>OW964828.1:25902025-26433122 GCA_943142095.1 Ophonus ardosiacus | reverse complement strand
TTGTATACATTCTTAATGAAAAATGTTTAGTTAGGAACTAATGGCACTGTAATTACACATTTAAAAAGTTCACAAGTCAATTTGACATATGTTCTGTCGGTATTTAAGATAATCTAACAAAATGCCACACTGCTGTGAAAATGAAATAGGGCATTCATTTACAAAAACAAAAGTATAAAATGCTTAGATTAGATTGAATAAAAACTCAAGAAGAATAGAAAATAACGATAAAATAAAATTAAATATAAAATAAATTGTGTGAACAGTTATGTTTAGTAATAGGAATGATTGTACACAGATGGCGGTATGATAGTTGCGAGTCGTACTGACATCTGATCTCTAGTTAACTATTTATTTTGATTACAATTAAGTTTATTAGTTATTTCGTTACTTAAATAATTGCGAGAAGTCAGTCAATGCACATACATGTCTATATAATCACAAATTCCTTGAAATATTTTTAATTTTTTCAGTGTGACAGGCGTGACAACTAACCCACACATTTTGCTACAAAAAAACTCATCAAATCATCACAAATCCTTGCTTCCACGCTCTAATTTTGGTTTTTTTTTTATGGAATAGATGGCTAATGTAACGATATAATCATTTAAAAGTCTTTTTAAGTTTAAACCGTATCTTTTGTATTAGCCAATCGTTATTTATTGAGCTAGTACTGTAAGTATAAAGTGTACATTTTATTATTTTTTATGGTGGAGGACCCCATTGTGGCGACTGTAGAAAAAATCTTGTGTGTGTTTCGAGCGCAAATGGACATTGTCGATTTCGAGAGAATGCCGTGAGACGAAGGAGCGCGGCAACAACCTCTCAATCGACAATGTCGCATTTTGCGCTCTTAATACACAAATAGCTATTTTCTTTTACTTTTTTCTTTAAAAACTGCTATACAAAAAAATATAATTTTAAACGCGAAGATAATTATTTGTATATCAAGGCCGCGAAATCACTCGGCAGAGGTAAGATAAATTTCGATGGCGCTAAAGGATTTCGCGGACAAGGTGTAGACGCCACTTTTTGTGCAAACATAAAGAATATGTATGTAATTACAAATTTTATTGTACTTAACAATTTTAATTTATTAAAATAAAAAGACAACTATGAAAGGAATGACATCTAATATAATGAAAAGAATTATTTTTGTAAATAAATCGTTGAAAAGAGATTAAATAATTTCTATAATAAGTATTATATAATATTTATTGTACCTATTTATTTTAAAAAACAAATCAAGAAACTTACTGTAGTCATATTTTAGAAACGTCAGTGTTATATTATGCGTCATGAAAATTTTCAGATGTCAAAACTTCAAAGTCATTTTAATTTACCTCCAAGTTTACATCCAATTTCGCGGACTGTATTTTGTATAAAGAATACCTATTTATGAAATATATGAAAGCATAAATTAGTAGCGCTTTTAGTTTCTAGGACAAGACTGATTTGGAAAAAAAATCTTTTACATTATGTTAACGTTATTTAAATGTTATCATTTTGTTTAATTGCATAATCTTTGAATTTGCAAATTTGTGCAAAAATTGTATAAAAAGAAATGGAGTGTCAAGTAGAAACAAATGAGCATTTCTGACATTTCCGGCCATTCAGGAGCTCAATTGGGAGGTCCTTCCACCCTATTCTCCCAACCTTGCGCCACCAGCTTTTCATCTCTTTAGCTCTCCATCAAACAACCTTCGAGGAACATCCTTTAATAACGACCGTCGCGATTCAAAATTGGTTTGACGACTTCACTGCCAAACTACCGGTTTTCTTTAGACGTGGAATTTAAAAACTTCCAGATCGTTGGGAGGTAATTGTAAACAATGGAGGAGAATTTATTTTTGATTAGCTTTAAAGTTAAAAAAAAAAAACGCTACGAACTTATGTATCAACTTGATATATATATTTAAGACGTTATTACCTACATATTCATTGTTATAACGCGAAAATATTACGAAATATTTTCGTAATGAAACATTCGATATTACCTAAACTTCTTTGTTCTAAAAAGTAAAAAGTCATTTACGACTTGTAGAATAATTTTTACATTAATTTATATTTCGGAAAATACAGTAAATAAATATATTAATATGTGTATGTCCCTTTGTACATTTCCAGAAAATACGTCGGAAATACCTACAATATATTAGTTACAATACAATGCATCTATTGCGAATTATAATTCGGTTATTATGATTTTAATCTCATATCAGTTAAATTCAAAACATATTTGTATGTAGGTTTAATATTGAATTTGATTTTCACTCAAATATGAAAGAGCATAGATAGCAAATTATACCAAATTTCAAACGGTTTAAAATTGAAATTATTGTTTGATGTTTACTGAATGAAAAAAAAATCATCGATATTTGTAATGAACTCTACAATATAATCCAATAATTTGTTCAAAGAAGTATTAAACAATTTAATATTAAAAATATAATGTACGTACCTACGATAGGTAGGTATCTAAAATTATTTGTGACTTTGTAAATACATGATTAAATATTACATCATTAATGTAGTTTCTAAAAGCGTTGAATTCAAATACCATTTTTAAAAATTGATACATCCCCTCATTTTTACCTTTCGTCACCTTAAGGTAAGAAAGGTATTGTCTTTGGTCAAAAAATTCGATGGTGAGTTTTTAATGAATAAGCACGTTTTAGGGTTTCTATAATACGATTTTATTAATTTTTACGAAGATGTTTGTATGTGTGTGTCCGTGTGTGTGTTCGTGACAAATTTTTCTCCGACGATAACTCCAAAACTACAATTCTAAAAATTATGATTCTTTCGTATTCCTCTTCTTTACAACCATATGAAGAGCTGATTAGATTTTGGTGATATTTAGTTAACCGGAAGTACCCTCATTTGAAGTTTTGGTATGGAATTTGTAAAAATTAGTATGTGTTCGTGTTACATTTTTACATGATATACAGAATCTTTTCCAAGGAATATTTGGTATGGGCTTTTTACAAAATACATCGAATTGACGGAAGGTCTTGTGCTGGCCACAATAGATTTTTTAGATGTTATTTACGGAACCAGTGCAATAAATGTAATTTCTATATGCATTGCATATAATACGTTTTCTTTGATAAAATATTAATCAACAAAATGATAGAAAACACAACTAGGTATCAAAAGTTTCATGTAGGAAAATATCTGCTTAGCAACCCCATAGTATCTTAATTAACATGTTTTATTTTATGTTTATATTACATAGCAGATTAAATGAACTTTTTGTACATTCTTAAAGACCTATTTTTAATACTCATATTGCAAAAATATTATCAGTTTTTGTACGAAAAAATAATTAAAACTATTTCACTTGCCCAAAGCCGGTTTAAAACAGAATCAACGTTGATGCAGCACCAACCCTAAGTTCCAAAAGTCATAAGCGATTAACATGGAAAACAGTTTGTTTAAAATACTATCTGTCCCGCAAAATTGAGGGGTGTTTTGCACAAACAATGTTTTAATGCTATTTTTTTAAATTACTGCTTTAGTAACCGAATAAACTTAATTTAAAGACGTAATAAAAACAATAGGTATGCGCTAATTCAAGGAATGAGCATAAATTAACAATCAATCATACAAGCATATTGATTTTAGTAATTTACTTAGATTGATAGTTTACTCGACGTTCATTTTTGGAAATATTTGCATACAAAATCCAATTTTATTTATTTTAAATTAAATTCCTCAGGCACCAAATAAAACGTAAATTTAGAAATTTTGGCACCAAAAATTCAGAATTTTATTCTGCAAATTTCAATGTATGTGGATGTAGCACCATTTAGTTTTATGGGATATACTGATATACATAGTACCTATTTAAACAAAAACTGTTTCTCCATGTTAAACGCCTATGTCACGGATTCTCGTGTTTACTCTGTATATTTACTACTGGTTACTAGGATAGTAGCTTACGACTCAAATACCTATGCTTGAATAAAGATTCGTACCTACATAATTTTATATGAATTATGACAAAATAGTATTTTATGTTATTAAGGGTAATAAGCGGTCTTTTTGTGTTGAACCCAGCTATTACGGCCGAGGCGTCAGTCGAGGCCAGGCAAACTGTGAAACACAAAAATGGCGTTCTACTCCAAATGACATATACTATTTTTTACCTCTCGCTAAGAGAGGTATTGGATTCATGCTAAAATTCGCATATCCAGACTTTATTGGATAAGCACGATTTAAGGTCCCTAGAATCCGATTATAACATTTTTAAAATGATGTCTGTGTGTGTGTGTGTGTGGATGCGTGTATGTGTGTATGTCTGGATGTTGTAGACACGATTCCTCAAAAACTATAAGACTTAAAAAATATTTAACTGCTATTTCCTCAATCTGACATTCCTGGGAAGAGCTGAAAAGGTTTTGGAAACAATTGAACAACCGGAAGTAGTAGTTTCTTAGAAAAATTCTTTTAAATATAATTTTTTGGGAGTTTTTTTTATTAAATATTGAAGAACATAAAATTCTCCATCTAATACACTTAAAATTTTTATTATATCTTAAAAAGATTTAGAGATAAAGACACTATAATTTATAGAGTAAACTAATCGCAGAGGCCAAGGCACCAAGGAAACCAGTTGACAAATTCCAATGTTTATAACATGACACATGTCATTGTCAAATATCAACAGTTTTAGTGACATTCTGATAGCTTTTTCTGGGAAGTATATTTAACTTTTCTTATTGTTTTATTAATTAAATATTTGAAATTATAGGTAAAATTGTGCTAAAATGCATATATCTATCAGAAATACCGCCAATCTGGTTAATGAATTGGAAGAATCTGTGACATTTAGAAACTTCCTCATACAATAAAAAATAGATATAATTAGAATTATATGTGTGCAGAAGATATGTTAAATACAATAAAAAACAATATTCGAGTAAAGTTCTGTAATTTTTTGACGGTTCGAAAGCGAAGTGCAATACAATACTTATATAGCCTAATATGGAAATGGCGAGAAGTCTTGTGCTGGCCACAACAGATTTTTCTTCAAGCATTTCAAAGAAACTTTTGAAGAAAATTTGTTTATGAGGTTGAAGTTGGAATACGGTTATACTACATTTTCGATTTTTTTTTTTTTTTTTTTTCTAAAAGTCCACTTAAAATTATTAGCATAAATATATATTTTATGTCACATAAGTTTCTAGTTTTGTTATGTTGTTGAAGGTGTTCGATTGCGTGGCCGTCCAATGCGAAAATTCGGTGGATGTGATTGGTAGAGTGCTAAATGAGTACAGGTTCAGATAAAGAAAAGCATGTATGAATACAATTATGAATGTAGCTTATGCGAAATATAGGAATGTGTGACGAAGAATGATTGTTTCGTAACTATTGTGGTACAAAGATGTATTGTTAGTAAAATTCTTCGTAAGGAATGGAGTCACACAGATGAGCTCTTTTCACTTTAATATGTTACTTTTATAAAAATGATGTAAGTACATTTAGATTTTTATATTATTTTCAATGGACCCGCGGTAAAGTTTTGCAAAAGATCAAATCGGTTCTGCTTTTGTTATAAATTTGTTGTTAATACAACCAATTTAATATGTAATAAAAATACTCATACTAACATAATTGTTTTAATAAACCAGCCCCAAAAGTAAATACACCACTTACGAATAATTCCATCCCTTATATAAAATTTATTTGCTGAAAACGTTCACCTAACCCATACATATTTTAATTTTTAATCTCAATATGTGTCCGTATTTCTGTATTCAATCTTTCATACGTTGTTTTTAATATGCACAGGAGTTATTTGGGACTAGTCTCTAATAACATTCCGACTAAGACATTCCTCATTTGCCTGCATTCCGCGTAAACCCTTACAGAGGTTACCTATTCGCTACTTACACCGCTACAAGATTAATTACTTTTAATTATATACAGGATTACAAGTATTCCAATTTAGGGGAGAAACCACAAAGGTTTATTATCACAAATACGTGATTTGAGTTTCCCGAAATATTTTTTTAAACTTTCTTTCTAAAGGTTGTGATAATGTTAATATTTTATGTACCTTGTATCTTAAAGGCAAAAATAAATTGAGATGTTTAGAAAATAAATTAATTCGTCTAGTTTTATAGTTGTATATTTTCAAGTAGGTACGAGTAGCTTCATTTATAAGTAACTGTTCAATATTTAAACTTGTTAAAAATTATAATACTTTTAAAGAGATACCGAGAGACACTTTACCAATGCAATTTTTTTTTCGTTGATTTTGGCTATTTTTCTATTTAAGATACTCATTTATTTTATTTATCCTCATCATTAAAGTGCCATTTTTATGACAAGATATTAATGAATATTGTGCCATTTTATAAGATTTGAAAAAAAGTTACATTTCGTGGAGACATTTTTTTATATTATTTCAATTTAGGTAATGGCATAATTTTTATGCGGCATATATTTACCTACATGAAACTGTTATTTATGGTACGACTGAGCAGACATATTTATGTCTTTACTATCATAAGACATACATCCATTTTCAAATCCCTTTTTAATTACAAAAAAACTATAACAGCCGTATTCATAGTAAAAATATGCTGGTTTAAACCTGGTCTATAGGCATAGTAGTTTAGATTCGGCTTTTCTCTTATTCATAGAACTGGACTAACGGTAGTGCTGGTTTAAATACGGTCTGATATTTAGACCTGGCAGACCCCTAGTTTTACGCTGGTTTAAATGCAGATGTTCAATTGTCAACAAGAAGAAAGCCAGTGAGGTTATATTTGAAAATATTATTATAGAAGTAAATGTAAGTAGATATTTATTTTATTGATTAATATATATCTACCTATATAACTAATATATTTATATTAATGATTTTTAATTTATTTTTCAGATTATGTGATTAGAATTCAGGATGTAATTGAAAGCAGAAGAAAGCAAAAGATATATCTTCAACACATTAATCCCATCGAAAAATATGACGAAACTGAATTTAGAAAAATATATACATGGGTAAATGTCTAATTTTATCACGAAAATATATTACATTACGTAAAAAGAAAATAATGTTTCCCATGTTAGACGCCTATGGCCCGCTTTTTAATTAATACCCTGTGTAACAGTTATTACTTGGTTGTAGGTTGTTTGTGACTCAAATGCCAAGATCTGGGATATTGTTGCACGATGGAGGGGCAGTGCATAAGATTCAAGAATATGGAATCATTGCAACTTGAATCCACGATTTTAGGTACATTATACAACAGGCAGACATTTATGTAAACGAAATTCTAATATTAATAATATTAAATTATGTTAATCTAGTGAAATGAATGGAATCCTCATAGGAGACAATGGATATCCATCATCGGAGTTTTATGCTTATTCCAGATTTTCGTTTTACTACAGATGCTCTGGATTCTGGATACAACGAAGCACACATCAGAACCAGAAACGTTGTTCGGCCAGTGGAAAAATAAATTTAGATGTTTTTTAATTAGAATGCAGATGTCTTTAGAAACAGCTAAAGTTAGCATTATTGCATTGGCAGTTCTTCACAATATAGCTGTGAAACATTGGATGATAAGAGACGGTATATTTATTATTGGGAAGTAAAATAACTTTATTAATATTATATTATTTCTTTATAGATGATGTAAGTAGCGGAGATTCCTATGAACCGGATAATGAAGAACAAAACGACGAAAGACAGGATAATGACACAAGAAATATATTTAGACGGAACTATATAGAAACATTTTAATTAACAAAGTTTATTAAAATAGCAGGCAAACATGATTCATAAATAAAATACATGCTGTATGAAAGATTATAACTAATAAAATTTAATTCTTTGGGGTTGATGTTACTGCTTTTGTAGTTACTTTGCTGTCATCGTCATTATTTTTCATTGTTCCTTTATTTCCTTTTTGTTCCTTGCAAAACCGTAAGCCGCAAATATATATATGAAATATACTTTCCCAAGCTTCTTCTTTTTTTGGAATTGGCTGCACTATTTACAGTTTTATTTTTCATAACCTTTGCATGAATTTTCAGTTACTCCAAAAGCAGATTCTTTTCATTTTATGTCCAATTAGATTCTCGCTTACTCATTGTAAGTATGAATATATCACACTAAAAAGAAATATTACGCATTTTTCTGTATTTATCTTATGGACCTTCAAATTATAACAATTATTTAAATTTAAATGCCAACTGCATACAAGTTTAATTTTGTAGATTGGTTTAAAAACAAATAATTATCATCTGACAACTGTCACAAACTGTGCTACTGCGCATGGCGGATATCGAAAAAGACCAAGTCCTAGTAGATCGATGAGTTTAATCTAGGTCTTTTTAACCCAGATTTAAACTTGGCACAAATTTTACTATGAATAGGGCATTTTGTTCTTAGACTAAACCTGAACTATTAAACTCGTGTTTAGACCTGGTTTTTCTATTTTACTATGAATATGGCTGTAAAAGTCTAACGTAGATAACATTTAAAATAATTAACAAAATTATATTTTTATTAGTTACGTATGCATATTAACTGTTTGGAATTATTTTTTTATTTACTGAATTCCAAATATCATTCTCTCAAATATTATTTGTTAAGGCTGCATCACAATACCTCCGGAATAAAGACGAGAATGAAAACACTTTCTACCTCACTGATGAATACATTTTCATATAAAAATTAATGTTTTTAACAAATTTTGAATACAAATAAATGATTTTCAGTTAATATTATGCGTATCATATAAATTTTAGCCAGTTTCATTAACAAATAAGTGTCGATATATTAATAAAATATCCGTTATAGTTTATAGTTCTCGTTTTCTTTCCTGAGTTATTGAGCTGCCGCCTTCATGATCAATTTGTATTAATTATTTATAGTAATATTATGATGATATGCGCATGTATTATGCAAAGGTATTTATTCCTTAAAGTAATACGATATAAGATAAAGTCAAACCCTAGAATCCCATGAGTGATAGGAGATTTTACACAGTTGACATGCACTACTTCCTAAGGGCCGGTCTCATGAATGTCCAGTTAAATTTGATTCCAAAGTAAATTCATATGAATAACAAATTCGAATCAATGTCTATGTCCTTGTGACATTAAATTCATTGGTGTCAAAAAATCGCGTTACATTTGTTCATTTTTTAAAAATTTATTTGTAGTAACATTGATTTACTTATAATACCTAACATAAAATAAGCCGAAATTCTTATAGTTTCTAGCTGTTTAAAATAAATGGTATTCAAATCCAACAAATAATGTTATCTAGCAATATATATTATATCAATGCAGGTAATACTTTGGTACAGGAATTGTCTACAAATAGTTGAATAGTCAGTCTGTCAATTTAACTAAACACAGCAACAATAACCTTAGAAAACTCGAGGTGAGTTTTGTGCGTTAGGTGAGGTTATTGTTGTTGTGTTCCACTGTTTGCCGACATTGCTATACATTATGTGAGTGATTTCAGTGTTTGCCGCCGATACATACACACATATATAATATAGCAAGATAATATTTATGCACTCTCAAGTGGGTAGCTACGTATTTGCAATTTAGATAAAAATGTGATTTTCACAGTTCATATAAAAATTATAACGAGGGGATTGGCACAGTGGTATAGAGCTGGCCTCTGGGTTTAGAAGTTGCCGGTTCGAATCCACGTTAGGTCGGGACGTTTCCTCGACAGGTCTTGGTCGTTATCCTCTCCGGCTACCTTTCCAAATTAAGATAAAATTAACCTCTACCTTTCGGGCACTGGCTAGGGGCTGTCACAAGTATCTGCGCCGAGTTGGCTGGCATCGCTCATAGTAGTAATAAATCGTAAACATCATGGCAAAGTAAAAATAAAAATAGTATGTGTTGTTATTAACTCGAAAATAGTGTTTAAATCATGAAATTTACATATTTATCTAGATATTCGTACATACAAAAAATAAAAATTGTTACTTTTGACATTTTAGGAAAACAGCAATTTCTGTAAAAATTATTTTTCAGAGTATGAAATAGTGGTTTCAATTAAAATAATTCTTTCAAACATTCATGGACTTGAGAATATGAAAAACTTGTATTGTTCGTTTCGTTCTATTCAATAAAATGCTGAAAAAAACACTCAAGAACTTCTGACATGTGACAATTACAAATTACTGAGGTGTGTTGAGATTTCAAAGAAACTATGAGAGACACATTAATAACCTTCGATTTGTAAAAAATTCCATCTCGCGTCAGTAATTTTCAAAGACTACACGTGTAGCACGAACAATATGAAAGAGATTTTTAATCATACTCCCACACAACGATGAAGTAAATGGTTAGTTCTTCTTTTTGCAAATAATATCAGAACGATCATTTACATGCCGAACAAAATATCGTTACACGTTTAGTATTTCAGACAATTTAATAATAAATGTACATGTATTTTCTTCTTCTGTTCTTCTTCTAGCTTGTCATTTTATGAGTTTGTTATTTTAGACTTTCAAAAGTCTCTGTCGAACCAATCTCGTTTCAAATCTCGTTGTTCCATGTCTTTCTGCACATGCTTTTCCTGGTTTCTGGCATTCGTTCTACACGACTGTACCATTTAAGATTTCTGTTTATAAAATACTTGTTCTGTTCCAGTTTTCATTTTTTATAGAAATGCAAAAAATAATAAATACAGGTAGATAAAACATATTTGCTTTAAATTATTTCCACAATTACAAATCGTTACCATATGTTGACATAGCTTATTCAGATTATAAACTGACTTCTTTAGTTGCAATCTGGGTAAAAAATCAAGAAGGTATTCTTTGTTTACAGCCGATGCCAGTATTGTGAATAGCAATGTCACTCTGCGATCGAAAGCTTGTGAATTCAAATATTATCTTTTTATGAAGATGGTTGTAGGAAGTAAAATTCTTCGGGCTTGCAGTCAACTAACAAGATTTATCCATGCCAACAACTATACAGTAGTCTTCATCAGGGCTAGAATGGTCTAGTTGAGAAAAGAAACCACATGTGGATAACAAAACATAAAAAACGGGCATTTAAAATATAAATAAATAGTTAAAAAACCACATATCACAGAGTAAAAATCGTCAAAGATAAGTTTCTTAATTTTTGACGATTTTCACTTGTTATATGTGGTTTTTAACTATTTATTTATATTTTAAATGTCCGTTTTTTATGTTTTGTTATCCACATGTGGTTTCTTTTCTCAACTGGACCATTCTAGCCCTGATGAAGACTATTGTGTAGTCGAAATGTTAGCATGAATAAATCTTATGATAGATATATATATATATATATATATATATATATATATATATATAGAGTATACAAAAGAGATTTATTCATTAATATAGAGGTTAGATATTAACTTAAATATTTGTGTATATTTCAAGTAATTTTGTTCAGAATATGAAATATTTTTTAATATATTAAAATTACAATATTTATTTCAAATTCATTACTCAGTGGGGACTGTTATTGTACAATTAAAATTTATGTGACCCTGTTGATCAAAAATTATTATAATATTGTGATATCTAAATTGATACAAAGTATCATAAATTTATTTTAATTAAACTAATTTAGAACAAGGTAGCAATTAAAAACAAAATTGTAGTCAACAATGGCAGACGCAAATTAATTTCCCTGTGTGTCGCAAACAAAAACATGAACAATACGCAATATTTCCAGGAATAGGAACTTTTTTGTCTATGTATCAAATAAATAACAACTTCCCCCAAAGTTAGGCTTCATGGCTAATGATTAGATTAAAACCGCGAACAATAAAATAGGTTTTTGCTTGGACGCTCTACCACCTTTCTGCTTTACGAAACTAGCTATAATTTAAGTAGAAATCACGGTGGGTGAGCCAGAACAAAAACAATTATTAATTTTGTTTACGGCGCTGCTCCAACAATGGGTAAGTTTTTGCAAGATCCTCATATAGGTTTATGATTCATTAAACCTGTTTTAGTTCAGCACACATATTTTGTTGAGGTATCGGAGTACAATAGAGATAACCTATTTTCCAAACGCGGTTAGCACACTAAAAAGATAAACGGAAATTTGCATTAATGAAATGAAGACAAAAATATGAGTAGGTAGGACATTAAACATACCACCTCAGGCTACATCAAAAAATATTTTAAAATGTATTCATCAAAATTTAGCAAAAAAAAAAAATATGTAGGTTATTATTATTATTATTATTATTATTATTATAATGATTATGATTATTATTATTATTATGATTATCATTATTATTATTATTAGTATTATTATTGTTATTATTATTATTACCTATTATTATTATTATTATTATTATTATTATTATTATGCGGTTGCGTGGCTGAGAGCATTAAGTGACTGATTATAATTACCACAACCACTGTTTTTACCGTACAAATTTAATAATTGCTAGCTTTTGCTGTTTGAAACAGATGAACACAGGTAAACATAGCTGGAAAGCTAAAAAAATATCCTCTTTGGCGTCCATATAAAAATTACAACTTGCACATCATAATCATAACTCATATTCCAACATTGCAGCAAAAAATGCAACTCAAAATCCAATATTATTATAAATACGTAAAATTTACATTTTCGTCTACACATATAATTAGCGATCTATTCGTTTTTTACGATTCATCATTAAAATGGTTTCCTAAGGGAAGGGGACAACTTGTCTATTGAACCGACCTCGTATCTTTGATAATTCTCGAGATCTCCGAGTTTAATGCGTAATTTTTGACATCCTATAACTTTTTATTGTTCTACTTGAAAGGAAAAAAAGCTATATTTAATGTACTGAACCGTCAAAAAATCATAAATATCTAAATCATAAACCATAATACATCTTTCTTCACAAAACATTTATATCATAAATGATAATTTAATTATAAAAATAAAAATAAGTAATAAAATAGTTAAATTAGAGATAGTATTAATATGGGGCATGAAATTTAACAATTTGGCTAACAAATTTTAGTAGTGTATTCTGTAGTGGTGACAAATCAGTATTTAATAAATTTTGTGGAAGTTTTTCATTTCAATAGCTTCCCACATGTTAAGATTTGAATTAAAGAGCACACAAAATTAAATTTTACCTACTTATTAAAAGAACACATCATAGACTGTACTCAACCAGTAGGGAGGCAAGAGAAGTAAATGAAACAAATTTCAATTATTAAAAAGACTGTGGCTTCAATTAATTCTAAATTAGTTTCAAATGCTTCCTTTTGTATCGACGCTTTTAATAGAAATGAAACTTTATATAGAAATTCTCGTTGGAAATAACAAGAACTTTTCTCAGTGGGTAAAAAAACTTATTGTTTGCTTTGACGTCAGCAAATATTTGTTGTGCAATTCCTCTCATTAACAGAAAGACTCGTATTTACAAAGATGCCGACTAATTTTATCACTCGCATCAAATGAAGAGTGCAGAAATAAAATACTCATTTAAATGTCTGCATTAATAAATATAAATAAATTATCACGCCATATTACTCATTTTTGGGAGTGTCAATCTGCTTTATCACAGATATCGGTAAGGATGATGACATATTTGTGCCTTATACTAGACGTCACCTCACGGGCACTCATTTCTGGCGTAGAGTGGTCACTGTTGTGCCATTTAAAATTCAAAATTTTCGGCGTCGGTCGGGATCGAACCCGGTTCTCCAGGTTCGCGACTAAACCCACATGCACGCGGCCACGAGTCCATGACACCCCATTAATTATAAATGTATTTATTACAGTATATTTATCATGAAATTACTTCACTAATCAATTTAAATTCGACCATTTGACAAACACTGTTAATTAAAAATTATTAACAGGGATGACTCATAATGATATCAGATGGAAACAATGAATAAATGAAACGTAATAGAACTTTTTCACTTTTTTACTGTTTTTAAATTGTAATAGAAATAGATGTATTTACATACTGAAATAATACTTATTTACCTCGTTATTTACATAATCAGTTAGGAAAAGAGTGATATTGTTTGCTGAACCTAATATTTGTCAATTATAATCAGGGTTTCATTAAGTATTATACACAAATTTTATCTAAATCCGTCATTATTGAAAATGAGTTCTGAATATGTTCTGAAACCGATGAGGATCTTCTAATGTGGAGGATGTGGGTGTGAGTCAATAATTCATAAATTGGTATTAAAGAAATTATTATTGATATATTCTTGTTTCTTTTTGTATCAACTGTGAGTTGCGTAATATTTTTCCAAAATTCATCATCAATTATGTAAAAAGTGACATATCAAAACATTATAAGGTTAGGTAAAATTGAACTTTTTGAAACGGAATTAGATAAAAGAAATTAAAGATTCTACCTACTAAGAAATGTAGAGTTTGACATCGGTACTTTTATTACATAAATAAATATCGAGTTTTTTTAATAACAGTTTGTGCCGAAGTCCAATAATTATTTTGAATTATTTATCTTCGTAGTGCATACTCCAAACCAGTTTTAAATGCATGGGAGGTGTTGTCATTATTGAAATCTACCAATAAAAGCAATTTGGTACAGTCAGTAATGATTATTAATTATTTTATTTGCAATTTCTTGTAAATAGAGTTGTCTCTATGTTAAAAATACTTTCAATAAATGAGCTCTTTATGCGCTTATATGTGTCGTAGCCAGGTTGTGAATCTGTCTTTTTATAAAACGACTAGTCATTTTATAAAATGCTGCCCTGTTGCAAAGCCTTCGTTGACATAGCAACGTTTTACAATCTAGGTGGTTGTTTCATAAAACGTCAAGTTTACTTACTTCTCTAATATAACGTAACGTAACGTAATGCACAAAATTTAGCCGGAGTCAGGTTAGATTATTTTGAAGAGACTAACCACATTGTAAATTTTTTTCTTTAAAAGACTAGATAGTCTGGTGCATATTTGGACTTCGCTTCAATTTTTCTAACCATATAATGTGTAACGTAACCTGCCTAAAACACAAAACGCTCGCCATTTTTGTGCCTCAGGTTAGGTTATATTAAGTTATATTTACAAGTTAATGCAAATGAAAATAATTGTGGTACACACAAGCGCATAAAGAGCGCAAATACTACATAATTATTATTTTAAATATCAAATACTTGTATACCGGTGTGGGGTACAACAACTTTACCTAACTAGTTTATTGTTTCCAGTAATACACATAATATAAATAATAAAATCAATTTTCTTGAAATTATTGCGACAATGACAAACATTACATTCCTGTCCCTACCTGTGAAGCACTTGTGATAGAGCGAATCAAAGTAAGAGCCTTGTGATATTACACCTCTAATGCTCAAAGTTGACGGTAGATACATCACTAATGCCATGTAAAGTTTTGTTTTGTGTTATAATTGCCATCGTTAACAATGATTGCTTTAAATTAATACAAGAATACACTGAGATCTAATTGCAATACACAGGATAATATTCTTGTGTGCGCCAGGGATAATGATTCTTCTTCATCACCGTTATAAACTAACAACAGTTGATCTCCAATTTATGTATGAAATACTCAATTACGTTTGTCATAGAGACAGATATTACAATTTATATTGACTATAATACCGAACGAATAATATAATGTATAATGATGTTGTCATAAATAGAGAACATTTATGTACGTGCAAATTCAGAAACTTAAAATGTCTACAAATTAGACATGTAAAATACAATAAAGGTATGTCAAACAATATTGAATAATAATATGATTTTTATAAACGACTATAAAAACTACATAAATATTAGAAGACACCAGTCTTGTATTAAAATTGTTTCATTTCTTTGTTAACGTTTCCGAATTATTTATTCCTTCATAAAATAAATAAATAAATAAATAAATATATATATATATATATATATATATATATATATATATATATATATATATATATATATATATATATATATACGAAGGTAGATAAATAGGCTTTGACTTTATTTAATTTACAAATTCTGTTATAAATAGGTACACTAAAATTTTGGTTGTCAGTTTACATTATTTACATTATTACTATTATTTTGAATATATACCATTTCCAAAAAAAGTCTTTTAGATAAATTGCTCTCCCTGTCCAAATTTTTGACCCCATCAAAATCAAATGTATGATCAAATTCTATGACATGCTAGGCCAAAGCACAATTTCCATTAGTTAAGTGTTTGTTTATACTTCTTTTATGCTGAGATATTCTCGTTTTTAGAAATCATTTGGATTGTCCAATATATGCTTTGCCACAACAATCGCATAGAATTTGATACATTATATCCTTATTTTCAGAAATATCAAAATTATCTTTTAATTTGCTATAAAGTTGTCTAATGCCCATATTCATAAAAGCTCGTAAAGTTTCAAAACGGTTCGTTATACTTTTTGACAAACAGAATCAAACTTGACAAATACAATTTTCATTTTTCTTTCAATGTCGACTGTTTTTATTGGATAAATATTATAACGAACCGTTTAAAATTTTTACGAGTGTTTATGAATACGGGCATAAGTGTTTTAACAGTTTTAATGTAATTTTTACAGATAATTTTCTTTCCAATAATCTTTCCAAATTTTGCGTCAAATCATTGACATTTAGTATTGCAAAAAATCTTGTCATTGTTATGTTTATTTTGGATGCCAGTAATATTGCTGCCAATTTTTTTATGGTTGTTAAAAATTTTATTTATTATTTTTCTTGGATATTCATTATCAATCAATATTTGTTTTATAATGATAAATGTTTCGTTTTTGTATTCTATGGATGTTAATTTTAGTGATCTATTTGCCAGACTGGTTGGATTTTTTGTATAGTCGGATGACAGGATTTGAAATTTATATATCTTAGAATCTTATTTTTATATCTTTATTGAATAATTATTAAGGCCAATAAAATTTTCTTTCAACTAAACGATCTAAGTCCAAATTTCGAATAATTGAGATTTTTGTGCCATCGTTTATTATTGTATGTACTTATAGACAGCCAAAATATTATTGCTCAAATAACGATAAGAGTCCGTTAAAATAACATTTGAAAATTTGCTGTACTTTGGGAAAGCGATCCTAGTCCACTGATTGTTTTATGCCCATTTGCACCAACAAGGCTTAAATTACTAGGATCGTAGGAAAAATAGTATATGCTATTCGTGTTAAAAGTGATTTTATTTCGTTCGTGGGGTTTGTTTTACTCGGCTTCGCCTCGTTTTACAAATTTCCCCACTCACTCATAAAATGTCACTTTTAATACTTATATCATAAATAACTATTAAGGTATGGATTATGGACATGGACCGTTTTTCCTGCTGCCAACTTGACGCTAAACTATATTGCTATTAATAATAATTATATACTTATAATTATATTTATTTTCTTAATATATACATTTTTGCATTTACAAATATATTATACTTATCACAAGAATATTTTTTTTTTGTTTAATGATATACACAGTTAATAAAACAGAGTCTTGAAACTTTCAAATTAATTTACTTCAAAAACAACATTTTGTGGCTTTGATCGTTCGCCACGTCTTCATGTATAAGCTCAAGATAAGTTGCTAATTCTATTTTATTTTATATGCACACAGGAAAAACAAGTTAAATATCACGCTTATAATTTGATCTAGTAAATTAAAATTATTTAAAAATTAAAAAAATAAATGAGAACAAAGTAGTTTTATTAGTATTCAAGATAAAAGCACAAGGTTTTAATATTTTCAAAGATGAAAACAAATGGCATGTTGTGATATTTCTGATTTTTTTTAAAATGATTTTAGCATAGTCAAATAAAGCCCCTCGCTACCATTTTCATTAAACTTCGATACATCAATCGAATAGAACAAAACATCCGGCCCATTATCATATTAACAAAATAGAAAATTGTTTTTATATGAAAACCATACCTTCAAAATTTAACGATATAGGGACTGTCAAAGTTTTCAGTGTAATTAACATCTACGTCATAGCCTTAGTATTTCCATTCGCTTGTCTCACTCACACATCAACTTTATTAAAAATTCTTACTAATGCCCAATTCCTGTCTCCTGTATTTCTATCTTTCTATTTTGCACAGTAGGAAAATTACAGCAATCTCCTTTTTGAAATCCAGAATCCATTGCCGTATGAATGCAAAAGATAAGGAAAAAATGAGAGTAAGCTAAATAATAAATTTGTTTGCCGAAGCTGTTGACATTCAATGAAATGCGATTATAGAAGTAAAAACGCTTGATTTTGGTTTGTTTTTACCTTCTGAAGATGGTGTAACTGCCGAAATTATGCAATAAAGGATTATTGTTAAATCTGTGAAGAAAAACCACCTAAGCTAAATAACATTTGTTTCAGTTTACAATGCCACGCCAAGCAAAAATCACGCGCGCTTGTACAGAAATGAGAGATGTTATATTACAGGTATGGTAATAACCTTTACGTATTATGTTAAAATGGAATTGATTTGCAAATTGCACGCAATCTTAAGATTCAGAAATTTTCATGTACTCGATCAAATAATGTATTTACATATTTCTAAATCCTGACAAATTCTTTGTATGCTAGCATTTATTATAATACTATTACAACTAAAATTAAGAGCAAAATTATAAATTAATTTAAACGTCAACTATAAACCTGTAGTTGAACAAAGTAGTGAACGTTTTAGTGCTTTAACCCTTCAGTACATGTACCCGATCTCAGGGACCAACGATAAAAAAATTATTTTCTTTGTAATTACAAGTGTGAATTAAAAATAATGTATTAATCATTTATAAAAACTAAAACCTAATTTGCAGTTAATTTATAATCCTTTAACAATTAATGGGCCTTATTTTGCCGATAAGGCCCTATATCTCGTTTTTAGTCGAATGGTTTCTCAGACCGCTACGTGCGCTTGTATGTAAAAATTTAGTGCGTATTCTGGAGAGATAATGACTAAAAACACTAAAAATACTCTAAGGAATAGAGATTAGATGTATTTATTATCCATACCTTAAAACTTGAAAACTTTTATACAAAAATGATGGATGTTAAAAAAAGGTTTAACTTTTGAAGCGACCGACGTTATACTTTATCTTCAAAGGAAGGACGTTGGATAAGAATAAAGAAACATAGAAACGAGGATGAAGAGTAACTGTTTATTGATATATGAGAAGAATAATGTGGAAAATAATTTGGTGCACAAATAATTTATTCTTAGAAAATTGTTCTTGTTACCGTGGCAGTAATTCGGTCTTCTTGAGTGAATGTTGAATGAATGCCCGGTTTAAAAGTTACTTATATATTAGTAATCCTATAAAGCTGAAAGATAATAAGGTTCCTTAAAGTCATTAAAAAAATTCCATCCACAGTATTTGTTAAATAAACAATTAAAAAGGTTTCTAAAAATTAATATCACACCATAATTTCATTTACTAAATATATAAAAATTAAATTTCGGCAACTAATTTTATAACTAGTACCAGTAAAATACAAGGTAAAAAATATAACTAGAATGACTCGTTTACCTTTTTATGAATAAAGCAGAAATTATGTATGTACCTATATTAATTTTTGCAGAAATAGAGAATTACTTTTTGGATTTTCTCGACGTTTTTCCGTAATAATGATGCAAGAATGACATCTAATGTTCTCATCTAGTGCGAATGGAGCGAGTCCAACCCTGAACCAAAGTTGCTCATTTCGTGTTCTTTTTCTTCTTTGTCTTCTCGCGACTTCCGGAATCGATGAGGTGGCTTTTTGTCCGCGAAATGAAAACAGTGTTTGAATTGTGTGAGCAGTTCTAACACTTGTAAAAAGAGAAAACAGGTCATTTTTCTCCAAGCGAAGACTTCGAGTACGTTTTAATCTTATTCGGAGATTTATCACGGCCCAAATCTGGCAACCAACACCAAAACACTAATACCATTTACTCAATACATTATATATTTATTTTGTTTTTCTACCAATTCTCACATGCCGATTTATTGGTACATTTTCATATGGAACGCATCGGAAAATGATTTATCTGCACTGTCTATATTAAAATACATCAAATAACTTTATATTTGGCAATGCTCACAAGTGAAATACCCTGCACACAACATTTCGTAACAGATTATATATAATACAATCCATTTTCTTTAAAATACACACTAGGATCCAGTAGTGAATTAAAACTGAAACAGTCTGGTACTGAATCGCGTTCTAGAACTTTTATCGTCAACATTTTTGACTAAATATAAAAGTGACATAAAAGTTATTTGGACTACAATAAAAATTTAATTATCAACTAATATCATAATAACAGTTTTTATAATTAGATATGTTCCCTTTAACACTTTTTTCTCATCCCATTCATGACTCTAATTATACGTTATTTTCTTTATGTATTAATAAAAAGAACCACTTATAGGCATGTACTATATACCTACACGAAAGGTACACAGAAAAAAGATATGACACATTATTTCTAAATTTTAGTTCTTCTCTAATCATTGAATTTTACACTCGGATACACCAATCTGTCAGAATCTCTAAACTTGGATAAAACAGCTCAATTTATGTCATCTTTCATTGACGTTTTAGCGTACGAGAAATAAAGCATAGTTTTTGAATCAATCTTTGATGATAAAGAATATTTTTTTTTCAATAAACTAAAGCTACTAATAGCTAGTAGTATGTAAAATAGTATATTGTGGAACAAAGGCATGAAGTTGAATTTTCAACACGAGCCGCAGACGAGCGGTGCAATCACACGAGTGTAAATAGAGTTCACGCATGTGTTATACACTATAACTTTTCTATTATCTATTCAACAAAAGTATTCAAGTTTTGAAAATATTTTGTCTATCATAAAAGTTAAATGTTAAAAAATCAATTACTGTACAACGTGCCTACTCCATTCAAAATTCTATCCATGCCAAATAGTATAATACTCCAGGGAATCTACTGTAAAGTACTATCAATCTCAAAAATTACAACATAATATTTTTACGGAATCCTATACGGAGAAGTGCGCTGATTAATACAACAAAATTTTCCGGAAATCGGAGTACGCGAACCTATCGCGAAAATTTTCTCGAAAACTGCAGTAGCTCGTATCAAAATTTTATAAGAGAATAAATATAATAACAACAATCAACACGATTAAATATTGCGTATTTAATATATCTCAAAGAGGTTAATGAAAAAAAAGAGATATGAGTCGATATTTATACGGTTAAAGTTTTAGAAGAATTTCATATAAGTTTAAAATGTTAGTAATCGCGAATCGGAACAAATCGAGTAATATATGAAATGAAAGAGAATTTCATGCTGAATTCAAATTTTTTAAACCGTGTTATCGTATCGGTAATAGGATCAAAATGGTAGATGAAAAAATGAAAATCTGAAGAAAAGGGTTGACAAACATTATTTAACATTCATCGATATTTTACTTCAATCGATACCACGACAAATATAATCTATTATAAATAGTAAACGCTATTAGAATAAATATTAATTACGAAATATTGTTTATTTCTTGTGTAATTAAAATTTCTTTCAAAAATTGTTATTTTGGTTTATAGAAAGACAAGTATTACAAATGGACATTGTAATACGTGTTTTTCCTCCTATTTTTCCTATTTCACATTAATTTGCTTTTATTTCAAAATTATTTTTGTTTATTTAACATGCTTGCTACAAGAACTGGAGGCCTTCAAAAATGACCAATCACGTTATAGTATTTTGCAAAATAGTAAAATAAAAATCGTTGTGCTCTCTGGAAAAATATTGATTGCCAAAACTGACGTTAAACGTTAAAAGTAGTCGTGCTACTGCAGGACGGTACAGAGTTATTTCCAAATAGATCATATATGTTATTTGTGGCGGGTGTGACATCTTTTGATGTCACATTGATTTTTACTTTTTTTTTAAATTTTGAACTATGCCATGATGAGTCAGTTTTAAAGGCCTCTAGTTCTTGTAGAGAGCATGTCAAACAAAAATCAGATTTACTATTATGGGTCAGTTCTATCATGGGTTATGGGTTAAGCATTGTACACGTACTTACATAACACCCTGTAGCCTTTATTATGTTATGAACGTAAAAATACTTTAATTTAAAAAGTGCTTCACTGTTTCATGTATTTTACCATAAAAATGGAATTATATAGTTCAGATTCAGATTCCACTTAACAGAGGTGTTCACTACGTGAAACTAAATCATGGATACGTCAGGCCCACCCTGTAAGAGTATAGAGGACAAACACTAACAGCCGGCCTATGCACCTTGACACGGCACGGACTAGAGACGTCTTGCTAACACACTCTAGTCAACAACCACAACATAGAAACATAAAAAATTGTTTAATGTCCAATAGACTCCACAACATTTTAATGGAAATCTGGGTTGGGTGACTTTTTTAACGTGGGATTCTACCACTTATTTTATGTCGATAGCGAGTCAATGAGGTCTGGATAATCTTTGTAAGGTTTTTCATTTCAATCTAGGTTTAGTCCTTACTGTTATGTTTCGTAAATCTTCTCTGTTTGTTTTTTAATTTCGTTTTTGTTTTTTGCCATTTCATAAAAAAATCGAATTATATAGTTGGCACTTAAACTAAGTTACCAACTACACAAATAAAAAATCCCCATATATATTTAAATAAAATTCACTTTGTGAATGCGATATAGGAAAATATTTATTAACGTAACTCTTTGACAATTCATCCTAGACAAGAAATGTGAGAATCTTTTTTTTTTGTATAAAATTACGAGCTTCAACTTTGTTCTCTTATAAAATTTCGATACGAGCAACTGTTTTTGAGAAAATGGCCGTTCCCGATTCCAATGTCTGAAAACTTTTGATATGTAAATCACCGCATTTTTATATAAAGGACTCAGTAAAAAAGCTTTTGTTGTAATTTTTTTATCAATATATTGTTATGGAGTCTAAGGCTATTATAATTAATAATAAAATTAAACACTACCCCTAACCTTAAAATGAAATGAATAAATAAATAATAAGAAAATAATAACAAATTACCATTTTTAGACGTGCTAGTTATTAAAAATAAAGGTAAATTAGAATTTGATATCTACAGAAAACCAACAAACGCTAACAGATATATAACTGCATATTTAATTCATTTCTGACAACACAAATTAGCATCGTTTAAAGTTTTAGTAGACTACTAAAATTGTCACTAAACAGTATACCATATAACAAAGAATTAAAATTTATTAAAGAAATAGCTAAATAAAACTACTGATAAATTATTAAACATAGGTATTTAAAAATCGGCAAGCCATTAGCAACATTACAACTTACCGCGGTAAATAATGAAACACATAGCAAACACATAACATTACCGTACAATGATATTTCAAAAGGCTTAAATACAATTTTTAAAAATCAAAATCGAAGCATAACTTATAAATCAACTAATACAATTAAAATGTTATTAGGTAATCCTAAAGATAAAGCTGATAATAAAAAATATGGTATACACAAAATTTAGTTGTAATGATTTTAATAAATTTTATGTTGAACAAACTAAAAGACAAGTTGAACCACGTTTTAAAGAACACATGTATCATTTAAAAACTGAAAACTGGGAATCCCGAAAAATCAAGTGTAGCTCAACAAATATTCGAGAACTGACTCAGAACAGTTTCGGACCTCTGGTATGGTTGACATACTGAGTAATCTAAATCTGCTGTTTTTCAGATTTGTTTTTGAACCTCTGGCATGGTGGACATGTTGCGTAATCCAAAATTGATCTATTCTTAGACGTAAGTTTACTGACGACGGCAACTTAGTTGCTGAAATACGTATCTAGTTTTAGCGTTTTTAATTCAGGTTTAGCTATTAATTCACAATTTTACCAAAGAAGGGAATAATGTATAGTTTTAAAAGCGTCCGGAAAAGTTCCACTTCCAAAGCATTTATTAATATTTGTAGTTAACGGGCAGCATATAAATTCTACGATATTTTTAATTATGTGGTTATGTAAGTTACAAATATTTGTTGACTCAGAATTTTTAAGATTTTTAATTAAATTTATCACTTCCTCAACAGTTATAGGTGTATTAATTAGATTGGTCAATGATATTCGCTGAAGGCTGTGGGAGTTCAATATCTTTAGGCAAAGTTTCAGATATTTCACTTGCAACATAAAAATGTTCATTAAATTGTTCATGACCTAAATCAGTGAGAATATTGTTTTTCTATTGTTCTTTTCTAAATTAACAATTTTCCAACAATTTTTTAAAAAATTATACTGATTTTGTGATTTATATATAAAATTTTAATAGATATTAAGTTTTGCTATTAAAATCCCGATATGATAAACTTTCTTAATTATTTTAAATGAATTATAATAAGCAGGGTTTTTATTAAAGTTGCAAATATCTTTAAGACTTTGTATTAAGTCTCTAATGGCCGGTTGCACCAACGTAACTTAAATATTAAACTCGGCTTAAATTGACAATATTGCATCGAAATGAAATGTCAAATGAATTATAATATATTGCTGTCAAAATTTCGATTTGCATTTTTTGCCTAGCTTAAAATTTAAGCCTTGTTGGTGCAAATGGGCATAAGTCATTTCAGCTTATCATTGAACCAGCAAAATTTAGTATCTATCGACTTCAGTACTAGCCGTGGTAATTTGAGTTTTGGAAAGAGAAAAAAGTCGGCCGGAGCCATATCAGGGGAATAAGGTGATTGTTCGATAAGGTTTCTTGAGTTTTTGGACATAAATTCGCGCACAATAATAGCCTTGTGAGATGGTGCGTTATCGTGGTGCAAAACCCGTGAGTTTTCTTCCCACAAATCTGGTCTTTTTCGACGAATTTGCTCTCTCAAAGGCCGCATAACGCTCAGATAATATTCTTTAGTTACTGTCTCAACTTCTGGCAAGAATTCCGAGTACACAATACCCCGATAATCGAAAAAAAAAAAAAACTGTCAATATGACCACTTTTGATCGACTTTAACGTGCTTTTTTCGGTTTCGGCTCAGTTGGACGGCGCCATTCCGAAGCTTGTTGACTGGTTTGCATGTCAAACTCGTAAATCCATGTCTCATCACCAGTTACAATGCGTTTTATGAATGTGGGGTCGGAATTGACTCTTTCTAGCATGTCTTCAGCGACCCTTAGGCGATTGAGTTTTGGCAGAAAAATCAGGTCTTTCGGCACTAGTCGAGCGGCAACGCGTTTCATGCTCAAACAATCGTTTAAAATGGTACGAATTGATTCGTGAGACACAGAAATTTCAGCGGCTATCTCTCTTAGACTTAAACGACGATTTTCAGGCACCATTTCCTTTACTTTAGCGATGTTAAGTACAGTTGATGGCCGATCTGAGCAAGGCAAATCTTCCACCACATCTCGACCGCTTTTGAATGCACTATACCATTTATTTTTGATAAAGTCGATTCACCGTAAAAAATGTAACATTTTCAGCGTTTCGGCACACGAAATTCCATTTGCAATGCAAAATTTGAGATAGATTCTTTGTTCGATATTTTTATCCAATGTAAACATCGCAAAATACACTTAAGATGAACTGACAAATGAAGCACTGTAAACAAACTAAATGACAGATGGCGTTCAAATTTTTCGTGAGCATAGAGGACAGTTGTGCTAACGTAGCGACAAAAAGAATTTCGACACTCCTTTAAGCGGGTTTTTTTAATGTACAATTTCCGGTATTTTCATGACAGAATGTATCAGTACTCAGGCAAGATACCTATTTTAGTAAATTAAAGTTGAGAGTACATCAAGCTATGGAAAAGTACTAAGATTATTTATTTGTTGAAAATATCTTTAGTAGGAATGTCTCATAAAAACTCCGGTGGCTCAATGGTTAGAGCAACGCCTCTTAGTCATGAGTATGCTCGGAGTCCTGGGTTCGAATGCCACAAAGGCATGGATGTTTGTGTATGTGAACCTACTCAGTAATTGGGATTTAATCATGTTGAGAGGTTTTTTTTTTCTAAAAAAAAAAAGAAAAAACCATAAAGTTATTGAAAGGGTGCAATAATTAAAAAAAAACTAATGCACTCATTCTAAATTTTAAAATTATTTTAATGAAGCATTATTTTGTTACCTAATATAATAATAGATACCAAAAAGAATTTAACTTTACACTTAAATCAGTACAATTGTATGACATTCAGTAACTATTATAATAAAATTCCAGAAAGTAATAAAAAATCAATAACACTGCAACAATATTGTTGTATGACATTCAGTAAGAATACTCAATTTTTATTAAATAATATAAACTTAGATACTTATCAACATACGAGTACAATGAGAATATGATGAACAATTTATATTTGAAATAGTAAATAAAACAAATTTTTGTATTTAACTATTTTGTTTATATGTGGAAGATAAAAAAATATTCCTTAATAACTTAAAAGTAGTTCATGAACACTTAATTTTAACAAGTTGTAAGTGCGTTTAGAAATAAAGTTTTTTAATAACTTTCAAGGCAATTAACAATATTAAAAAAGTTTATATACTTCAAGTATAATAGTTTCCTCTAAGTTCTTTTGTTCTACAGCCTACAAGTTATTTGATTTATCAGAAAATATGGAAAGTAGAGAAGAAAGTAAGTGATTAATTTTAAAACATGGAAAAAGTGTTCGATAAATTTTAATAATCATTTTCTCTCGCTTTTCCTTTCGAGTATAATTATAAAATAGTTAATAATCTCCTTGAATAATTTAATATTTTTTTCTAAGATTAAATAAAAAATTTAAAAAAAAAAATTCATTTCTTTCCAAACATAATTTGAAAATTATAAATACCAAATGCACATCAATTATACGAGTAAAATCATTTTCGAATAACAATTCTTTCAAGAAAAGATAAATGAAACAAATGTATAAATTTTCGCCTCAAATTCTTTTTTACAATTGTCTGCACAGTCTTCTTCACACTGAGGATATAAAACGTAGGCGATATTTGAAACAAAATAAAACAATCTCGAGGCGTAAAATTCTAACGAATGGTTCTCTAGGACTTTTTATGACCCAGTTTACTGGTTTTGCTTCTGTATGTACATTCGTTAACGCGTGAAGAAATGAAGAATTTTAAATTTTGTTACTTTATGGACTTACAACAATTTTATGTCAATCAATATTTTAGAGTGTTAAAGTTTTATAGCCTTTTTAGTTAATTAGGTTTCCATATTGTTAATTTATTTATTTCGAAACACTCATGCATACAATCGTTTTGTTATTAAATGCTTTCAAAATTTATAAGCGATGAGCTCTACTATTGCAAGTATCTTAAAACAAATTGCTAAAAATAAATGACAGCAAGGGTATCGGACGCTCTTGCAATAACTATAAAATCGTTAGTTTTTGCTTGAAAAAAAATAAAAAATAAAAAAATACCAACAAAAAAACATTCTTGCAGACATAGCAGTTCATGATATTTATGCGTAGATAATAACACCTTGCATATAATGTCCATTTTCGTTGGCGCATTTTTGTAGGCGTTCACGGAAATTTGTCCCATTTAGGCAATTTATTGACGATTCGCGTCTTGTTTATGTGCAATTATTTATTTTCTAGGATGTACCTCAAGTCGATCGCGTATATTAGATGAGTTGAAGTATGCGATTCGTCAACAAATCGCCAAAGTTAATAAAGCCTGCTGAAAAGACTCGAAGCCAATATCCGTAAACGCCTACAATAATGCATTAAAGCAAATTAACATTATTTGCAATATGTGATTATCCACAAATAAATATCATGAAATGTTTTTGTGATTATTTAAAAAACGACCGAATATTTGATTGAAAATCAGGTTCTGGCGGAATCATATGGTAAATCAAACCGAATCGTAATAAATTATTATGAAACTTATTTCGGTATAAATAATGAATATTTTCAGTTCATACTTATTGAAAAAAAATCTGATTTGGCCCGCACATGATCTCCCGCCAATTCCATGTTTAAAGTAGCAGTGAGCTTTAAGTAAAGTATCATTTCCGGTTAATCGTTTGTAAATAAAATCTAATTTGTTGTCCAATAAATAGAAAAGTCTGTCATACGAACTTTTGGTTTGTTTTATTGTTTTTCCTCAAAAATCTGTTAGAGCTCCAAATTAAGTACAACATCCGATTTATCATATATGGTTAAAATCTAATATGTTGTTTCAAATTATATATGAGTTTTAAATACCAAATTTGAGAAGTTTTGGATCATATTTTAATAGACAAAGAAAAAATCGTCACACCCACACATTCTTATAAAAATCAGCATCATTTTCTAGGTGCTCCAAAACGCAATCTTTGTAAATTCATCGCCGTACATGATCCATTTCGTAAATGTGTAGTTATAAATTAATATTAATTTATAGTGCTGCAAAAATAGCACTTAGCAAATTTAAATCAGATCATCGTGTACATGTAACATTTATGTATGATGGAAAATATATTATTTTTACAAACCTTAATTAAATATTCTACTATTATATTCTCCTTAACACGGTTTCTTTATTAATATTAAAGTAATTTCTTCCTGTCAGTGATATTTGTTTAAATATGTCAAAATTGTTATTAAAATTGTTTTGGTTTGACGCATAGGCTAGATGATACATGAAAATAAATAATATTATATATTCATATTTAAAGTTATTTACTAAATGTTATTATCGTAGAATTGAAGATTGTACCAATATTCAATTTTAATTAGTAAAAGTTGCTAAAAAATTATATTCAATGAATTTTTTTCAATAAAAACTGTTAAAAGCTTGTTTATATGATACTTCCAGTTATCTGATATAGGGGATAAGGGAGGTATAGGGATTGTGCTAAAAATTGCATATAGAGATTTTAGTGAATAACTACGTTTTGATGTCCCCAGAACCGATTTTAACATTTTTACAATGATGTCTGTAAGTATGTATGTGTATGTGTCTGTGTGTGTATCTGTGTGTGTGGATTGTGTGGACACGATACTCAAATACTATCAATCAGAAAAATTTGAAATTTTGTATACCCATTCTATATTAATGTGGGAAGAGCTCATTAGTTTTTAGTGTATATCGGATAACCGGAAGCATCATTTATACAAGCTTTTAACAATTGTTCTTGTAAAAAATTCATTGAATATAATTTTTTAGCAACTTTTACTAATTGAAATTGTATATAATGGAACAATCTTCAATTCTACGATAATAACAATTAGTAAATAACACTAAGTAACTTTAAATATGAATATATAATATAATTTGTTTACATCATCTTTATGTGTCAAACAAAAACATAATTTTAATAACAATTTTGACATATTTAAACAAATGTCACTGACAGGAAGCAATTACATTAAAATTAATAATAAAATCGTGTTAGGGAGAATATAATAGTAAAATATTGAATTCTAATGAAATTAAGGTTTGCAAAAATAATATATTTATAATTTCCTATTTTTGCAGCACTATAAATTAATATTAATTTACAACTACACATTTACGAAATGGATCATGTAAGGCGAATAATTTATAAATATTGCGTTTTAGAGTACCTAGAAGTTGATGCTTTTATAAAAATGTGTGTGTGACGATTTTTCCTTAAAATCTATTAAAATATGATCCAAAACTTCTCAAATTTGGTATTTAAAACTCATATATAATTTGAAACAACATATTAGATTTTAACCATAAATGATAATAAATCGGATGTAGTAATTAATTTGGAGTTTTTACAGATTTTTGAGGAAAAACAATAACACATAATCCAAAATTTCGTATTACAGACTTTTGTATTTATTGAATAACAAATTAGATTTTATTTACAAACGATGAAGCGGAAGTGATACTTTACTTAAAGCTCCTGCTATTTTAAACATGGAATTGGCGGGAGGTCATGTGCTGGCCACAGCAGGTTTTTTTTATTTTATCACTTTTATGCTAATGTTATAATCACATATACAAGACGAAATAATAGTGATGAAAATTATGCCTACCTCTGGTCTCGAACATGGTACCATTGCATTTTCAAGAGACATCTACAACTTTAATTATTTACTATTCGTATAAAGTTTGAATAAAGTATACCTATCCTATATGTCCACAATAATTAATTTTGCAGTAATGAATGCATGTATTCGTATTTGTAGTACAACACATTTCTATTTTTTCGGTTAGTGAATAGGCTTGTAACAATAGCATCTCCACTTCTCCAGTTTCATTTCACACATATTACAAGTCGCGTAAAAAGAGCAATAACGCTGCACTTGGCGCGTTATAAAAAGCTCTCGGAGCCACGTATGTACCAGTTCATTTTCATAATTGTTTGGGGCGTATGCACCGTGGGAGTTGCGTTATTATTTCGTAACTTGGCCGGGCCGGGTGAAAGAAGCTTGGAACTAAGTAGCAATTCAGTGTTTTAATGGTTGCCGTACGTGTATGGATAGTTTCCTTTCTCGCTCGCTTTAACTGAATGCGTATTTCCTTTTTATACTCAGAACACAGTTCTTGTCAGCGCAACTCTCCACTTCACTATTGTCACATTGTCCACGAGGAAGACATTGTTTTACTTTCATTTCTTGTTCACGAATGAGATGGTGATGAGAATTTTTTAATTTGTTAGATACTTGAAATTTCATTGCACTTTTACAGTTCTGCAAGTATAAAATGTTCCTATAGCCATTTTTAACTAAACTACGAGTAAAATGAAAATTTTTGTACTAAGATCTATACAGAATGACCAAGTAATCTTAAAAGACGTGGTAAAAATATATCTAAAGTATGCTAATATTTCAAAAAGTGAACAACGGATTACTTGTCAAAGTAAATAAGAAGACAAAAAGTGATATTCGACAGTTGATCCGGCGTTATTATTCTTTTTTTTTAGTATTACATACATACAAGAGCTACTTTCAATATGTTTTAAATTTACTTTGTTCACTTTCAAATTTTAATTGTTACAAGTTTCTTAATGATTTGAATTTTCAAACATTTTAGTGTTTTCCTTCAATCTGACTTCAATAATTAACAAAAACATAAAAATTATATACATATTTTACATTTAAAGTTACTTTATTTTTAAAAAGGAAACTTCTACAAATATAATTAAGTATCTACATATTATTCGCCACTATTGATGCATATTACTCGGTAACATACCAGTTTCCGAAAAATAAATATTATGTTGTATACAACATAATGCACTATAATTTAGCAGTTAAAATTGGACTGCATTAGGATTTCTAAAATATATTGGTATATTTATTACAATAATGCTTTAGTATTTAATTTCCAATCCTATGTATTCATTTAGGATTAAAATTTAATCAATAATTAATAGTCAGAAATGAGAAATTATATTTTTTTTGATTAATTATAATAATCCGTATTCATGAAATATATACAATCCGATAACACTGAAATTCAAACAAGGGTATAAGCAAATAATTAACTTTATGTAATATTTACATTTCGCTTAACAATTTTGCTTCAGGAACGGTAATGAAAATGAAAATACCATTTTGAAATAATATTTATCTTACAAATGTTAGGGTCTCGAGTAAAAATTTTAAACATTCACGTAGTTATTGTTTTTGTTGGAAATTTAATAGAGAGTTTTCGTAAATTTATTATTCATAAGCCGGAGGAAATTCGTCGGAATAAAATGAAAACGTGTCTACTTTACTTGTATTACATGCAGATTAGTTGGAGTGAATATTCTCTCGACTCTCGATGCCTTGGGCAAGCTGTCGCCACCTATCTAATAAATTTATTTTTTCTCAACGCAAACTTCAATGCAATTTTCACTTGAGTAATAACATTTCATTAAATCAAACCGAAACTGTTATGTGCAAAGAAAAAGTTGAAACTAATAATAACAATATATGTAATATATTTACCTTAATAACAAAAACTACTTTTTATTTTATTCCATTGCCATGAAAGTTGTAAAAAATTAATAGCAGAAATAAAAGTTACGAAAATACAGTATTAATGCTTTTTATGACTCACGACATTCAATGTACAAAAAAGATTATTTCCAACTTATTCACATTAAAAAAATCATTTAAAAGGTAAAAATATTAGCTTTATGCACAAAACATGGTAAGGATATAATAGAAGTGTAAAAATTAATTTAATGACTAGCATGAAAACAAAATAAAAATATAGATAAGTTCGAATTTAAGACTTCTTCAAAACTAACATATTTGTGAGTGCTTTTGAATTCGCTATAAAATGTAAAATATTAAAAGGTCACTCATTTTGAGGCTATGTATCATATGTAAAAAAAAAGCAATAATAGAGACCCTGGTAATATCATTATTTTTAAATGGCAAAAAAGTGGATCGAAAACGATCACCGACCGGAACGGCGGCCAGTAACGTTGAAAATCTTATACACAGTGGAAGAACCCTGGCTGTATCAACTACAACCATATACCTCATTAACGTATACGGTTGCCAAAAGTACCAAAGTGCCAGATGGGTGCTGCGAATGTTTATATCACGACGCTTCAAAAACCATAACGTGCCGAATGTTTTGCAGTACTTTGAGCAAGAACAACAAAGCTAAAGTTTTTATCCATTGTTACTTGAAATGAAACTTGGGTTTATAATTATGAGCTTGCGTCGAAGCACTATTCCATACAATGACACGAAAAAGCACATCACCTAATAAATTCAAAGTATAATCGGCTGGAAAAATCATCGCTACGGTTTTTCGAGATACAGAAAGTATTCTTAATGATTACAAAGATACGTGTAAAGATGTTTTAATAACTGGACAATATTACACTGACCTGCTGAAAAGAATACAACATACTGCGCCACCTGTGTTGGGAGTACAAAAAAAAGTTTCCGAATAAAACCAACATATTTTTTACGCTCCTTCCGAATCTGCAATAAAAAATAGGGGGTCCCATTTAAGATTTTTAAGTTGACCCCCTTTCCCGCCCCCTGGGAAAGGGGGTCGGGGGCCATTTTGTCAGAATCTGATGTCCCCCCAAAACCTATGAAAGTTTTGATTCGGCACACTTTTTGTTACGATGCATTGTTTTCGAGATATTCAAGAACGTAATGTTATATGGGACATCCAGTATATATATCACGACTTCGGCTTCTAAATCCTAAACCTCCTGCCCTACAATGTTCAATTTTTTTTTTTTTTGGAAAACACTTATATTTTAGGATTAAAAAAGGGAAAATGAAGAGGAAAAATAATAACTTGATTAAATTTACACTTCTAAACGAATTAAATTGTGAAAATTCATATTAGCCACCGGGAATTGAATTTTTTACACTTCTATTTAATTCTTCCACTTATGCAATATTATTCACTTAAGGTACTAATAAATTCTTAAAATGAAATTTTTAATTTCAACAGCGAGCAATAAAAAAGTGGCGTTCCTTTTATAATAGTAGTTTTTCTACTGAATAATTCTTTTTGTAAAATGATGACATAATTTCTATAATTTCTTCCATTACTTTCATGTTTCATTTGGTCTGAAATGAACCTTTTTCACGTGAAATTTGAGATATACAAGAAGTAATCCCGCTCTTCGAGTTGGTAAAAAGCAGAGCGACCGCAGCTTACTCCGGGCTAATCCCGCATATGCCGCGGAGTATTATAGTTACATCTTGATTTGTAGCATAGTGGAGAAAAAAACATCCAGTTTAATGGTGCAGTCTTCGTAATGTCTCTACTTCTTGTTTCCAACTTTGATAAGTTATTTTTGTTTGAAAAAGTAGGGCGATGGTGACAGTCTAGATAGCGAATCTTACACACGATTTTTCTACTTTTTGATTCAGGACAAAGAAAATTGCCATAAATATGTAAAATTACTTTATCCAGGATCGTAATCTCTTTTCATAATGGGATTTTCATAGATTCATTATTATTAACAACTCCAAACTACACTAATTTATTAATAAAAATGCATTTGAAGACTTCAACCAATATTATTTCTGACGATATATTAAAGACTTCAACAAATATTACTTCTGATGATATATTAATAAATAAGTATAACTATTGATACTATATGAGTACATACACTTACGCACCAATTTCAGAAAATGTATAGTAAATAAAAAAATGAAGTAGTCTTTAAAATATTAAAACTATTTTTTATTAAATGATATACTGATATTTTAAATAACTTAAATGATTTTTTCTGAGAATTAAATTGTGAAAAAATCATGTCAGCTACCCGTATTTGAAACCGAAATCATTACCTTGCCGGCTTCCATTAGGGTATCTGCTAGTGTATCTATCAATTGAGGATAAGTTTATTCGTCACATTATTAGATATTTGGTTGAATTACCACTACATTTAAACATCTAGTGAACATGTGATAATTTACCCTTATTAGCATTAAAATAATGATGAAAATGAAGAGATAAACAAAAGAATAACTAGAGGAAGAAAATCTTATGCAATGCTTCGGAGAACAATATACTCAAAAACGTATAATGATCTACTAAAATAATATATAAGATTGCAATACGACCGACATTCCTGTATGGATGTGAATTGTGGGTGCTTAATAAAAACAATGAAACCAAACTAGATGTGTGGGAAAGGAAAATATTGAAAGGAATTTTTGGAGGGGTTAAAGAAGAAGATGGAACATGGAGAAGAAGATTCAACCGGGAAATACAAGAAAAGTTTCCCATTTATCCGAACATTTATCAGTCACTCAACTAGAGTAAAAAGAGCGAGATGGCTAGGGCACGAATGCCGGAGAGTAGAAATATTAGGCCAGAAGTATTAGGGGCTAAAGGAGGAAAGAAAAGTAGACGGAGACCGAAGAAAAAATGGATAAATGCTAAAAAAAAAGATCTGCGCGAACAAATCGTGACGAACCGGGCAGAGACAGCTAAAGACAGGAAGAAATGGAAGGAAGTTGCGAAGAAAATAAAAGCCCACGGCCTCGAAGGCCTGTAGCGCTAACATATATATTTAATTAATGGAGAGTTTCTGATTCTATAACATACTCGTACACTTTTGTGCATAAAAATCGACCACTTTGAAGTATTGATTTCTTTTAAGAGCATTCAAAAAGTGGAAGATCAGTTTAGCAATCGCCCAGCCATAGCTCAGGTAATTATATAGAGCATTACTCCGGAAAGGTAATGGTTCCGGGTTTAAATTCCGGTGGCTGATATGATCTTTTCACAATTCATTTCTAATATATATACATTAATATTAACCAGGGTCTAATAAGGGCCTCTAGTATATTATGACATGTTCACAAGATGTTTAATTGCAATGCTAATTCCACCCCACATCTATTAACGAGACGAATAAACAAATCCTTAATTGTCAGTTAACTCTCCATTAATATGTATTTTCTCTGAATTTCTTCAAAAATTTAACTATTATGCATAATATATTCAGGTTTTAGGAATATATCTCTCAAGATAGTGAAGAGAACTAAAGGAGGAATTAAGAGAAAATCGTTATTTTCTTGTAGTTATGGGTTTATAATTCTGGTGGTATTTTAAAACACATTTAACTGGAAAAATTAAATACGTAGGTAGTCTACTGTTAACTATAGATTCGAGAGTAATATAGAATTTTATCTACCAGTCATGAAAGTAATCCACTGAATGTAAAGTAATATTTTATTTAGTTGCTTCTGTCATCCCCAATTTATTTCCGAACTTTGATCCTTCGTTCTGTTAAAATTACATCTTCAACCTTTTTGATGTTTCCCTTCGTTCTAGCTTTCACATATCATTGGATCATCCTCAATAGATTCCCATCCTCATCGAACAGCATTATTTCACTGTAAAATAAAGGGGCAGTTTCCCAATATGCGCCAATCATGCTTTAATCCTTTCACGAATAATTTTTGATTCATTGCTCTCTTTTGTCAAGAAATTTGCAAGTATAATGTTAATCACTTCACTCAATTTTCTTGAACTCAGACCTTTGCTTAAACTTCAAAATTCAATTTGAAATTTTATCCATACGTGATAAGGAAGCAGACAAAATGTCACCTAGGAATTAAAAAAATTGTAATCGCTGGTTTTCTGTTTCGCAGCCAGGAAGTTAACATTCCTTATTATTCTCAAGTATACACAAGTGTTTACAACTTATGAAATAATGGGTATTTTGTGCCATTTAAAATTCGAAATATTTGGCGTCGGTCGGGAATTATGGAATAGATATAAGAAATTTGAAAAAACTTAGTTGGCTAATTCGTTTTTACTTCCTTGTACGAAGTAAAGGAAGTATTGTAATCGCGAAAAATTTCGGTTTCCAGATTTCAACGGAAATATCCATTTTGACCATCCCTGAATCCATTTTGACTAATTTCGTCGTGACGCCTGTACGTACGGATATATCTCGCATAACTGAAAAACGGCAAGCCGTAGAAAGCTGAAATTTTGTATTTACGACGGTTATAATATCTAATTGTGCACCTTGTTTTTTGGTCATTACATAACTTCCGGAAGTGGTACTTTACTTGAAGCCTATAATAGATTTTAATAAAAAAGTATATTAAAATATAATCCAAAACTTTTCAAATTTGATATATAAGACTTCTATATCAATGAAAATAACATAATAGATTTTGGTTAAAATGGTCTAACCGGAAGTTATACTTTCCTGGAAGTTGTTTCCAGTTTTTCTTGAAAAAATTGTGTTATTTTGATTTTAGAAATAAATACTTCAAATAAAAGTTTTAGAGAATTGCAATTTTATGATTGGGTCTGTTATAATACATATTTTAATTATTAACAAAATATGTATAGTTTAACAGGCGTACAAGGAAGTCATTTATATATATATATATATATATATATATATATATATATATATATATATTGACTATACGAACCTAAAACCACAAAATTAAATCAATTGTAGTTTCAAATTCAAAATGGCCAGGTTAAAAAAGATATCTACATCTACTCGTCAAAAAAATCAATAGGTACAAAGTTATTAACTTCAGTTTGCCGAAACACTTAACAATTTTTAATTCAACTTTTCTCATATGTCGAATTTTAACAATCATACGTGCTTTGAAAAAAAAAACAAAAAAAGCAAGTGCTTGATTGCAGTGTTATTGTTCCCAACTTCAAAGCCTACTACGGCTTCAAATAATTTATTCCAATATTTCCTGATAAAAAGAAAAAAAAAAACTCAGTCATCCCCGATCTTTATCAGGTTGGCAATTCGTCATGACGTGAACAATGGAAACAAGCTTCGTTTGTTCGAACAATTTACCGATAAGCATCTAGGCACCTGGTGACGAAGAGCCTTTTTTATTTACGAAACGGTAGAGTTGAACTTATATAAAAATTAATTGTTAATTTATTTGTAAAAGCTCATTGCTCATAAAAACAGTGATAAGAAAATTAACATATAACCGACATGTCTCAATGTATTTTACACTTTTCACGTGATTTTACAGTATGAACTAATTAACTTTGCGTTATAAATTGTTGAATGACGTGTTCTGTATCTTACATCGATGTTTTAAAAGCTTTGACGATTTAATTTTGAGTAGAATTTATGATTCAGAATTGGGTTACCTACATTCATACATTATTATTTAAATAACTACATTCGATCACAAATGATATTTATCATAAAAAGAAAATACGAAATAGCCTCATTTTACTTACAATTATCTGGGTGATTGGAGAACGCACTAATATGGATTTTGAAAACATTTACATTTGAAGATGTTAAAATTATTGGTAGTTAATAACAAATATCTTCGTTTACTTAAGACGACTCTTCATATTAACAAAATAAAAACAAACGTGTCAAACTTTAAACATGACTTAATAGATATTTAAAATAAATAAATAAAAAACTGATCAGTTACTAGGCTGAGCATGACAATCGTCGCTGATAGACGTCAAGTCATATATTTAAAATGCTTTATATCTGTCATTTGTGCCGTGAAAAATAATGAAAAGGGTTGATAATATGTGATAAATAATGTGGTGAGTGTTATTTTCGTTCTTGATGTTATTTTTATTTGTTGCAGTTAGAGTTAAAATTTTGTAAGAGTGATTTAATTTTTTTAATTCACTTGTGAATAAAATGTTACTTGTAGTTGTTGCTATGTGGTTAATAATGACAGTTTAAAACGTCAAAATTGAATCAAATATATAAACAACTTCATAGACAAACTAAAAAGTCACTATTTTCGACACGCATGATGACTTCATTAGTTGTGTTATGTTACCTGTTTTTCGCCTCAGTATTTCACCAACACCGAATTGATTTGGAGGTTTGTTGAAATGCTATATTTTAAAATACCTAATTTTTATAGATCATTGTGTGTAATACAATTTTAAAATTTTGTAATAAAATTCATCAGTATATTGTATATTCAGTATCAGGTAAAAAAATGTATTTATACTTTTCATCCTGTACAACTGTTTCTGCTAATAATGATGTATGAATAGCGGAAGATGGGCTTGCATTAAGCCCGAAACGTCCACAAATAAATAATTTTGCAACATACGTGGACAATTTAAGCCTATCATTTCACCTTTAAAAAATGGAACTAAATTAAATATTATATTGTAACATAGCTTTAACATGAATATACATATACCGGTTGTAAGTCTTTTGTTCGTTATATTTTTACAGGGTGGGCCTGGCCCCTGGCGTATCCAGGATTTAGTTTCATAGATAGGCACTGTGAACAGCTCTGTTAAGAGAAACCTGAAATCTGTATGTAATTCACATAAATTCCTAGTGCATCTTAGTAAAATTTATAGAAACGGATTTAAACAATTTTTGCAAAATTATTTATAAGCTACCGCTAAAAAGTATGGATTTTCATATTTTATTTCTTTTCTAACGAATAATTATTGCTGAATTCACCTACGTACCCTAAATTTTAAGCATTGCCTACCTATTTAACCATAAAAAATGGTGCTTATTAAATAACAAGAATTATCAAGACATAATGAAAGCCCGAATTTTGAGGTAATAATAGTAATAATACTGATCTAAGCAATATCTAATACTTTGGAAACACTGGCGAATTCAGCATTATTTTGTTTGATGATATTTTGCATACCTTCGGTACATGTTTAAGATATGTCATTTGAATGCAGATAAATTTATCTCGCATCTTTTACCAAAAGTAATACTGTTTTTTTTTTTTTTTTCTAATGGATTTAAACATTCACACTTATAAATTGCCATTTAATTTGACTAGTTCAATAACAATCTTTCTTCTAAAGCAATCTAAAATCACTGATGCTAGAATGAATTTCATTCTTCAACAATTTTTGGTGACATTTTGTTATACGTGATTTGTTGCAATAAAAACACAAAATATCTAGGCAAGGGATAAATAAAAACAAAAAAAAAATCACACTGCCATCACTATTCTACCAAAAATTTCCCTAATAGGAAAATGTCACCAATTTTTACAAAGAAATATTTTAAATGAAAACTATAACAGAGTAAAGGTGGATTTATACAGCTTACATTTTATTTTACTTTTTCTTTTCTTTTTCACTTTTACTTTTACTTTAAGTTTGGTACTTTATGCAGTTACTTTAAAGCCTTCAGTACACAAGCGCAGATGTGATTTTTCTGGCATCAGTAATCATAAATGTAAACAGATAATAATTATAACCTGTCAAAATGGACACAAATGTAATATTTTGTACATATGCAGTATTACTTGCAGCTTTACACATTTTCTAATTTGTACAATCTAACCTACAAAAAAACAAATAAATACACCACACACTGACGCTTGTCACGTGAAGTGATGCGCATGCGCAGTTGTGAAATTCTTTTACTTTAACGTTCTTAAGTTGAAAGTTGGTCAACTTTAGTTCTTAAAGTAAAATTAAAAGTATGCACATAAAGCAGTACATTTATTAACACACCTTTAACTTTTATAAAGTAAAAGAAAAATAAAAGGTAAAATAAAAAGTAGGCTGCATAAATCCACCTTAAATAATATAATATTCATTAAAAAAGGTTATCCAAACACATTCAATACGCGACTTGCGTCCTAATATCTAACTCGTGCAGGCAAAAGTTGTATTCAGTCGCTTTCTGATTGTTTTGTTTTGTATTGATGTTACTGAGAAACTGTATAAACATACTTTGGTAAAATATTCTAAAAGAATTACAAAGATGCAAGAAATTAAACAAAAAAATTAATCCAGGTAAACTAAAAAAAACAGATTCAACATAAATTGAATAGAAAATTACAGAGGTATAAATACTTTTTAGTGGTAGTGTAAATGGAACTTTCAATTTAAATTTTAAATCTTTTTCAGGCTTATTGGAAATCTATTTAAGCTGCATTTATCCAGTTAGGGTGTTTTTTCTATACAGAAAGCGTCAGTAGAGTTTAAAAGCCTATAAACTCAGATACATAAATCTAAGCAGTAACAAGACATGTTGTGTATTAGAGTAGATATCACTATAAAAGCCACTGATACACCTGCATTATCACTCCATCGCCAATTTGTTCAACTCGCGGTAATCATAGAAACCCGCTCGGTACGTGCAGTGCACTTCGATCTTTCACATCACACCATGCAATGTTGAATTATTGTATAGAAAAAAAAATACATGTACTAACAAACTTAAAATATGCAAAATAATTTCTAACATTGTAGCTTTTATAAATTAGAATTATATATACACATATATATATATCAAGGCTTATTACCTACCTAAATATTATTGAATATGTTAATCTTTTTTTTATTATCATGGGGAGAGCAACACAGAGATTATTTTTGTGCGATTTGAATATATGAAATAATTTTCAAGTTGACTCGAGTCATGAAAACTATAACCTGCATTTAACGCACTCAGCGACGGAAACCAATACATATCTAATTACTTATGTTAAAAATGTAAGAAAATAAAAATTTAATCTTTATGAATTCTTGGATACAAAGTAGGTATTAGTTCAAAACAAACAAGTTCTGTAGTGCAATATCCATATTTATTGAAAAATGATGCACGACATTGCAGATTATAGTAGCATTATACAGCAGCAGCAAGCAGCATACAATATCTGGGCAAACGGACGATAAGTAATACGATACCATAAAAGAAAAAAGAAGATAAATTAAGGGGATAGTGCTATTGCTGAAAAAAAAAGTTGCAATGAAATATTTGATATGTATTTTAACCACTTTTAAGAATAAATCGCCAAATACTATAGGACAGGTAGGTACTTGCTTCAAAACAAACTGTGATATTATATAAAGGAAATTCTGGGTGCATATGTAGAACACAAAAGCTACCTTTAATTAAGAAATAATAAATAATTTTAAGTAGGTACAAATTCTTAGTAGTCACATTCAAAATTCTCCAGACATACATAGTTCAATATTACTGTTTTGAGAGGTAAATACCTAGTTGAAAATTGAATTAGAATAAAATGCAAGTTTTCCATTCCTCCGCCTTTCGGCTTAATTTAAACCATTATCAAGAGCTGCAAGAATTGTTAAAAAAAATATACAAATAATTTTCCATTTTGTAGGGTTGAAATTGTTTACAAAAAAGTTGAAAATAGGAACAAACAAAGACTGGCAATGATTGGTGAAACTGATATTCAAAATAATTAAAAGCAATAAGAAATAAAATTATAATGAAACACATACTATACCCAAGATAACGTAAAGATGAAAATATGATATGTAATTAAAGTGAAATGTAGGTATTTTGCACTTGGAATTCTCGAAAATACTGTTTTATATTCCCAATATATTTATTTACAATATTTTGTAAATATATATTTTTCAGTCATCTGTATACAGGATGGTTTTGAACTTAATGTCATAAATTTAAGGGTAAGTAGTATGACATGTGTAGATTACGAAACAGAAATATATTTTTTTATATTCGATAAAAGAAAATCCGACTTTTCTTAAGGAAACTTTTTTTACTGCTGTTTTAATTAATATTTTATTAAAAATATGAGTATCAAAAATACATTCAAAATTAGTTGTATGAGATATTAATCTTCATAATTAAATTAAATAGCATTTCTAACAAAAGTAATTGTGTAATAGAAATATTTCATTATTTTTCTCAGAAGTATTAGTGAAAAGTGATTTTTGGAGCGCTATTGTTCTTAAAAAAATTAAAAAATTTAAATTTTACTTCGCTCATAATATTAAGTGACGAAGCAATTTTCACATGTCCATAATTTCCACAATTCACATTATTGAGCTCAAGAAAATCCACATGTTGTAGTAACACAGATTTTCATTAAATGTTTGGGCAATTACTTGGACCATACATACTCCCCAATAGGTTAAATGGTGACCAGTATTTGTAATTTTTGCGAAATATTCTGCCAGAATTATTAGAAGATATTCCCTTACATATTCGTCAACTTGCATGGTTTCAGCATGATGGTGTTCCACCTCACTTTTCAATAAATGTCTGCAGCGTTTAAAGAATACCTATGAGAACATGTGGATTGGCCGTGGTGGTCCTGTATCATGGCCACTAAGATTACCTGACCTCAATCCCTTAGATTTTTATCTGTGGGGTCATTTAAAGTCCTTGATCTATGATAACCAAAACCCTACTGAAACTGTTGAAGAATTGAGGATGCGAATTCAGAATTGTGTAGAAATTAGTAAACAGCAAAATGTGTCTCACTAATTCATCATATTTAAGAGTTTTGCGTTTTTCTTGAAATGATTTTTAAGGAAGGTTTTTTTCGTATTAATATTGTAAATGAAAATTCAACGTTTGTAGTATTTTTGTTATTTATTAGTTTAATCTTTGCTGTTTTGTTTTTTTTTTTTTAATAAAAATAATTCTGCGAAATATTAATATTAATCTTTGCTATGGTCCATTGAACTTTCAAAATAAATTACGTTAGAAATAATTAGGATTTGATTACCCACAACATTACGTAAATTAAATTAAAGTTATGTTTTTATTTACAGAAGAAGGCAAATGCGTTGCCAGTGGTCCAGTGGTACCAAAAATATGACTTTAATGAAAACTAGGTAACCTTAAATATGCGAATTTTTTAAAAAATCTTTCTGTTTCGTAATCTACACATGTCATACTACTTGGTACTTACCCTTAAATTTATGACATTAAGTTCAAAACCATCCTGCATACAATTTATAATTATAGATATTTAACATTAACAATAATGCTATAGTCATACATACATAATTTACATAAAAAATTACTCATATCATTTAGTACTAGAACTATTGTTAGCTACATGTAGTATAAACGAAAAAAATATGTTTTGTAAAAACAAGAATAATTTTTCCGTGAATGCGATCCTGAGCGTTGGAAGTATGTATACTGACAAACATATATCAATTTGCGAAATCAACGGTGAAAGGTTCTTTTGTATTTTTATATTTAAGGGGCGTTTAAATGGTTTATAGCTATCCCTTGACTTCTGGTGACATACTATAACTGAATTTTGATCCACTTCACCATAAATTGTCAATTGTTAACAAACTGCATCTGATACTTTTGTATTTATGGTGTTTTACAATAATTATCGCCTTCTTTTGACTGTAGAGACACTCATTAAAAATAAAACCGAAAGTCCATAATCCGTAAACACACTATATAGGCACTTGTAATTCCAGAAATAAGAAGATACGATTATATACATTATCTTAAGAACTATAAGAGCTAGAAAGCAGGTTAAAGTAACAAACAATTTCTATTTTACATAACTAATATAATGGTTTTCAAAATACTTGCCCTAAATTTTTAATTTAATTAATGCAAAAATTCAAATTCATCTTTTAGGGTTTATTACAGATTTCGTTTTCGTTTATGAAATAAAATGTTTATATTGCTTTTAGAACAATTAAAAAAGTACAATAACACCACTAATCTTTAAAAATAGAAAAAATCAAAAAATCATGATTTTTTCCAACCCTGTGTAGTAGCATATAGAAAAACTATACTTCTATTTACAACAAGGAACATTAGATCTAGAATTTGAGAACCACTGGTTAAAAAAATTCTGTTCATAAATAAATAAATTATTATTATCATTATTATTAATATTAAAAATATATCACCACATATTATCCATTTCTGATTGTGCCAATCTGCTGTGTACACAGATCGCAGTAATGATGACGATATATTTGTACCTTGCGGGAGTTTAACAGACGTCACCTCACAGGCACTTATTGCTGGCATGGAGAATATAGGTACTACAAGAATTACTTTTGCGCTATTTAAAATTCGAAATAATATCGACGTCGGTCAGGGTCGAACCCATATTCCAATATTCTCGACCAGACACTCAGGCACATATGTATGGCCACGAGACCTTACTGATTTCATTACATTATTTATGTAAAATAGAAATTATTTACCCGTTTAACCTTCTTCGTAACTCTTACAATTTTCGAGATACCAATAGTGGCCCATTTAAAATGAACTTCCTATATAGAAACCTAAGAATAATGAACAACATTTAAAAAATGTGGATGCAAAATGCAATTCAAAATATGATGCTGTTTTCCCTTTTGTAAAGAACATCATTAAAGTTATTTCTATATTGCAATATTCATTCTATGCGACTTTTGAATATGTAAATAATATATCTCACATAAAAACTTTTGTCAATAGATACCACACGTTGCTATTTCCTTTGGTGCTTGAAATATATTTCACACAACTTTTTCACAATATATAGAATTGAATGAAACCTTTTCCCTTTTACATATTTCAGAGCAAAAATATTTTTTGAAGTTCATGGAAAAAGAATTGTAGTGGAAAAGTTAATGACCGAAAAAAACGACAAATCAAATTCTCTTATTAACTTCACAACGAGATGATATAAATCATAATTAAGTAGAGTTGAAAGATGTCAAAAATTCTGAATGACAATAATAACGACAGCTGAGTAATTTACTATGATTAATAACTTCAATCACTGTAATTTCTCAGCAGTTTCGAAATATTCGAGCAGTGAAAAAATTTGTACTTGGACTAAATACTTTCAGTAACGAAACAATCAACGCAATATGTGATACAGTTTCCCACTGTTTGATTTAATTGATGGATATTTCATTCATTACAAAAGCAATTGAGGTTAATAAATTCATAGTATAATTCATGTGATTACACGATTCAATATTATTTTGTTTTCAAGTAGATACTTGTAGCAAATTTAAGTGCTGAACTAATTTATGCAAATACGAGATATATAATTTCAGTATACATATTATTTGTTAGCTTAGTGATGTTTGAAGTACATGATATTGAGAATGAATTTAACCTTTCAGTTAAATGTAGGTATTTTATTAAAATCAATGATATAGATAAATTTTATGTTAAATATTATTACATACGTAGACAGTGTTATTGATTTTGGGAGCAGCATAATACGACACTTCTACACATCCACACTGAAAGTGATATTTAATTTAGGAAGTCTTTATTGTTATTCGTTAAGCCGTAATATTTTTTTAATATTCTGTACCGTAGATATAGAGATGATTTTGAACAGTGGACTTCGCTAATAATTGAAGTCACATAAATTGATCTTTTTCAGCACTTATAAAACTATATAAAAATATTAAAATATCTCTTGTGGTCAATAAATGGAAATTTGGATGGATAATACGAAATTTAATAACAATAAATATACTAGGTATATTATAGTACAAAATTGGTAGCCTATGTCATTCAATATATCTTTCACTTTCATATCTTCGCTTGAAATCTGTCATGACATCACAAATTTAAGCTAGTGTTATTTGGTTTACTTCTGTTGCTTCATTGTTGTTATTTTCTGCATTTATGTACTTAAAAATGAATTCAGTATTTCAAAAAAGCGATAGCAGAAGGTTTAAAAGTATTAAGAATTTGGAATTGAATAAATGTGTGACGTGTAGATAAAGAGATAAGGAAATAATATTAAAAACTTAATTATTTTATTTAAAACTAATAACTACTTTTTCAAACTTTGATAGTTCTTAACATGCAGTTTGAAGGTCTAGTTTTAATATAAATGACTTATGTTCTAATTTGTTACTACGGTGGAGGACCCCATTAGGTATATGACAATTATTCAAAAATTTAAAAAACCAAAACTGTTACTTATGCTCGGTTTCACCAACATCAAATAAATCATTGAATAGTGTATTCGTCGAATAAGACAAAAATATCGCATCGAAACCATAACACAAATGACTGTATTTATTTTAACTTATTCAACGAATAAGCTATTCTAAGATTTATTTGATGTTGGTGAAACCGGGAATTAGCACAGTACTTGTATTATTTTTTATGTACATTTTAACTTTTAAAATAGTTTTTCATATTTTTAAAAATAAATATGAAGGGTTACTTGAACATATAGATTTTACAGAAATCTTTTCTATGAATTTTTGGTCTGAAAACATCAAACATCGGTACGAAGATTCATACCGATATTTATTAATTGATGAGTTACCTATTCAAAGTAAAAATTCTAGATAAATGAAGTTAGTACGAAGTCGGTCAAGCCAATCAGCAAGTTGACTTGTCTGTCTATCTAATAGATTTTGAAAGTACCAAAAGAAATTATGCATTTTTTTTATCAAAATTCTACAAAAGTCCAGATAGAAGAATCTTTCGACAATACATTTTTCGTTTTCTGTAAAATATTAACATATGTAGGTATAGTATACAGGGTGTTAAAAAATAAGTGTCACAAATTATGAGGGCATATAATACTGACCTAAATGAATAAAAAAGCTTCTTCAATAGTTTCCGAGACATAAGGCAATATAAAATGCATTTTTTCGGTGTTTACCTCTGCTATCTCGAAAAATGTAAGAGATACGACTTTCATTAAATGAGACATTTTGTTTACCTTTCAGAGGTCATATTAAATGTGTTTTCGAATAATTGTACCAAGACAAAAGTTGTGGCGACCTTGACCAATATTTAGTTTTCAAATAACTTCATAACTATTAGAAAGTGAAATAAAATGTTTGATATAAAATCTGATTGTTTTTTTTTTTATAGTCTATTTATTGGCAAAATTTGTTCGACCACGTACTAGTCAGTTTTTCTTCGATTCTAATACAAAATGGTCTCTTTCTCAAAAACAGTTGAAGATCGGACCCATGTTGATTAAACTTTTTTTACTCATTTTGGTCAGTACTATATGCCCTCATAATTTGTGACACATTTTTTAACACCCTGTATAAAAAATATAATAATTTATTCGCAGATCTCAGATCACAAATATTTTATGATTGGATTTTCGACAGTCGGTTTCGAACCAGAACTATTAGAAGCACAAACGATTACGTGAGGAATTCGACTCCGCGACGCAAAAACAAAATCCGTACATCCATATATTATTATTTAATTACAGGCGGAAATTTGAAATAGATTATTTGGCGTTAAACCCACTTGAGATCTCCCTCACCTTCACCTCTTGTCCTCACTTCTCATCTCACCATCATCCCACGCAACGCAATCGTGGATCCTGAAAAGCGGATCCCCGTTGGTAAAAACCTCTTCCAGTTCCACGCATATGCACTCGAGTCGGGAGTCCTCCGGTTTGGTCTGACACAATAACCAGCCGCACCGAAGCCGCAGTCGCACCGCGGGAGGAAATTGAAATCGGGGACGTACGCTTCATCGATTTCCTCGCGCCGAAGGCATCTTGATAAATATTCCGTGATTAAATAGGCAATATCAATCACATGCACAGGCACAGGCACAAGGCGCCCCATGTGCTGTGTGTTGAGCAGGGTGGCAATCAAGATGGAGTAGGTTCATGATTGTAGATAAGGGGGAAGTAATTGCTGACAATATGTAACGCAAAAAACTACCCTCAACATTATTAAAATGAAGTAGGTAAAGAAGATTTGTTGTTAATATGAAGGATGCCATAACGGAGAAGTCCAGGGCGAGAAATTTCTCATTTAAATTTTAAAAATCTGTTGTAGCCCACATATTACCTCCTACAATTTTAATTTGTATTTGATGTACGAATATAAACGTTACTATACTCGCCGTCAAATAATTATGGACTGATGTTCATTTTTTTCCGTTCTCCCTACCCTGTCCCTTGCCATGCGGTGTTGCGCTTCTTCATAACATAGCGTCACAGATTACCTATACTATCGTAACCAGATGCGACACTCTCTGTCGGTACCTTTGAAGTTAGTGTCTCCAAAAAATTTTATTGGCGGCCATGTTTTTAGTGAAATAATTTACTACCTCAAAATCCTAAAAATATGAGAACAGTACAGCTTGGCTTGTAGCCGAGTTGGTTAGAGCGAGGGTTAGAGCAAACACTGAATCTATGTTGGGTCGCGAGTTCAAATCCGTATAAAGAAGTTACTATTTTTCAATGTTTTTTTTTTACTAAATAGTCATTAGTTATCATTTTATTTAAATATATTACTAACATAAAAACAAAGAATTAAATAATACAATACCTACTATTTATAATAATATGTAAAAATCAACTGCTACACTATGCAATAAATGACAACATAACATAAAAAAAATTAAGAATCAATAAAGCCATTTCTTATTATTTGTTATAATAATAATAGTTTTTTTCCTTTTATTGTATTAAAGTTCTTATTTATAAACTTTCCTGTCAAGGATGGGTAAATTCAATTTCTTTAATTTACTATACAATATTTTTAATGATATTAAATTGTATGGCTACAGTTTCAAAATTTTGAAGAAAAAAGTGTTCCATTTTATTTTCACGGCACTGACTTTTATATTTCATATTTATTTTGCAAACTATAACGGCAAACTAAGAACACGCCATTTTATCAACGAAATATGCCCATGCGCAAACAACCTGCGCAGTTGAAAATTTGCCCCAACGAAATCGCCGAGTGTCGCATCTGTATACGGTAGTATAGATAATCTGTGATAGCGTCTTCAACATGACTAAGGGCATCAGTCTAAAAATCTCCGGCCCATGTATATTTGACGGCAAGTATAATACTAACAAAAATATAAAATTAATTTTTACATAATTATATTCCATTATAATTCAGTATGTTTCGAATATTTCTTTTTAAAAACCGATTAATCAGTTTTTTAATTCCAAATAAGTGATTTTTTCACAAAATCGATATTATTATTGATATTTTCCTTGAACTATACGTGACTCGGCTATTATAATACAAACAAATCGCTGTCATGATGACAATTGAAACAAGAAGGTGCCAAATACGAAAAATGAAGTGAGTGTAAGGGTCTTTGCAACAGTGACTTCCGCTATAATTACAAAGAATACATGACAAATGAGAATTCTTTTCCACAGCCATCCGAAGGCATTGAATTATGTAGAACCTAAAACACAAAACACAAGTGACAGAAGACAAAACTTTAAAAATGGCGATGGTTTATTTGTATTATGATCTTCCATCCCAACTTTTTCATCAATTCTCTCTTTCTTGCGTGTAACGTCAAGAGTATACCCCTCCACTGAAACTAGGTAGGAAAAGAAGGAGAATATGTAAAGGTGGATTTATGCAGCTTACATTTTATTTTACTTTTTCTTTTCTTTTTCACTTTTACTTTTACTTTAAGTTTGGTACTTTATGCAGTTACTTTAAAGCCTTCAGTACACAAGCGCAGATGTGATTTTTCTGGCATATCAGTAGTCATAAATGTAAACAGATAATAATTATAATCTGTCAAAATGGACACAAATGTAATATTTTGTACATATGCAGTATTACTTGCAGCTTTACACATTTTCTAATTTGTACAATCTAACCTACACAAAAACAAATAAATACACCACACACTGACGCTTGTCACGTGAAGTGATGCGCATGCGCAGTTGTGAAATTCTTTTACTTTAACGTTCTTAAGTTGAAAGTTGGTCAACTTTAGTTCTTAAAGTAAAATTAAAAGTATGCACATAAAGCAGTACATTTATTAACACATCTTTAACTTTTATAAAGTAAAAGAAAAATAAAAGGTAAAATAAAAAGTAGGCTGCATAAATCCACCTTAACTTCTTCACTCTTTTTAACTTTTTAATAAAAGTAACTAGTTTTTACTTCTCGCTAAGACAGGTGTTGGAACCATGCTAAAAATCGCATATCCAGATTTTAGTGGATAAGCACGTTTTAAGGTCTTTATAATCCGATTATAACATTTTTACGATGAGTCTGTGTGTGTGTGTTTGTGTGTGTGTGTGTGTGTGTGCGCACGCGCGCGTGTGTGTGTGTGTGTGCGCGCGTGTGTATGTGTATGTTCGTGTGGATGTGTGTGTAGATGTTGGAACCACAGTATCTCAAATACTATAAGACAAAAAATATTTAACTGCAGTTTCCCCAATCTGACATTACTGGGAAGAGCTAATTATTATTTGGTAACAATTGCAATTGGACAACCGGAAGTAATAGTTTCTTTAAAAAAATCGTCTAAATATTATTTTTTGAAAGTTTCTGTTAATACTAATATTAAAGAATATAAAAATCTCTATCCGAAAGATTTAAAATTTTTATTATATCTTCTATGGAGTTAAAGATAAAGAAGACTTTCTGGGAAGTACATTTAATATTTTTTATTTTATTATTCATTAAATATATATATACCCTTCAGAAATACCGCCAATCTCATCAATGAATTGGAAGAATCTCGAACATTAGAAGAATAAGAGTGAACTGAGTAGAATGAATTAAAAAATATAAAAATATATAAAGATATGTTTTTGTTTGTATCAGAAATGTCAAATATATACAATACTTATATAGCCTAATATGGAAATGGCGAGAGGTCTTGTGCTGGCCACAACAATTTTTTTTCTTTACAATGAATGAAAAAATTGTTATTTGCCGAACTGTTGAAAAAGTTGTTGATTATACATTGATATCAGTATAAATAATATGTCAATACAGTAAAGACCTAATGATCCAGTAACAAACCAAAAAATTAGCAAATTCACTGCCGCTGCAATGTTTCATAAAAGGGGCAAAGAAGGGTATAAATTATATCTACAATTCCAAATCTAAGCCCAAATTAGGAGTACAAGAAATTTGAAACAAAGTAGCGAGAAATAAAATGAAGTGAAGAGTAACAGAAACTTATTTAAATTTTACTTTTTTTTTCCTTTTCATTGACACAGCAGCGAGTACAGAATGGGGGATTACACCATTTTTTTTTTTATAATTTCATCTGAAAATATTAGGAAAACTAAGACTATTGATGAAAATCCGGTGAAAAAATTCCTATTAATAAGCGAGTTATGGTCTCCCGAATTTTGAAAAGATTGACGTGACGTCACATTTATGTGTTTTTATATCAAACTGTTTTCATCATGGACCTAAATGTTCTTGAAATATATGCTATTTTAAGTTATATTTACATAAAAATAAATGAATATTATAACACTGTATAAGTATACATACTTTATAATTACAGGTGTATTTAAATTATTAAGTTTAATGCAAGAAATTTATGTTAAAATAAAAACTGTTTGGAAACTGTAGTACAGGAATGTTAGCCCCTCCTTACGAATTTGAATTTCTTAACTTTCTTAGTAATCTCACCTCCTAACACGCTATTTGTAATGCATGTATAGGCGGTTTCTCGGTCGCAGATCAAAATATTTTCATATTAGTGTCGAAGCGTTATAACAAAAAACCCTTTATTTCCGAAATATCTAAATTATACCATTTAATTTTTTTATTAATATTCGTTACTCAGCATATACATTCGTATTTTTTACTATTTTTCTTTAATTCGATTGAGCCGTAATCCCCCATTAATACCATTACCTGTATATAATCCATACTACAAAAAGTGGGAAACTACTGTAGCAAATGAATGGTTGTAGTTCTGTGAACCCGGATCCAAATCAGTTCGAATTCAATATAGCAAAAAAGTGCTTCGTTTAGTATAAACTGTACAACAAGTTTTGAGTGCATCGTGCATCTGCGATAAAAAATACTCTTAAATACATATGTTTGTCATTAAAATTTTCATAAAGAACTTTCGGAATACCAGTAAAAAATCGTGCCGATTTACTTTATTGGAAATGAATGAACAAAACGTAAGCCTAAGTTACCGAATTTATATTTTTCCCTGTTTATCTCTGTTAATAATTGGATTTTGATATAAATATTCGTAATTTGTTAATCGAATTAACTTCGTGAACCCCTGTAGCACTTAAATACACCTGTTAGTGTGTAAATGATTGGAACCGCAGCGATTTACCCCTGGTGTTCATCGTGTATTAATAACCCAGCGTCCCCGTCCACCCACGCCTCATGGATGTAAAAACTCGATTGGCGATCGCGTTACACCCTCCACCACAATCTACGGCTCGTAAGCGTCATTATTTCAGTGCGGCCTAATTAAGCGTTGTTCAATCACACGTATCTGATGATGGCTGAGCGATTGGCCTGTTTCTCACACCACCAACCGATTGCGACTTGATGGATGGAACCAATGCTGATTCCGATGATTGAACTTGTTCCAATCATTGTTTCGTGATCATTAACTTGATAAATAGTAATGGAAACAGATTAAACACAATTATATTCTAATTTATAAACAATTTATATTTTTCGTAATAGGATTGCGGGAGCATATCAATCAACAGTAGGTTCATATTTTTTGTTGTGTTGTGTTCCAACTACGAAACCAGCTAGGCATAGCTGATCACGTAATTGTCCTTTTAACCACATTATTGTACTTTCGGCTTACAATTATACAATGTAAATAATTCTTAACATTTGGGTAACAACAAAGGCTGTATAACTATGGATATGTTGAATCAAGACCTTGTTACTCAGAAGTATAAACTTAGCGGATATAATAATTTATTATAAAAAATAGTTTATTTGTAACATTAAAATTTCTTTAGAAATGAAACTAGAGGTCCTCTTAACCACCACTGTGCATTATATTTGCTGGCTATCCCGTTGGGGTGGTGTACTTTACCTTTATATTCAGATTTATGTTCTAAGCGAGTAAAATACTCGTACGGCCGATTTCACCACCGATTCCTAAACCGCTGTCTAGCAAGAAATTTCCTAAATTTAAGAACTGCCTAAACTGATACTTATCCATTTTGGATTTCACCAAACAAAGCATTGCCCAGCTAGGAATTACTTACGCATCGGATTATTAGTTACTTTTATGATATTATATTTGCATACTGGAAATAAATTTACATTGTAAATTATGTGGAGATATTATTATTATTATTATTATTATTATTATTATTATTATTATTAGTTATACAAAATAATTAAATTTTTAAAGAAATTCCCTTAACATCTACAGAGTGTTAAAAAATAAGTGTCACAATTTATGAGGGCATATAGTACTGATCAAAAAGGGTAAAAAAAAGTTTAATCAACATAGGTCCGATCTTCAACTGTTTTTGAGGAAGAGGTCATTTTGTATTAGAATCGGACAAAAACTGACAATGATAGTGGTCGAACGAAATTTTGTCTATGCCAGTAAATAGACTGTAAAATAACAATTATATTTTATATGACACATTTATTTCACATTCTAATAGTTACGAAGTTATTTGAATACTAAATATTGGCCAACATTTGTCTTAGTACAATTATTCGATTTTTTTTGAAAACAAAAACACATCTAAGATGACCTCTGAAAGGCAAAGAAAAAGTCTCATTTAATCAAAGTCGTAACTCTTATAGTTTTCGAGATAGCAGGGGTAAACATCGAAAAAACTCATTTTTCACTGCCTTCTATCTCGGAAACTATTGAATATCGGACCCATGTTGATTAAGCTTTTTTTTACTCATTTTGGTCAGTACTATATGCCCTCATAATTTGTGACACTTATTTTTTAACACCCTGTATATTTATAAATTTGTATTACGGAAGTGGAAAATACAAATGAAACAAAGATGAAAATGAACAAGAAAAAAATATAAATGGCAAAATATAGAATAAATAAACACAGAGACTGAATCCTATGATTTCAAGAAAAATTTTAAAATATGACAACCGGAACTCATATTTATCACATTTGGCTATGGCATTTTTGTAGAAATTATGAATTTAATTATATGTGAATACCCAATGTAATTTCTCAAAATATAAAATAAAGATTAAAAGCGATATATTTATGTATTTTTTAATTAATTTTATATCATATAAACTCATATAGGTGTAAAATTCTGTCTTCTGATGAAAAGGACATCTTCTCCAAAACCATTTTTCATCGCAGAATTCAAAACAATTTGTTCTTTCTTTTCTATCTTATGCATGTCTTTCTATTTCTTCGTTATAACTATTAAAATATTCAATAAAAAAAATTGTACAATTATTTTCATTTTAAAATGTCAGATATCAAACGTTAGGAAATAAGCGATTTGGGCATCGGAAAACAGATACCTAGCTAAATAATTCCCAGATCAAGACAGGCAATGCTTAGCGGTTGGTGAAGACGATATTTTGCTAGGTAATGCCTGTGGTGCACATCGGGTACATAGGCATTACTGAAATTTTAGGAATCGGTGGTGAAATAGGCCATTAATTTATTATTAGAAATGATTTGTTATTAACACTTCAAAATATATTTAATAAGGAAGCTAGGGGTCCTGTTAACGACTCTTGTACATTAGATTTTCTGGCTAACCCGTAAGGAGGTTGTGCATTATTCTTAATAGTCAGAAATATAATCTAAGTGGATAAAATAATTTATTACCTATTAAAAATTGTTAATTTGTAGCACTTTAAAATTTATTTTGAAATGATACTACGGGTTCTGTTATCTATCTCTGTACATTAGATTTACTAGCAAACACGCAGGGGAGGTGTATTTTACCCTTATATTCGGATGTATGTTCTAAGCGAATGAAGAATTATTATTAAAAATGTGTAAAGTGTCACTTTTCAAGCAGTAGTGCGTGAAAAGTAAATACCTTGCTAGGCAACATGCACATTCGGTTAATTTACTTGTCAACCAACACTAACAATATTTGAAGATTCCTGTATACTCACACTCAGTATTATTAGAAACAGCACTACCATTTCGGTTGTAAGAAAAATATTATATGCAACTCGTGTGTAAATGCTATTTTTTATCTCGTGCTAATTTCCGCAAAAAGTACTACATTACACACTTGTTACATAAATAACTATTATTATATAAGGATGCTAGGGGTCCTGTTGACCACCCCTGTATTAGATTTGCTGGCTAACCCGTACGGGTGATGTATTTCTCTTACATTTGTAGGTATATAGAAGATATCTTATATATATGCACAATTTTTTGAACTCATTTTCTCGCATTATGACGTATTCACTTCCCATAGCAATTAAGGTTCTTACTTTATCATCGATTTTTGCGGTTTTGTAGTATCCGGCTTCTATATTTTCCGACGTGATAACCATATTACACTGGTTTAGAGATGCACTCGATTTCGAGCTTTGGTCCGGCCCGGCCCGAAGCCCGCCTCGATTTCGAGTCGATCATCGAGCCGAGCCGAAGATATTTTTTATCGGGCCGAATCGGGCTAATCATTTTTAAAAATCGAGGCGAGTCGGACTTTTGATTTGGACCCGGCCCGAAAATTCGAGCTTTTCGGGCCGGCCCGAAAAATCTTATAGTTCAGTCAGATGCACAGTGTGCTTAATATTTTAATGAAAATGGATGAAGTTAAAAAGGATCAAAATTATTTAATAACAACAAACTTCACATATTAATAAATAAAAATGTATTATTTTACTTCAAGAATTCAAGGTTATTCATTAAAGCATAATTATATTGTGATGTTGCTATTATTATTGTTATTACTCGTATACTTAAATAAAAGTAAAATCCTTATGTAAATTATATTAAAGGCATCTGAAACATTTCCATGTATTTAATCTGTTATGTCTAGCAACATCTCCAGCTGCTCCTGACATATGAGAATGAGCAGTTTCTAGCAGAAAACTATTAGGCCATTGATGTAATTCTGCTATACTCTGTAATATACTGATCTGTGATTCAACTTCGATTCCATGTGTGAAATTTGGCATAATGTGAAATGTGATTCTTGTTTCACGGTTTGCGATCGTAATGTTTTCATGAACATTTTATTTTGCTCCATCATCATCTGAAACATATCTTGCATATTCCACTCCGATGAGTTGTATGCAAGGGTGACATTGATGTTTTCCTCTTCTTCTGCTGGACCTTTATTGGTATTTGCTCCAAACTACCATCCATTTTTTTAACGTTCGCGCTTACTGTATTTTCGTTGACAAAAACTTCTAATCCGCTTCGTAAATCGAATTCTCGCTTACGATTTTACAATTTATGAGAATTTTACGATACATACGAAGAAAAAAAAAATTAATAATCTCTTTATTTTTTTCACGTTGTTTCCACATAATATCCCACTTTTGAGTACTGTAAGAGGTTTCACATTCACGAAATACAACTCCTTACTACGCTATTTACAGTTTTATTGCTAAACTATTTTAAATCTGACAACACGTCAATCACAGAAAAACATTGTCTATATTTTGGCCTACGCCTTGTTATTATACATCGTTATGGTTTCCAAATAACGCATGGATAGCATATGCCATGACGCTTACATATATATTTCGAATTTGTCGATTTAAGTGATTCCAAAGATGCTCTATAGGATTTAAGTCCGGAAATTGAGAAGGACATTTTAAAACATCAAAAACCATTCTTTAAAAGTTATTGTTCTCTAAAAACAAACTTTGATGAATGCTTTGGATCGTTGTCCTGCTGTAAACGCCAACGCAAAGCATTTCTTCTTCAATAAATGGCAGCATTGTCTTCTCCAATATATCCCATTGTAAAAACCTGTCTACCTATCGTACTTTTCTTACAATTGGTCCCGTACCAGAGCGAGAAAAATATGAGTGCAAATGCAATTCAGGCCCTCCTGTTGTCCTTTGATAGTAGAACTTTATTAACGGCTACTCTTCCTAGTAATCACATAGTCGTCGTCTCACAGTGTAATCACCCAAATCTACATTAAATTGTTCTCGACTTTTTGAATATTTCAATTTCAATTAAATCGTATAACCAATATCAAAAGATTTCTTGTGAATATATTCTTCGATATACTGACTTCAGCAAATAAATAAGATTTAAATTTGCAAGAACTATGAACATATTGCCTCATTAGTAGACTATTTTAAAAACGTATTATCCTGAAAAATTCGTAGGTCAAAAATGCAAATCTTGTTGATTTTTATTTTTAAAAATAACTTCCAAGTATGAAATAATATATATATATATATATATATATATATATAATACTGTCTAGAAGAACTGAATTAGAAATCTACAAGACTATCGTAAAATCAGTAGTTACCTATGGTAGCGAACCCTGGACGCTAAACAGAAAACTAGAAATTAACTTGAATTGCTTTGAAAGGAAAATACTTCGAGCTATTTACGGACCAATTCAAATTAACGAGGATCTTTGGAGAATTAGAACTAATGCCAAACTAAACGAAATATACCAAGAACCTGACCTAGTAGCGACTATAAAGATGCACAGGCTCCGATGGCTGGGGTATCTGGAGCGAATGAATGATGACGAACCCGTCAAGAAGATATTTAAAGCAAATCCGTCAGGAACACGACCAAGAGGTACACCAAGAAATAAGTGGATTGACGGTGTCCTAAAAGGCCCAAAAAAAAAAACTCGGAGAGAAAATCTGTAGAGAGAAAACGAAGGATCGAAACAGCTGGAGGAAAGTAATAGAGGCGGCAGGAGCTCTAAATGGGCCGTAAGCCTAAATGATGATGATGATGAAATAATATGGAATTTTGGGTTCCACATCTTTGTACATTTTTTTATTTTGTTCCAACGACGAAGCTCAAATTTTTTACAATATCTAATTGATTTTTCCCATTTGATTCATTGTTGTGTTTACCCTATAAAATTAACAAATGTTACATTTTTGCTGTATGGGACAAATAAATATCAATAAGTTATACATCGTTGGAAAGCTAAAAGTTTTCTTTTCAATGATTTACATTTACCGCACAGTTTTAATTATAAAAATTATTATTATAATTATTATTAATATTATTTTATTAAAATTTAATTATAAAATTTACCAAAAGGTTCCCAAATGTTTATGGTGGTAATCTTCCTTTCTCAATCCTTAAATTTTAAGTATTACTTCTTCTCACAATTTCGTCGCACTAAAATAAAAGAAATAATTGAGCCATCCTGGTAAAAATATTATTTAAAATCTTCATAAAATGGACTTATATTTCAAATAATAAGTAATACAATAATATTACAAGACGATGGAATTTCTGACAAACGTCACTGACAATTATCGTTATCGCTTTAGTTACAAAATAGGTGCCCAGAAATCACAAGGAGCAATATATTTAATTAACAAGAACTATAACTATGATTCATTATTAAACGAGTAACAAGCTGCTTAAAATCACGCAAAAATCATTTGTATTATCCTCCTCAAATTGTAAATCCGATAAGCACAGTCCTAAGGGAAACATAAAATTGTTACTGCAAACAATTCTATCGCATTTCCAGTTAATACCTAAGTGCATTCTTACAAAAAAAATCAGAGCAAAAACTTCACCGCCATACATTATCCACAGCCAAGACAAATTCCACCGGATGCAAATCCACTATTCAAACAGAAATGAACGAGAATAAAGTATGAATTTGTCCACTCCAAATTTGACCAGAAGATAAATTTATGTGTTTTCTTTGGCAATGCAAGGAAAATTGAATTACGAGTACACTTCTTATTTTATTTATAGTCAATGGTCTATTCTAATATTGTTAATAATAGTTGTTTTTCTAATGACCTAGTAATGAAGAATCAGAATCAGCAATACGTCTTAATGTTTTTGTGATTCTATGCATAATACTTTAATTTAAAATTTTCATTAGAGTAGATTAATATCGTTGACGTTAACATAGTTTGAATAAAAACACGGCTGACATTTGCTAGTATTGACAAATTGCATCTATCCTAACAGAAGTTTATGTAATGTATTTCGGTTCTCTCTTCTTTTGCCGGAGTGATACTTACGTCACACCATTTAACCAAAAACTTTACTAATCATTTTTAAATTATTAAGCACAATTCTGGAAATAAAATAGTACAGACTTTTTTAATTTTAAACTTTTAACAACATATAAAATACATCAAGAAAATTTAAGCGGACCTATTAAGCAATAATGTTGTAAAAAGCATATGTATTTCATTCATCTTCATATTTAAAGTAGTTTCTATTATTAAAAATACGTAATAAAAAACGGATTTTTTTCCACTAATGACCAATAACCTTCAATTTTACATAATAGTAACATCAAATGAAGGAATCTTAAATTTTGAAGTTTTTGTGAGGTTCCGTTATTACATAATGTCAATATTACAAGCAATTCAAATAAATATTTATTTATGTATTAAGAGCGTAAGGAGGCTTTTATGGCCTGCGGTGGAATTTTGAGCCCGAGGCGTATGCCTAGGGATAAAAACACGCCAAAGTCCATAAAAGCAAGTTACGCTCGTGGTACATACAAAACTTTAAGCACGGTCGAAAATTTTCAAATTATGAGTGTTAGAAAGATTGTATTGAAAAGAATTTTTCCTCGTACATCCAGTATCTAGTGTTGCTATGAAAGCGGAGAACAACAGTTTATTGTTTGTTTATTAGTTATGTCATATGAGTTTTATTTTGTGTATCTCCGTGCTTTCCATATATATATCACAAAATTAATTTTCATTTTTCATTAAAGAATATAAAGTTTTCGATTTGTAATAAAAACTTTTCATGTTTCCTGTTTAAATTGTTTATATTGTAGGTTATAATTTGGTTTGACGTTTCATTATAGCCCGCTGGGCTACAATGAGGCCCGCGGGCTATAAAATTTTGATACGTCCGTGCATAAAAGTAAATTATTTCGTTCATAGTTAGCACACTTGCCCACGGTTCGCGCTGTGATACTTTCCTATAATTGAATAAGACAATACTTTTAACTTTTCGCATAAATTATGGACACTTTTAAATATTTGACATCGTATTCAATATATAAATCCCTTAATTACGTAGTAGTATGTGCATTTGAATTTGATGTCATGTTTCTTGACAGTTACAATTGATGATAACAAATGACTCTGGCACACACAAATTTATTATGACAACATATGGGTTATTTTGTGTGTTTTGATATACCAAAGTTATCATAAAATATATGCAAAATAAATTTAATAGATTACTTTATCAGAGCTTATATGTTAGCTGAAAGTCAAATTTATTGGCAGAAATTAAAGGTTCAATTTTATTAAATCCAACTTTGTGGGCTAAGTATTCGATGTAAAAAACTTATACTTTAGTTGGTAGTTACATAATATGCGCGGTGGTTGAATTGATCCATAGAGAAATATCCTCCGTATGACAAATAACTACATTTAAACAAAAAGTAGTATAATTCATTGCAGTATTAAATGCTAGCGTATCTAGACGCGTGTAAAAATAAAACAAAACAGCCATAAATAATAAAACATAATTCAGGATCTGTATGAATTTATGATGCTGAAATATTGTCGCAGTCTACAATTAGCGTAATCCGTAACGTCAATAGAGCCGCGATATTTTACATTTTTCAACATGACGCGAATCCGAATCTGTATTAGCGGGGGTGAAATATTTAATCCGCGTCCTCGAGATCTGAATAAATAACAGCACCATTGCGCAGACTCGCACAAACTTGCAACTAAAGGACTTTGTAAATTATATAAGTGTCGTGTCGGTTTATGTAAGAAAATATTTACTTTGTGTTGTATTTACAACGAAAATACACACCGGCTTTATAAACCAACTAAATAAAAGCGGTTTATTTCGCTCCACTTTCGAACTAAAAAATTTAGTATAAATTCCGAGAGATATATGTATTTTATTCAATATTGACATTTTAAACTGTCATTATTAACTCCATAGCAACAACTATAAGTAACAATTTTTTCACAAGTGAATTAAAATTTTTTAAATTACTCTCACAAAATTGTAATTCACTCTGCTACTCGAAGAATTTAACTCACTCGCCCTTAAGGGCTCGTGAGTTAAACTTTCTTCTCATATATAAACATTACCTTAGCTCACTTGGTGCGTAAATATCTATTACTAAACAAATGCTGTGACACTGGTAAAGTCAATATACTTTTTTATATGAAACTGACAACTGTTATGAAGAACGTAACATAGTTTTTTTTATTTTTTTATTACTTCGAAATTTTACCAGACAAACCACAGCTATTGAAACTTAGACTAAAACTTAGTAACGACAAGTAAAGGTGGATTTATGCAGCCTACTTTTTATTTTACCTTTTCTTTTTATTTTACTCTATAAAAGTTAAAGGTGAGTTAATAAAGTACTACTTTATGTGCACACTTTTAATTTTACTTTAAGAGCTAAAGTTGACTAACTTTCAACTTAAGACCGTTAAAGTAAAATAATTTCACAACTGCGCATGTGCACCACTTCACTTGACAAACGTCAGCGTGTGTTGTATTTATTTGTTTTTGCGTAGGTAAGACTGCAAAAATTAGAAAATGGGTAAAGCTACAAGTAATATAGCAGATGCACAAATTATTACATTTGTGTTCATTTTTACAGGTTATAATTACCTATTTCTTTACATTTATGACAACTGATATGCCAGAAAAATCACATCTGCGCATGTGTACCGAAGGCTTTAAAGTAGCTGCATAAAGTACCAAATTTAAAGTAAAAGTAAAAGTAAAAGCGAAAACGAATAGAAAAAGTAAAATAAAATGTAAGGTGCATAAATTCACCTTAATAAGTAATAATAACGGTAAAGTGTAAAGTAGTTATGTTATTATACATACATTGTTCTTTATTCTACGAACAACAAATACTATACAGGCTGAATACTATAATCCGTGACACGGGCGTCTAATATAGGAAATGTTTTTTTTTTTTTATCATTATTATTAGATATCTGCCCACACAAAAATATGATGCTTTATAGTTTATACAGTGTGTTAAAAAAAAATCCTAACTTGGAATAGACTATGAACTGAGAAACGCATGGCTGATCATTATTCAATTCAAAAGTCGAGTTGTCAAAGTTTTCATTCGCCATTTCCTAATTTACTTCCATTACTAAAATAAGATTCAAGGAGAAAGCTTCGATTTCTTTAGATAATATTTTTTACAACAACTCATGTCAGTGTCAAATTGACATTTAATTAAATTCTTCTAAATTAAGACAGATGTTTCTTTGTTCATATTCAACTTCGAGCTAGATTTTTTTAATTCACTGTGCATAAAATTTAAACAATAAATTTCAGAATTCTGATTGTCAGAAGTTAACAAACTTACGATTTTGGTACAAGAGTAAACTTAAGGTAAAGACATACTAAAAATGGATTTATACTTCATTTCACGTAAGAAAATAGCGTTGGTTTAGATAAGAAAATAGCGTTGGTTTAGATAAGGATATAAATTCAGATATCTGCTTGTTAAAAATATATACCATAAAATTGACAAAAATAAATTATGTTTAACCATGTTTTTGATTTCTATTTTGTGATTTTTCATATTCGGGTACTATAAATTTTTACAGATAAAAATATTTAGTATTATTTATTTATTTATTTATTTATTTATTTAGAGAGAAAAGATCAACAGGCCAAGGCCCAATTACAGATCAAATACAAATAATTACAAAGTTTCACTTTCCAAAAACATATTAAAGCATAAATAATAATAATAATAATAATAATAATAATAATAATAATAATAATAATAGAACAGTATAATGCCAAAACAGTTTAAGCCAGAAGCTATAACGAGGAGAAAAAAAAAATCAAGAAGGTAAAAAAAGAAATAATTAACAGCAATAATTGAAACAGTCTCTTTTAAATTTAATAAAAGAGCAACCAAAAATATCTAGTTCATTGTTGTTTATCGAATTGTATAGGGAACACATAGTATATAAAGGAGATTTTAGGAGTAGGTTAGAAGACGCAATTGGCAGATGGAAACAATTAGTATGTCTTGTGGATATTAGAGGAACATGGAAGCTTATCATGGATAGAGTATGGGAGTCATCAACTAAGTTATGAATGATTTTATACAGAAAAATTAATGAATGAGCACGACGTCGATATGAAAGCTTAGAAAATTGGAACAATCGCAACAATTCATCATACGAGATATTAATAGTAGGATAAATGTTATTCTTTTTATAATATAAATATCTAAGAAATTTACGTTGTACCGATTCAATTAAATTTTCATATTTATAGTAGAAAGGATTCCAAATTATGCTGCAGTACTCAAGTTTTGATCTAACGAAACTATAATAAAGAGCTTTAATTGCATGAATATTGGTAAATGATTGGGAGTTACGTTTAATGAAACCAAGCATTTTATATGCACCTGAAACAATATTTTGCACATGAATATTGAAATTAAGTTTTAAATCAAAGGTTACACCTAGATCTTTAATTTCATTTACACGCTGTAAGATAGAATTTTGTAATTTGTAATGGTAAACAATTGGTGATTTTCTGGTGAAGGATAAAATTTTACATTTAGAAATGTTCAGGAACAATAAATTGCTAATGCACCAATTATTTATTTTATTCAGGTCTTCCTGAATAGATATGCAATCAGATATACTAGAAATAGAAGAAAAAATTTTCAAGTCATCAGCATAAATTAATTTTTTATTATTTATTACAGATGTTATATCATTGATAAAAATTAAAAATAATAGAGGACCAAGGTTGGAACCTTGTGGAACCCCTGAAACAGCAGAAAAGGACAACGAATTGTGGCCCTTATAGCTCACAAATAATGATCTGTTATCCAAATAAGATGATATAAGCGCAATAAGTGATGAAGAAAAACCAAATGCTTTCAATTTATGTAAAATAATTTTATGGCTAATACTGTCAAAGGCCTTGGCAAAATCTGTGTAAACTACGTCTACCTGTTTCTGATTATCAAGTTTATTTGACACAAACTGAGTAAAATTCAATAAATTGGTGGTTGTAGATCGGCGTTCCATGAAGCCATGCTGCTGTATTGAAATCAAGTTTTTAATTTTTGGGTATATGAGATTATACAACACGTTTTCTAAAATTTTACTAAAATTTGAAAGTAGGGAAATAGGTCTATAGTTCTTCACGTTATCAATAGCACCACTTTTAAATACAGGAACTATACGAGCTGCCTTCCATATCTCAGGAAAAGAGCATGTATTTAATGATAAATTGAATAAATGAAATAAAGCTATAGCAAAAGAGTCACAACAATCATTAATTAGAAAGCTTGGGATTAAATCTGGGCCAATAGACCTATTTTTAGAAATCTTTCTTATAGAGTTTTTAATCTCATTTGGAGAAATTGATACTATATTTACTATTTCGTTAGTTAAAGTCATGGTTGTAGGAAGAGATGTGACATTAATATTAGTGTAAACACTTTTAAAATATGAAGCAAAACCATTAACTATGTCAGCTGGGGAATTTAATATTTTGTCTTCCAATATCATTTGAGATGGTATTCTCGATTTATTATTTTTAATTTCAATATAGTTCCAGAACTTATTCGGATCAGTTAATAAACTATTTTCGGAATCGAAAACAAATGATTTGTATGCAGCCTCAATATTTTTTTTAATTTTTATTCGAAGTTCCTTGTAACGATTGCAATAAAAAGTATTTAGCGGATATTTTTTACGCAATTTAAATATTTTACCTTTTTCTTTCAAATCATTAATTATTTCAGTATTAAACCAAGAAGGATAGGAATGGGACTTTAAATCTTTAAGCGGTACACATTCATCAAGGAAAGAATAAAGCATTGCATAGAAAAAATTACTTGCATCATTAACATTTCTAAATATTTTCAACTGATCCCAATTAAAATTATTAATTAAAGAATACAATTTATTATAATTAGCTTTCCTGAAATTATAGTTTTTGGTCTGAACGTTTGGCTTTAAATTATTAGGATGAAGAATATTAATTTTAAATGAAATAAACAGTGCTGGATGATCAAGACCCTCTTTAAATATAGGATCCGATGTATGTGATACGTTACATTCAATATTGGATAACACTAAATCAAGTAATCTATTATTTCTATTATATATATTGTTATACTGTGTGGCATCGATAAAATTTAAGAAGTCCATGAGAGTAGTAACTTGAGTACAATCAGGTTTATTAGATAAATGAGGTATATTGAAATCACCCAGTATGATAAAATTACTTTCATGCAAAAAAGGCAAAGATTCAAAAAATTCATAAATACTGGAATAATAGTCCATGCTCAAATTTGGTGGAATATAAATATTAAAAATATATTAAAAAATAAATAGTACAACTTGGCAGTGTAGATCTCGTTTATTGATAAAATTTTATTGGTAATTATTTTGAACGTTTCGGTATTTAAAAAAAGGATGTCGAGAAAACTATCAAAGCAAGTACTTAACATACTAACATGAATTTTATTATCTGTATTAACTGTATGTAGGTATAAATCACCCCATAATGTTTTATAGGATAAGTAAGTTTTTTGTAATAAATAAATGCGTATCCGAAGTGTAGGAGTCGCTCACGGTCTCCCGAAGTTACCTTTGTGTTTTTTGAAAAATGGAAATAATGTTCAAGTTTAATGTCGACTGGACTCAAACCCGGGCCGTCAGAATAGCTACTGGTTACATAATGCACTCAACCAAGAACCCCATAAATTGAAAAATAATGCAGAACATACCTATTCTATTTGTTACCTCAGAAAATATGATATAAATATAAATTGGTTGTCAATTTTATGTATTTTTTAAATATTAATGGAAAAAAATTCAATAAATATAGCATTTATTCATCTGCAAAAACTTTAACCGTATAACTACATCCTCAATTATAATAATAAAAAAAAACATATAATAATATTATATAAGTTTGTAAAAAATAGTCACGTTCTCTGAATTGATAGAGCTCTATAGAATTTTTTAGACGTATCATTATCATATTATATACTTCGACAAGGTCAGGGTCGTCAGTCATAAACAACACCTTATGTGTGAATGTTTTATTAGCATCACACTTTACACTCTTGTTAGTCTGCAAACACTAAATAAATTATTTTCATCTAGAACAAATCTCAATATTAATATCTTTTTATAATTATTCCAGTCATATTCGTCACTACGCTTGAGTCGTTTATAACGAGGAAGAAGTGACAGTTTCTAAATGCTCTTCATACTATAAAAAAATAAAAATTGGTACCTCGAAGTTGTATTTATTTCATTTCCAAAATTTTAGTCTTCCAGAATATAATGATACAGATATTTCTCTTGTTCCCTCGAATTTGCCTGTTACTGATATTTACATTCAGTATTAAAATGAAAACTTTCCACAGGCTAATTGAAAATGTATAAACAAACGGCTATTTTCTTTAATTATTATTTAGACCAATATTTTAAATTACCGACTTGGAGGCGAACTTCACTTTTTTGGTGTAAAGATTCTGAATTCAGCACAAACTCAACAGTCGTTAGGAATAACCAGAATTATTATGTATGTGGAAACAAGCGTGAAAGAAAATATAAAATCATAAAAGTATTTTCCACAAGATGACTATTATCCATAAGATTATTATATTATTTTTATATTCAAGTACATGCACTCATATCAGTTTTTAGTAAAGAACTCTTATGTAACAGACCAGGCACTACGTAATAAAACTAATTTTCATTTAAATAACCGACTACTGCTATTTATAACAAAAAATGCATGAGAAAATATCCAAATGATAGCTATACATTTACCTACTACCTATTTACTAAAAATTATATATGACTTGAAAATTGAACAATAACCGCATATAAACACAAAACATATACTCAAATACATTTTCCGTTTCTTGACTGTTCTTTGTGATATAATTCTTTTAACTTTTCTCGTACAAAATTCGAGTTGTTTTGATCTGTTTATTTCCTGTCTCATCAAATGGCAGTTGGCTTGGTTAAAATTAAATTTATTCGCCATCTGTGCACAGCGATTTATCAAATATGTCGGTCACATTAATGACAAGTTCTGAAATTAATTGCGTGCATGTATTTGAGGCTTTAATTTTTTATCCTTCTAACGATTTGTCTTTATATATTGCAATCGGATGATTGTTTCATATTTCTATCATTACAATTTGCGAAACTTATACGGTAATTGAGTAGAAATTTTCTTTAACATGTTCAAAAAATAAAATTCGCTGTTTAAATTTCAATAAAATAATGGTAGAAGTTAAAATTAAATAAGTTTAATGAATGCCGTAGTTATAATAAAAGAAAAACGAATTGAAACAAATTATAATAGTTCTCTAATTAAAGTACTTTCATTTGTTACGTATAAACTTACTCACTCGTTTGAAATAATTGTAATGAAAATAAATAAATATATCATCACGGCATAATACCCATTTCTGAGTGTGCCACAATCCGCTTTATCGCAGATATCGGTAATGATGATGACATATTTGTACCGTGCGGGCGCTTACCAGGCGTCACCTAACGGGCACTCATTGCTGGAGTGGAGAGTGCACCACAGGAGTCATTTTTGTGCCATTTAAAATTCGAAATATTTGGCGTCGGTCGGGATCGAACCCGGTTCCCCAGGTTCGCGACCAGACACTCTGGCACTCGTCCACAGGACCCCAGGTAATGAAAGTTACACTTAAATATAAATATATTTGGTGAATGACTTACACACGAAGTCTTGATTGAAAGGGTACTCACCTGAAATAAGAAAACAATATTAATAAAAACGAACTAATTACATATTTTAAAATACAAAGTAACTATCATTAATATATGGTACACTTTACATTCATTTCTTTGAATTTTTATAAGTAACAGAATTGTCCTGAGAATATTCATTGTGTAAATTTTTACTTGTTAAAATACGAGTATGTATATTTCAAGAATGACCATTAGAGAAATGTGTATAACTGAATACTAGATCTCTAATTTTTAAGGTCAATTTTGAATAAATTTTTATCTACATTTTTTATTAAAGGTGCTTTACTTGGTCAGTCTGGATATTACTCCAATAGATATTTTATGTGTGCATTTTGAGTAATTGAAAGAAAAATATTATAAACAGTAAAAAAATGTCAAATTAATATTTTTTTTTCATATACTGCAATCAAAGTGATTTACACTCTATATATTTCAATCATTATACAATGAGGTATTTGAATAAACGTTAATTGTTTTACAGGATGATTGGCGAATGTCCGGCACCACGAATATTTCGTTTATTTTGAGAGATACAAAAAAAGGTATTTTATATATTAATATAAAATCATGCTTAACACTGTACGGAACCATAAAGAATATAAAATTTGTAGGAAAATCCCAGTAAACAAGATTTTGTCTAATTGTATCACTTTACACCCGAAAACCAAAGTGTGGAATGGCTATCAGAACACTTTCTTGGCGTTAGCAATAAATCCAAAGTTGGTGCTCTGTGTTCGTTTATTAAATGAAAATATTTTTAAGATATGTTGCCGATCGTATAGTCAGTTTGTAAACTATAGACAGCGTTTCAAAAGTTTGGCTCTGAAATCAGCGCTTGTGAGTGGTTGTTCCGCAATGGTTTTACACACAACGAATTTTCAATCTTCGATCAACCATGTAAAACCGTCTACGGAACAGCCACCCAGAAGCAGAAGAGTTGATCTTAGCGCCAAACTTTTAAAACTATGTCTCTAGTTTAAAAACAGAGTACAGTAAGTTAACATTAAAAAATCTGTTGTGGCCAGCACAAGACCTCTCGCCATTTCCATATTAGGCTATATAAGTATTGTATTGCACTTCGCTTTCGAACCGTCGTTTTATAACAAAATATTATAGAACATTACCCAAATAATGTTTTTTATTATATTTAACATGTCTTCTGCGCACATATAATTCTAATTATATCTATTTTTTATTGTATAAGGAAGTTTCTAAATATCAGAGATGGTTCCAATTCATTAACCAGATTGGCGGCATTTCTGATGGATATATTCATTTTACCACAATTTTACCTATAATTTCAAATATTTAATTAATAAAACAATAAGAAAAATTAAATATACTTCCCAGTAAAAGCTATCAGAATGTCACTAAAACTGATGATTTTTGACACTGACATGTGTCATTTACAAATTATGTTATAAACATTGGAATTTGTCAACTGGTTTCCTTAGTGCCGTAGACTCTGCGATTAGTTCACTCTATAAATTATAGTGTCTTTATCTCTAAATCTATACAAGATATAATAAAAATTTTTAGTGTATTAGATGGAGAATTTTATGTTCTTCAATATTTAATAAAAAAACCTCCCAAAAATTATATTTAGAAGAATTTTTCTAAGAAACTACTACTTCCGGTTGTTCAATTGTTACCAAAACCTTTTCAGCTCTTCCCAGAAATGTCAGATTGAGGAAACTGCAGTTAAATATTTTTTAAGTCTTATAGTTTTTGAGGAATCGTGACTACAACATCCAGACATACATACATACATACACACACACATACACACATACACACATCCACACACACAGACACACACACACACACACACACACAGACATCATTTTAAAAATGTTATAATCGGATTCTAAGGACCTTAAATCGTGCTTATTCAATAAAATTTGGATATGCGAATTTTAGCATGAATCCAATACCTCTCTTAGCGAGAGGTAAAAAGGCGAAAAGTTGTATTGCATATATCAGGCTTTCAGATTGGTGTTCGTGAAGACCACACATTTATCATTATTATTTTCGTCCTTGTCGCCGCATTCATAACTAAACATTTCCAAAATTTCAAAAATTTATATAAACTGAATTTCAGATTAGTTTGTTGACTCTTAATAAATAAATTTAAGAATGATCTGTTAACAAAATGTCAAAATTTACATACTTCAGAGTAAATAAGCTTTTACTTATAAGTATCAGCATCTCACAAAAATAAGTATTTACTCGTAATTCTTGCTCATACTGATAAGTAAATATTAGTGCTTATAAGTACTTAATGGGGTCTTCAATTCTATTTTTTTATTATTTTAAATGAAAGTTCGTTTAATTTTTAAGCAATTCGTAGTATTACAAAATCTTAATTGTCTTCAGTTCAACTGCATTTGATTTTTAATGTCAATATGACGTAACGGCGACACTCCTATTTTTCTCTCGCTCCGCACCAAATTCTATAGTAGACTGTGAGAGAAAGACAGCAATAGTGTGACGTCACAGTGCATCGACAACAAATTTCAACGACCTTAAGAAGCTACAAATAAGAAATTGGAAAAGAAAACCTAGAAATTGTAGAGTTTGAAAGAGAATTGTTGAAGGAGACCAAGGCTCATAACTCACGAAGGGCTGTAGCGCCAAAGATGAGAAGCTTTAGTCGCTAATTTTTATATTGAAATTTTATTATGATCATATTATGCCATTCTTTAGATATCTTCTAGTAAGTACGCCGTGACTCAAATTTTATACATATACATGTATACATATAATTTAATACATGTCCTTGGAACCCTCATTTTAAAAGCTTAGAATTAGTGGTATGATGAACCTACAGGATGGAACAAATTCGAGTTTTTCATATGAAAAACTATATTATGCACGCTACAGAAAAATTGATGTAGGTCTTTTATAAGCTAACTTTTTGAAACAACTTTAATGAGCACCACAAAAATTTTCTATCATCTTTTGTTAAAACTTGCTAAAACTTGATTTTCGCTTATTTAGAAAATACTTCATATCTCGCTTACTATAAAAGATAAAAAAAATGTTTAGATAATTTTTGTACGGTTTTTTTTACGTAGAATAACGTGGTGTAACTAGATTTTTCAAAACTTAAAAATTCTCGAGACAACATAAACACAATATTTTAAATGGGAACATATGTTGAAATTTGAAAATAATCTTTTTCTTATTTCATAAGCTTTTCAATGATGTATAACAAGTCTAAATTCTTTTGTGTTAAACATGAATAAAACAAATTATTATTTCTTTTGATAAAAAATCAATTACATATCACAATATGTTTATTTTTAATGTTATTTTCATTTCTTTATTATAATTCATTTTTCTAATTGATCTAGGTACTTCAGAGAGCATATTCAATCACATTTTTCAAATAGGGATTTACATGTCTTCATCTCTATGGCATAAAAAAAAATTGTTGCATATCAATGTTCATCATAAGTGACATTAAGGTGAATATAATATTGTAGTGCCAAGACTTCTTAAAACCTCAGAGTACCTACGTCTGTACCGATAGATGGCCATGCAAGTTGTTATTGTTTTTGTTTAACCTGAGCAATTATAAATTTTGTACAAATATGTAAAATTTGTATTATTACATATAAATAAACTTGCACTCTGTTAATCACAAAGTTATTTATTATATAAATAAATAAAAAACCTACAGCTACAAATAAACTATCCCGTGACAAAATTAATTTTCTAATTTTTATTATCCTAATATCAAAATGAAATTTTCATTCATTTAAACCGAGCGCTTAAATTCAATATCAGCTATGTATGTGACGTTCTGGACACTGGCAAATGCTATTGGCTAATGGGCCCAGCCGAGGGCGTGTCTCGCTATGTTCGCGTTGTTAGGTATGTTGTTAGTGTAAGTGACGTCAGCCGTGTCATCAGTTTTCTCGATCCTCATTTATTGAAACTTCAATAATTTTTTTCTTATGTATTAGAAACTTTTTTTGAGAAAATAAAAAAAATACTTATCTAAGGCTGCGTTTATGTTGGAGCTGCGATAAACGATAAGAGCAGCGATACTAGCGAAGCAGTGCGAATGAATGTATAGATTTAAATGTAGGGTGTTTACATTGAAGCAGCGCGCAAAGCTGCGCTTAGGAGCTGAGCAGCGATAAGAGCGTCGAGAACGAAATGAATGTATTTCTACGCTCTTATTGAGGCAAGACAAGCGATGAAGCGATATTTCGATTTTTTTTTATATATTACATAAATATTATACAAAATAAAATATTTGTTATACGAGGTGTGTTCAAAAAATATCGCGAATTTTGTGTTTTTTCAAAAATTATTTATTTATTCATGAATATCTATTTTGTCCCCTTCAAAGTAATCCCCATGAGATATTATACACTTGTGCCAACGGTTTTTCCAATCTTCAAAGCACTTCAAAAAATCATTTTTTTTTATCTTGTTCAGCTCCTCCTTCGATGCCGTCTTTATCTCGTCAAGCGTAGCGTAACGTCGTCCTTTCATGGGCCTCTTCAGTTTAGGGAACAAGAAAAAGTCACAGGGGGCCAGATCTGGGGAATACGGTGGCTGCGGCATCATTAGTGAGTTGTTTTTGGCTAAAAAGTCGCGCACAAGCAACGATGTGTGAGCAGGGGCGTTATCGTGGTGCAAAAGCCAATTTTTGTTCTTCCACAAATCCGGGCGTTTCTGGCGGATTGCTTCGCGCAAATTGCGCATAACTTGCAGGTAATATTCCTTATTGACCGTTCTACCCTGTGGCAAGAACTCATGATGCACCACGCCCCTGCAATCGAAGAAAACTGTCAGCAAAACTTTCACATTCGACCGAACTTGGCGCGCTTTTTTCGGTCTTGGTTCGTGCGGCAGCTTCCATTGAGATGATTGAACTTTGGTTTCCACGTCATAACCATAAACCCACGATTCGTCACCAGTTATGACCCTCTGGAGCAAATTTGGGTCGTCGCGGACAGAGTCCAACATCTCATTAGCAATGTTCATGCGATGCTGTTTTTGGTCGCAATTGAGCAATTTTGGTACAAATTTCGCGGCGACCCGTCTCATGCCCAAATCATTGATAAAAATCGAATGGCACGAGCCAATCGATATGTTTAGGTCCTCAGCAACTACTCTAACGGTGATTCGACGATTGGCCAATATCATTTTCTCCACTTCATTAATTTTTTCGTCTGTTGTTGAAGTGCTCGGGCGTCCGGCACGCTTTTCGTCGTTCACATCTTCTCGGCCTTCTGAGAACATTTTGTACCACCGATAAACGTTGCTTTGGTCCAAGGTAGCTTCTCCGTATGCCACAGTCAACATTCGGAATGCATCCGCGCACTTAATTTCGTTTTTCACACAAAATTTGATACAGGTTCTTTGTTCCATTTTTTTGAATAGGTAAAAATCGAAGACGATCCAAAACACGTGCAAGCAAAGCAGCTGTCAACAATTAAGTGAACATTCAAAATGGCCGAGCTTGTCGACATAAGTGAGAGACATGAGTACCAACATAAAGCCACAAAAAGATCGAAATTCGAATATACGTAACCCGCGAAAATTCAAAATTCGCGATAGTTTTTGAACACACCTCGTAGGTTACAGTATTTTTTGTCAAAAATTATATGTCATTTACAATAGGATTGTGACTCAAGTAAGTTTTAAATAAATCACGAATATTTTGTGCAACCAGGGATGGTCTACCATTATTAGTTGTGGTATTTGATTGTTTTGGAATATTTAATGTATCTTCTAAATGATGTTCAATACCTTCCATGTCAATGATTGTGTTATGTAGGACGCAAATAGTTTTAACAATATTGTCAACAACATTTATATCAGTTTCTATCGCTTTGTTTAAAATTCTCGATTTTGAAGAAATAATTCCGAAGGCAAACTCAACAGTTCTTCGCGCTCTTGACAATCTGGCATTAAAGTATTCTTTATCCGCATCTAGTTGTTGTTACTGTAAGGTTTCAATAAATTACTTAAGAGCGGGTAAGCTTCATCTCCTATAGATACGCAAGGTACAGTAATTTGAGAATTCGGCAAGGTTGCGTTATTTGGAATATTTAGATGTCCGTCTGATAAATATAAAAATAAAGCAGAAAAAAGATATATATTTCATTGGCTTTTATCGCTGCACTTATCGTCGCTCTTATAGCTTTCATCGCAGCTCCAACATATTCACACCCTTATACATACTTTTATATACACATTAACATATTAAAAATGAAAAAAAAAAAAAAACTTGGAAAATCCTATTGTATCAAGCCAACTACAACGCCAATAAAAAATTAATTAACTAATCCGAAAATAATCAACTAAAAAGAATTTGGAGAATTTAATTAATAGTTATAGAATCAATATAAACAAATAATGATATGGAATTGATTTTCTCATTTGTTTCTTAATAAATTTCATATTTTTCATCCAAAAAATTAATAATTCAAGTTTTATTCATGTTTAAAACAAAAGAATGTAGATGCATCATAGAAAACCTTATAAAATAAGGAAAAAGAGAAACTATTTTCAACATGTTCCTATATAATGTTATGTTTGAAAAAATATAATTACACCACGTTATTATATGTAAAAACAGTATAAAAATGATCTATACATTTTTCTGTATCCCTCCTAATAAGCAAGATAATATCATATTATGAGGTATTTTCAAAATAAGTGAAAACCAAATTTTAGTATGCATGTAGCTCAGAAATAAAAGACGATGGAAAATTCCTGTGGTGCCTATTAAAGTTGTCTCAAAAATTTTACCCATAAAGACCTAGATCTAATTCCTGTACTGTGCATAATAACAAAGTTTTTCATATAAAGAACTCGAATTTGTTCCATCTTGTACTACTTAAAAGATCACGTTTAGCAATCAAACATTGATAAAGATAAATAAAACCTTCTAACCTAGAAGTGTGGAAGCTTTACATTATTATTAAAACAAATTGATTATGAATAAGATCAGTTGTTTTCCAGAAATGTTATATAAAAATGTAAATATTTAATGCGTCCGGCACGAAGAAAAACTTTATTATATCATAATTATATACTGCAGATAAAATGATTAAACTATTGTCAAGTTTTTTATTCTTTATAAATAATTCATCAGTAGACATAACAAATAGTTTATTGATTATATCCTTGATATTTCTGCTAAGATTAATTGTAATCCCTACCAACTGTTGCCCGCTCTATCACAAAATAAATTTCATTACATTTGTCGATGTTCTATTCCCTGGCTTACTTCAATTCCTCCTCAAGGGTGTTTTAATTTTCTAATCGATGACAAATGGAACAATGGAATCTCTAAGGGGACAATCAGAAAACGAACGAGAAACGAAACAGTACGCATAAATTGTTAATATAATCGAATCGCACCGACGGGACGCCTGTAAAATGGATTATTTTTTTATGGACAATCTATTAAGTGCTGTTGAAATTTTGCGAAGGTAATCCAGCAATTTGATATTCGATTTAGTATCAAGCGTAATTTGCAAAGCAATCTGGATCTATCTAAATGAAAAATTGTGAACAGTTTTACGTAGTAAAGAGAATTACATGGCGAAAAGTTCGTTCAATAATTGGAATATAAATGTTAAAATTTCATTAGTTTGTCATCAATATATCATAATACATATCGGTAAAAACAAATTAAAATGTTGTTTTTCTCTTTTTATCCATTTGTTCATATGTATTTTAGATACCTAGGCATAATTTTTTACATGAACATGAAGCCAAATGTAATTATAAATGTAATTAAAAATGGATATATGTGTACACCTGCAACAAATTGCAAACCATACTGCATGAAAGTTTCTAATACTGAAAAATCTTTAAACTCGTTTTTAACTATCAAAAATTATATGATCTTATAGAATTATTATTAAGTTGCATATTAGAGTTCATTATTTAACATATGTGATATGATTAATATATAAAGACGAGTAATAGGTACATCTACCTTAGGTATATTATTCGTTTACTTTTTGCTACACTTGCTCTCTTTGATATTTTGTATGTTTACACTAGGTAATTTGACATTTTGAAAAACATTTGCTTTACAGCTGAGACAGACGACAAAAATTAATGATCATTAATGGTTATTTATAGTATGCGTACGTTAAGGTGATGCTGTTGACAGATGTCAAAATTGCGTCCATTAACAAACCTGAAAATATACTGTAATAAGCACGTGCTACTTACTGTTTTGCACTGTACGAGTACAATACAATAAGTATTAAGTGCTTACTACATTCAGTATTTTCAGGTTTGTTAATAGACGCAATTTTGACATCTGTCAACAGTATTACCTTAGGGTACGCATATTAAATCTAACCCTTAATGATCATTAATTTTTGTCGTCTGTCTAGGCTATTAGGTTTGAGCTAATAGTTATTAGTATCACTAGTCCAGAAACAGCAGTTCTGCGAGTATCTGGACGTGCAACACACAATATTTTTTGTCAATTTCTACATAAATTTATTAAATTAATTTCATTTCTCTGCTCTTTGTTTCATTTTACATAACCGAAAAAAATTAACTTATATTTTTATCGGTTTTGCATTGCAAGTTTATTTAATTACTTACATTTGAGCTTCTAATTTGTAATACCCAGTTTTATATTTATTGAAAATATATCATACAAAAACGTAATTAACATTTACTTTTGCATGTTTTCATTGGCGTTCAACGTACTAACTGCATATTGTATCACGTGAAGTTTAGTTGTAGGTTTTAGTTACAAAACAAGCTAGTCTTAAAGTAGGAACTCATACTTAATCCATACGAGATGACAGCTTATTATTTATGAGCCCGATTCACAAAAAAGTTTAAGCTAATTCTCATTTTTGGTTTAGTGAATTCTATTCTATTCCGGTATTTAAAATTTAATTTTCATGATATTATCAATAAAGGTAGATACTAGGAATAGATTAGACCATATTTTAAGATATAAACTGTCAAAATTAGAGCAGAATTCGCTAATCCAAAAATGAGGATTAGCTTAAACTTTTTTGTGAATCGGGCTGTTAATGACAAAATGCAGTCATTTAAGTTATAATAATTAAATTTTAGTCCTAAAATTTATTAACATCTTGCTAATTCTTGTATTAAGAATATAATTCATTAGTCGCGTGACATGTTTTCCTCCAATCAGCATTCAGAATTTCCCTAGTTACATGCCTATCACAACGATGTTAAAAAAACAAAGAAATTATCAACTTATTTATTTTCGTTACTAAGGATTTTTTACAGCATTGACAGCTAAATGCAAACAGTATTTGTGCCATGATAATTTTAACATAAATATTCAATACAAATCTAATGCATTAAAATTTGTCTAAATAATTGCATTAAAATAAAATTACTAAGTGGAACGACAACTGAAAAGAAAAGCAAAACAAGAACAAAAAAGTGTTAAAAGTAATGTTTTGTTCCCATATTTCTTTAGCACAAAATAAATGTTCAATCTACGCCAAATAACATTTTCTTTATTTTCTATACAGTGTGTCCCATTTAGAGGTGCCACCATTGGGATCTCGAGAACTATAAGAGATACGATGTCGGTTAAATGGAACTTTTTGTGCACCTTTGGGAGATCATCTCAGATGTGCTTTTGTTTTTCCAAAAATTCTCATAGGACTCTAGATAATGACGAAAAACTGAATATTGTTGATTTTTTCTTTCTCAAATAACTTCTAAAGTATTAGTAATTGAGAAAAATGTTTCAAATATAAAAGATAGATATTTTTATTAACTAACCAGTGGCGTACGAAATAAATTTTTATATCCGTAAATTTTCGAGATATAACACAAACTTATATATTTTTAAATGGAACCCATATCTGATTTTAGTCTCAAAAAAATAAATATTTTTTTCTCTTTTCAATGGTGTAAGGGTTATTATGTTTTATATTTGTTTTGCTCCTAAAATTTAATTTTTCTCTTTATTTTCCTGAATTTTCTAATTATTTCCCAAAAAAACATTATTATTTTTATTAATTATATTGTATTTGATCAAAATAATTTGTTTTATGCCTTTATTACTTAATATTTTCATTCTAGACTCATAATTACAAATTACACTATGATGTGCCAAGGGCGACCTGATACAAAATATTATAAAAATTAATTTGATACGAATTTTGAGCAAATATTTTTAAGGAAATAAATTATTTAAATACAAGGAGTATTTCTAAATAGAAATCTACCAATATTTTCAAAATAATTGTAAATTTAATACAAAAATGGAAAAAATAATAATTTTTGAAGGCAAAACAAAAATAAAATATAATAACCCTTACATCGTTGAAAAGAGAAAAAAATATATATTTTTTTGAGACTAAAATCAGATATAAGTTCCATTTAAAAAAATATAAGTTTGTGTTATATCTCAAAAATTTACAGATATAAAAATTTATTTCGTACGCCACTGGTTAGTTAATAAAAATATCTATCTTTTATATTTGAAACTTTTTTCTCAATTATTAATAGTTTAGAAGTTATTTGAAAAAGAAAAAATCAACAATATTCAGTTTTTCGTCATTATCTAGTGCCCTATGAGAATTTTTGGAAAAATAAAAGCACATCTGAGATGGCCTCCCAAAGGCACATAAAAAGTTCCATTTAACCGACATCGTATCTCTTACAGTTCTCGAGATCCCAATGGTGGCACCTCTAAATGGGACACACTGTATTACCATTTCATAGTGTAATTACAAATTCCATTATTTTACATCTATCACAACTATAATTTATATTTTGACTGGCTACTAATGAAAGTATTATTTATTTATGAGAAGTATTAATATTAAAACAAACGTATTCCATATTCGTGGACAATATATGTATGTACATATATACTTAATAAAATAGTACTAAATTAATAGAAAACATCAAAATTCATATTAAATATTTATATTCTATCGTGTACCAAAGTGATTTACTGTTCAAATTCCATCACTAATGTACATTTGTTGATTGATAATGGTAGATGAAAATGTTTCTTGTTAAGAGCTGGTAATGAGAGACATGTGTACACTTGTCTTTGTAAATAGTAATGGAACAAATTACAAGGCTAATACAGAACGTCTGTAAAGCGAGTGTATAAATAAACTTAATTGGATCAATATTGAAACAAAACTTAATTAAATCTACCCGCTTTCCGATTAAAATAAATGATAATTGATTGTTTAACATTTACGTATATTACTAATCTTTTTTTTACCAAGGGTTCAATTATTTCGATTTCAAGGAAAAGTAAGTAAAACTAACAAAAAAAAAGTATCTTATAAAATTATACGTAACGGAATGTAATAAAAATTCTATATATACGTTGTCCATTTTCAGAGGCTCACCATTAGGATCTCGGAAACTACAAGAGACATGAAGTCGGGTTAAATTAGAACAGAGGTGTCTATTTACTAGACCATTTTAAAGATGTATTGGGTTTTCCCAAAAAAAAAAAAAAAAATATAGGCTTACAAGATATGTGCAAAAATTGAAACCATAATGTTTTTTTAAGAATATTACCTTTTAATTTAAATTCTGTATATATTGTGATTGGATTGTGAGTAATAATACTGTTGTTATATTATACATTATATATTATACATATGTACAAATTTTTTAATAATTTATACTGGGATCGTGCTAAAAATCGCATATCGACAGTAAATGATCACGTTTTCAGGTTCCTAGAATCCAATTTTAACGTTTTCACGATGATGTGTGTATGTATGTGTAAGGATTTTGTCTACTATCTCAGATTATTTCATTCAGAAAATTGCGAAACCTAGTATTTCGACCCTATTCTAATATGGAGAGAAACCATTAGAATATGGTGTAAAGCGGATATCCGGAAATGTCACTTTACTTGAAGCTTATAATCGGTTTTCTTCAAACTAAACCTTATATCATTTTTTTGCATTTTATGTCATTATAAAAATTATTTATATTTATCGATGTTTGTTAACGTTTTGTTACAAATATATCGTTGCTTTTCTGAAATGATTGTAAGTAAACACTGAATTTTATTAATTAATTGCATTACATAAAGTTTTTTGTCGTATTAACTTGTAGTAACCCTGAAGATGATCATTGTTATGATCGAAACGTCGGTTTGCAATCAATAAACACCTCTAGACTGCAAGTTCCGAATATTTTCTTTTTTTCTGCATCAATTTCCAGTCGATCATCGTTACTCCAATACAAATTAAAGATTACTGAATTTTATACAGGTAGACATTAATACTTTTTCTATATATTTTACAGATAAATTTAAAAAATAATCTTTTTTATAAATCCCAGAGCCCATGATTTAATTCCTTTGTTACACAGTTCATATTTCAAATGTACCTATGTAACTGACAGATAAATGTCAATGTAAAAAAAACTAATCATTTCGATTTACAATGGTGACATTTTAAAAAGAAAATATTAAATAAAGCAATAGTTATACCTATGCAAATGAACTTAATACAGTTTGCATCATTAGTAAATATGTAGATATGTATTTAGATATTGTATTGGCCACATCAGATTTTTATTTTTACAAATAAATAACTTTGAAATATGAAATAACATGGAATTTTAGTTTAGAAATCTTACATATTAAAAATATTATATAATTTCAAATGAACTTGACTGCTTTCATGATATATGTATATGAATGTTGCCAATGTCAATAAACGGAAGAATGGGAGTGTCTTGAATAACAATCTTATATTTTATAGGTGAAAGTAATTACTTAGGCTTTCATGGCCGGCATTTATCATAGGCTGGAACTTTTTCGGGTTTCTGGGCCATGTTCTTTTAGGTATAACACCTAACGTTTCGCCCAACAATGTGTTATACCTAAAAGAACATGGCCCAGAAACCCGAAAAAGTTCCAGCCTTTTATAGGTGATTTTTTGTTTAATGTTATGTCAAATTATTACCTCAAGAGTTGAAATTCATATTTATGGATTATGAATGATACATGGGGTTGTATTAATTAATACAAAGTGTTCTTATCTCGGTTCTTTTTCAGTTGGTTATAGTAAACTCAATTTAGCGACAATAAAAAATATTTAATGAGGTAAGCTATTGTTGAAGAAAACTACTCTGAACATTGTTGTATGGGAACCCCTAACCACATTTCTGTTCGATGACGTGCACTAGGCTGCCCTGTAGTGTTAAATTTCTTGTAATAACATTTTTGTAAGAAAATGGACATTTTTAACCTGACTCGTGCGGTGGTGTAGAAAGTGTAGACTAGGAGTGTGGGTAACTAAATGTAGTTTTGTATGAGTCTTGTTGACATTTCAATCTTTTATACTAAACGGGTAGATTCACTATCTATCTATATATATATATTTTCTTTAATCATCATGACGATCTGGGAAATTTTGCTCACCTGTACAGACTAAACGGTGCGAGTGATTTTAATGAAAATTTTTCTGGGATATAGAGAATAATTCAACTTGATTTCCTAGTAATAGGTAATTTTTCTGTACGGTGCATAGTTTTTGTGTTAAAAATTTTTAAAGGTCGTATTTTGGCTTTTTGAAACAATTTGAAATCAAAAATTTAGTTTTCATTGAAAAATTTAAGACGAAGAACGTTTCTTTGACATGTCAATCAGAACATTTAAATGGAATTATTTATGAAATGAGGACAATTTGAAAGAAGTTAAATTCATAAACATACATTATGGCAATGGGCGGTTATTCCATAGTAGTTTAAAAGGCCCTAAAACATTATATTTAAAAAATATAATTTTTGAAGTTTCATGTCCGTGATTCATGTGCATTTTCAAAGTGTTGCCACACATCCCATAAGAAACTAAGTAAAAAACAAATATTCCAATGTCAAGAATTTGACAGCTCGATCGGCTTTTGCTTTTTGCTTAAAGTTGTCAGAACCATGTCGTGTTTGGTATCAAATGAAAAGTAACGTCAATGGCTGTCATGCAAAAGTGTCAAAAATTTGACAGCTCGATCGGCTTTTGTTTTTTGTTTAAAGTTGTTAGAACGATTTTTTGGTATCAAATGAGAGGTATCGACAAGGGCTGTCAGACAGAAATGTCAAAAATTGAACAGCTCGATCGGCTTTTGTTTTTTGTTTAAAGTTGTCAGAACCATGTCGTGTTTGGTATCAAATGAAAGGTAACGTCAATGGCTGTCATGCAGAAATGTCAAAAATTTGACAGCTCGAACGGCTTTTGTTTTTTGCTTAAAGTTGTCAGAATCATGTCGTGTTTGGTATCAAATGAAAGGTAACATCAAGGGCTGTCATGCAGGTATGTCAAAAATTTGACAGCTCGATCGGCTTTTGTTTTTTTACTTAAAGTTGTCAGAATCATGTCGTGTTTAGTATCAAATGAGAGGTATCGTTGACGGCTGCCATGCAGAAATGTCAAAAATTTGACAGCCCGAACGGTTTTTGTTTTTTGCTTAAAGTTGTCAGAACCATGTCGTGTTTGGTATCAAATGAGAGGGTTCACCAAGGGCTGCCATACAGAAATGTCAAAAATTTGACAGCTCGATCGACTTTTGTTTTTTGTTTAAAGTTGCCAGAACCATGTCGTGTTTGGTATCAAATGAAGAGTAACGTCAAGGGCTGTCATGCAGAAGTGTCAAAAATTTGACAACTCGATCGGTTTGAGTGAGTAGGTTGCGTGGGCATTTTGGGTGGGCAGGTTGGGTGGGCATTTTGGGTGGGCAGTTTGGGTGGGCAGGTTGGGTGGGCAGGGTGCGTGGGCAGTTTGGGTGGGCAGGTTGCGTGTGCATTTTGGGTGGGCAGGTTGCGTGAGCAGTTTGGGTGGGCAGGTTGCGTGGGCTGTTTGAATGGGCGAGAAAAAATATTTTGAAAGACCCTTAGCGTTAGCACTTTGCGTTTAAATTGGTCCTAGACGGATTGAACGTACGAAAACCAATTAAAAAACACTATCGGCGGAGCCCTAGGGAATACTCGGCGTAGCCGAGTTTTCGCTAGTCTTTTATACTAAATAATTTCATTCACTATCTATATATATATATTTTCTTTAATCACGACGATCGGGGAAATTTTGCTCACCTGTACAGGCTAAACGGTAAGAGCGATTTTAATGAAAAGTTTTCTGAGATGTAGAGAATAACTCAACTTGATTTCCTGATAATAGGTCATTTTTCTGTACGATGCATGGTTTTTGTGTAAAAAATTTTTAAAGGTCGTATTTTGGCTTTTTGAAACAATACATCGAAGTCTACATGTACAAAATTAAGAAGAAAAACGATGTCATCTATCACATTTGACATGTCAATGTTGGTGACAAACCATTATAAGAAATGTATAAAGATTAGTTAAAAGTGGATATATATATTTTTATGGAACGATTATTATGCATATAATAGTATAATTAAAGGTATTTTATAATTATTTTCTCTATTTAAATGGTAATTAATAATTCATATATAATCTTGAAGTTAAATTTTATCCATAGGTAAAACTGTCTGCTTTTTATGACAGAGAAGTTGAAAAGGTGATAATTGAGTGAATATGAACGTACAGTAACATATGTACGCATGTTTCCATTGACAAAATAGTTGCTGAACGACGAAAAAGGCATGTATTTAAATGGAACCTAATTTGGATATGAAATTGATAAAAATGGTACCTAGACGGAATGGAAGTACGTAAAACTATTATAATACACTAATGCACTATCGGCGGAGCCCTAGGAGAAAGATTGTTTGACATGTCAATCAGAACCTTTAAATGGAAATATTTTTGAAATGAGGACAATTTGAAAAATGTTAAATTCATAAACATAAATTTTAAGAATGGGCAATTATTTCACAATAGTAAATATGGCCTAAAACATTTAAAATTTATAATTTTTGATTGTTCATGTCCATGGTTCATGTCCACTACGAAAGTGTTGCCAAACATTCCATAAGTAACTAGGTATGTACCTATAAAACAAATATTGCTAACTAGATCAATGTGAAGTCGGTATACAAGTGTTACATGCATAAGTGAAAAACAAATATTCCTAACTGCATTATTGTGAAGTTAGCCAATTAATTTCCAAGCTACTAATAAAAAATATAATAAATTTTAAACAAAAATATTAGAGAAAGTGTTGCCATAAGTAACTAAGTAAAACACAAATACTCCAATGTCAAGATTTTGACAGCTCGATCGGTTTATGTTTTATTTACATAAAGTTGCCAGAAACATGTAGTGTTTGTATCAAATAAGAAGTATCGTAAAGGGCTGCAATGCAGAAATGTTAAAATTTTGACAGATCGATTGGCTTTTGTTTTTTGCATAAAGTTGTCAGAATCATGTCGTGTTTGGTATCAAATGAGAGGTATCGTCGAGGGCTGCCATGCAGAAATGTCAAAATTTTGACAGCACGATCGGCTTTTGTTTTTTGCTTAAAGTTGTCAGAACCATGTCGTGTTTGGTATCAAATGAGAGGGTTCGTCAAGGGATGCCATGCAGAAATGTCAAAGATTTGACAGCTCGATCGTCTTTTGTTTTTTTGCTTAAAGTTGTTCGAACCATGTCGTTTTTGGTATCAAATGAAAGGTAACGTCAAGGGCTACCATGCAGAAATATCAAAAATTTGACAGCTCGATCGGCTTTTGTTTTTTTACTTAAAGTTGTCAGAACCATGTCGCGTTTGGTATCAAATGAGAGGTAACGACAAGGGCTGTCATGCAGAAATGTCAAAAATTTGACAGCTCGATCGGCTTTTGTTTTTTTACTTAAAGTTGTCAGAACCATGTCGCGTTTGGTATCAAATGAAAGGTAACGTCATGGGCTGTCATGCAGAAATGTCAAAATTTTGACAGCTCGATCGGCTTTTGTTTTTTGCTTAAAGTTGTCAGAACCATGTCGTGTTTGGTATCAAATGAGAGTACTCGTCAAGGGCTGTCATGCAAAAATAGTAAAATTTTGACAGCTCGATCGATTTTTGTTTTTCGTATAAAGTTATCAGAACCATGTCGTGTTTGGTATCAAATGAAAGGTAACGTCAAGGGCTGTCATGCAGAAAGGTTAAAATTTTGACAGCTCGGTCGGCTTTTCATTTTTGTTTAAAGTTGTCAGAACAATGTCGTGTTTGGTATCAAATGAAAGGTAACGTCAAGGGCTGTCATGCAGAAATGTCAAAAATTTGACAGCTCGATCGGCATTTGTTTTGTGTGGGCAATTTGGGTGGGCATGTTGCGTGGGAAGTTTAGGTGGGCAGGTTGCGTGGGCAAATTGAGTGGTCAAATTGCGTGGGCAGGTTGTGTGGGCAGTTTGGGTGGGCAGGTTGCGTGAGCAATTTGGATAGGCAGGTTGTGTGGGCTGTTTGGGTGGGCATATTGCGTGGGCAGGTTGCGTGAGCAGTTTGGGTGGGCTGTTTACGTGGGCATTTTGGGTGGGCAGGTTGCGTGGGCAGTTTGGGTGGGCAGGTTGCGTGGGCATTTTGGGTGGGCAGGTTGCGTGGGCTATTTGGGTGGGCAGGTTGCGTGGGCATTTTGGGTGGGCAGGTTGCGTGGGTCGTTTGGGTGGGCATATTGCGTGGGCAGGTTGCGTGGGCTGTTTGGGTGGGCGGGAAAAAATATTTTGAAAGACTCTTAGCGGCAGCACTTTGCCTTTAAATTGTTCCTAGACGGATTGCACGTACGTAAAACTTTTATAAAACACTATCGGCGGAGCCCTAGGGAATACTCGGCGTAGCCGAGTTTTCGCTAGTCTTTTATACTAAACGGATAGATTCACTATCTATATATATATATTTTCTTTAATCACGACGATCGGGGAAATTTTGCTCACCTGTACAGGCTAAACGGTAAGAGCGATTTTAATGAAAATTTTTCTAGGATGTAGAGATCAACTCAACTTGATTTCCTGGTAATAGGTCATTTTTATGTACGGTGCATAGTTTTTGTGTAAAATATTTTTAAAAGTGGAAATTTGGCTTTTTGAAACAATACATCGAAGTCTACATGTACAAAATTAAGAAGAAAAACGATGTCATCTATCACATTTGACATGTCAATGTTAGTGACAAACCAATATAAGAATTGTATAAATATTAGTTAAAAGTGGATATATATTTTTTATGGAACGATTATTATGGATATAATACTATAATTAAAGGTATTTTATAATTATTTTCTCTATTTAAATGGTAATTAATAAATCATATATAACCTTGAAGTTAAATTTTAACATATTTTCATCCATAGGTAAAACTATTTGCTTTTTATGACAGAGAAGTTGAAAAGGTGATAATTCAGTGAATATGAACGTACAGTAACATATGTACGTACGAGTATGTTTCCATTGACAAAATAGTTGCTGAACGACGAAAAAGGCATGTATTTAAATGAAACCTAATTTGGATATGAAAATGATAAAAATGGTACCTAGACGGAACGGAAGTGCGTAAAACTATTATAATACACTCTCGGCGGAGCCCTAGGAGAAAGATTGTTTGACATGTCAATCAGAACCTTTAAATGGAAATATTTTTGATATGAGGACAACTTGAAAGATGTTAAATTCATAAACACAAATTATAAGAATGGGCAATTATTTCACAATAGTAAAAATGGTCTAAAACATATTTAAAATTTATAATTTTTGATGGTTCATGTCCACTTCGACAGTGTTGCCAAACATTCCATAAGTAACTAGGTAAGTACCTATAAAACAAATATTGCTAACTAGATCAATGTGAAGTCGGTACACGTGTCACCAAATATGCCATAAGTGAAAAACAAATATTCCTAATTGCATTACTGTGAAGTTAGTCAATTAATTTCCTAGCTACTAATAAAAAATATAATAAATTTTGTACATAAATATACGAGAAAGTGTTGCCATAAGTAACTAAGTAAAACACAAATACTTCAATATCAAGATTTTGACAGCTCGATCGTTTTTTGTTTTTTTTTTTTACATAAAGTTGTCAGAAACATGTCGTTTTTGTATCAAATAAGACGTATTGTAAAGGATTGCAATGCAGAAATGTTAACATTTTTACAGCTCGATCGGCTTTTGTTTTTTGCATAAAGTTGTCAGAATCATGTCGTGTTTGGTATCAAATGAGAGGTATCGTCGAGGGCTGCCATGCAGAAATGTCAAAATTTTGACAGCACGATCGGCTTTTGTTTTTTGCTTAAAGTTGTCAGAACCATGTCGTGTTTGGTATCAAATGAGAGGGTTCGTCAAGGGATGCCATGCAGAAATGTCAAAGATTTGACAGCTCGATCGTCTTTTGTTTTTTTGCTTAAAGTTGTTCGAACCATGTCGTTTTTGGTATCAAATGAAAGGTAACGTCAAGGGCTACCATGCAGAAATGTCAAAAATTTGACAGCTCGATCGGCTTTTGTTTTTTTACTTAAAGTTGTCAGAACCATGTCGCGTTTGGTATCAAATGAGAGGTAACGACAAGGGCTGTCATGCAGAAATGTCAAAAATTTGACAGCTTGATCGGCTTTTGTTTTTTTACTTAAAGTTGTCAGAACCATGTCGCGTTTGGTATCAAATGAAAGGTACCGTCATGGGCTGTCATGCAGAAATGTCAAAAATTTAACAACTCGATCGGCTTTTGTTTTTTATTAAAGTTGTCAGAACCATGTCGTGTTTGGTATCAAATGAGAGGCATCATCGAGGGCTGCCATGCATATTAGGTGGGGAGGTTGCGTAGGCATTATGCGTGGGCATTTTGGGTGGGCAGGTTGCGTGGGCAGTTTGGGTGGGCAGGTTGCGTGGGCTGTTTAGGTGGGCGGTAAAAAAATATTTTGAAAGACAGCGTTAGCACTTTATGTGGATTGGACGTACGTAAAACTATTATAAAACACTATCGGCGGAGCCCTAGGGTATACTCGGCGTAGCCGAGTTTACGCTAGTTCTATATCTGTTTAACCAAAAATTTTAATGCCGTGTGTATTTTTTAATGTGAAACATTGGGTTTGTCAGATCCATGGTTACTACTTGACATTTGATTGACAGCAATGTATTTGCCCGTTCCATTTAAAATGAAACATAGGGAAGGAATTTGACATTTGATAAGACGTCAATAGAGGTTAATTTTGTTTAAATAATTATACCTGTATTCTAAATTAAAATTATGTAGTTATAGAAAAAAATATAGTGTGTACCTTGCGGCCCAGTGGTTTTCTGACTCGGCTAAATTTCTTACAATATTTAAATATAATACTTCTGTCAAATTCATTCCCCATGTGTCATTTTAAATGAGTCAGACAAATACATTGCTGTCAATCAAATGTCGCTTCATAACTTATAGGGAAATTCAACGGTTATCTGTCATATTGACAAGATGTCATTACATGTTAATTTTGTTTAAATAATTATACCTGTTTCTAATAATTAAATTTAGATGTGCCCGAAATATGTTTAATGTTCTCGAGTGGTTTTCTGACTCCGCTAAATTTCTTACAATATTTAAATATAATACTTCTGTCAAATTCGTTCCCTATGTTTCATTTTAAATGGAACGGGCAAATACATTGCTGTCAATCAAATATCAAGTCGTAACCATGGATATGACAAACTCAATGTTTCACGTTAAAAAATACTCACGGTATTTAGAAATTAAATTTTAAAAGCAATGTGTCCAGAGACAATTACGGGTATATATTTACTCTTAATCAGGGGTGATTAAATTATGACTAAAATAACAAATTCATTTTGAAATGGTAACCATGGTAATTATTTAGTTAGGGTGACTAAAATTTTGAGTAAATATTACTAGTTTATGCTTTTTAAAACAAATATTTCTACAGTCATTTCTTTACAGCTTTCTAACGTATTTGTGTTTACAAACAACCTAACATATAGCAAAGCTTGGCTTGACTACGCTATTGACAGCTAGTCAAACTTGACCAAACATAAACTAGAGTTTTAAGATAGTACGAGACTAGAGTGTAATGGTACTACTGCACTATTTTGCTCTGCACTTTAAGCACTTCTCATGGAATAGACCTGCCTTGGACAATGCGAACTGAGAGTGATTGAGTAGTACCAAGATCTAAAATAATATGTCTATTTTATTTATTATGGCAAGAATGTAAGAGTACAATAACATAACCCATGGATCAGGCTAATTAACTCACTGAATTCTCTGCATTACAGTCCATAAAGATGTTAAATGATATCATGATAATAATTTTATTTACTATCAAATCCCAACTCGTAACTAGATATTATGTGTGTAGTATGTTTGAAAATGATAAACAAATTAATTAATTAATCGTTATAACATAACATATTTTCGTTAGTTAGAAACATAACTCGTTATCAAATTTGATAATAAATATTAGTACTCGAATTTACAACAACAAACATATTATATTCCCGCACATTTTGGCAAAAATTATTACTATCATATTATGTATTATAATATTCATCAAATTATTATCACAACACATCTGAAGCGTATAAAGCAACGCCCTCATTTTAAAATAAACTGAAATTCGTGGAATGAAATGCAATACGAGAGCATTTACAGAAAATTGGGTACAATCAAATTTGCCATCCGAAGTGTGTAATTCTAGAGAAGGAATCTTTTCGAGACACAAAGAGAGTCATATTCCCTTTAATTAAAAAGTTAACAAACGTGGGCCATTAAGGAAATAATTACCAATACTTCACGGGAGAGACAATTACACGTGAATTCAGCAACTTATTTTTAGATGTCAGGACCTTGTTATGCACATGTTAGCTTATGAATTTGAACACATATAATTGGTCCATATAAGGTGAAGAACACGTGAGTAGAATACCTAGAGAGAGTAAAAGGAGAAGTATTTGAACCAATACATTACAAGACATCACAGACAACATGTGGGTTTGGCAAACTAAAAATATGAGGTTGATCTAGGTGCTTATAAATTTACAGTTGCCCCTTTGGTGTACCGCTGTACATTTTTAAAGATCTATTTGGTCTACCGAAGAAACACATATAAATTAACAAAAATATGGAATTTTGGTTTGCAGTTCTCTATTACACTTTTAAAATTTCTTAATTCTTTTACCATTGATAAATTGTGAACAAACTTTTGAGTTATATAAATAAATAAATAAATGTATCATCGAGGCATATTCATTGCTGGCGTATAGAGTGCAGCACAAGGGTCACTTTTGTGCCATTTAAGATTCGAAATATTACTTTTTGGCGTCGGTCATCCAGTAAATTTGATATGGCAGTCATTTAGGCAAATCAGTGAAAAACAAACGAATGTACTCGTATATCACATCTTGAATGAAGACCCCACTTAATTTTGAGATTGGTAAGACTGCACTAAATACACAATCTTGTACACGGACAGAATAAAAATACAAATCACTGTTACCATACTAACTATTCTGCCAAAAATTTTTTTTAATGGAAACTCTCAAATATTTTTACAAAAAAAAATAACGTAAATGAAAGCCGAAGCAGAGAAAACAAGCATAAAACACTCGTTACAGAAATCTATTCAAGCACTCATTCGTTCGCACACTCGCTGCTACGCGCTTGTATCCGAATTTCATACTTGAGCTTGAATAAATTACCTTTTGCAACTTATGTTTTAATATATTATTATTTCATCTTACAATTGAATCCTACAGTATTTTAAATAAGTGCTATAATTTAATTTATATCTATGCATACACTAAGGTTGCCTTTTTACAATTTAATTAGTGCTATTATTGAGCTATGATTGTATGTTTGTGTGAATGCAGACCAATATTTATTATTTATAATATCATTTTTTATCTACGACTAATAAATAATACTTATTTTTTAATTATCACTACAATGCCATTATATAAATCCCACAGGGATTAATAAGAAGAGAATAAGTCACTGTACCCTCTAATTGTAACCTAATGCATCAACCAGAATAATTTTAATAAAATAAATTTACAAAAAATCGACATTTTAAAATGACACATTTTCATCGCTAAAGTTACACCACATTTTTATTATTATTTAGGTGAAATACGTAAACTATTAGGGTCAGTTTTAAAATTTCCGGTTAAAATTTTAACTACATTACAGCTTTACAATTTATTGAAACTAAGCAAAAATCTAAAGACTGTTAACTCCAAACTTAGGTATAAAATTTATCCTAACATCGTAAACATACTGAAAAGAAAATGGCTAAAATTTATTGCGCATAATATTAGGATGTTTTGTACAATAGAAATATGGATTTGCACAAAAAATAATAATATCTACAATAAGGTTTAAGCATATAAAAAAGTTTTCTACAACAAAAAACATTAGGTTAAGTTAATTAGATTATAATTTTTGTAAAAGTTTTTGTTTGTATCATTATACAAGGTGTTTCCTTTAACACAAGTAATGCTTTTATGGGTAAATTAATGACGTTGAGAAAAATGTGATATACAAAAAAATGATCAAGAATAAGAGGCTAAATTATCATTAATAACAAACCTAAAATTCAACCAATGTTTCTCAACCGGTAGTACAAAATTACATTTTTTTTAAATGGTACCCTATATTATTTTTTAATCTATTAGCTGCATCATTTTTCCTGACTTAAGCGATATAAATATTGGACAGGGTTGCATAACAATTAATTCGAGAATACTGGTATTAAAATTTGAAAATAATATTACCTACAATATTGAAACAAGCTATGCAAAACACAAGCATTGATTGACTGTTGCCTAGGTGACACTAGTAGTAGTAGTAGTAAAGCTATTTCTATTACATTATTTGTGTTAATTAATACCATTTTTCTCGAAATAATTATTATACACCTCTATGCAATATTTATTTCGTTGAAATCAGAAAAAAATGTCTATCTTTTATTCTAAACGGGTATCTTTTATTCTAAACGGGTAGATTCACTATCTATATATATTTCTATATTGAATTCATCAAGACGATCGGGGAAATTTTATTCGCCTGTACAGACTAAACGGTAAGAGCGATTTTAATGAAAATTTTTCCAAGGTGTAGAGAATAACTCAACTTGATTTCCTGGTAATAGGTCAATTTTCTATACGGTGCATAGTTTTTGTGTAAAAAATTTTTAAAGGTCGTATTTTGGCTTTTTGAAACAATTTGAAATCAAAAATTTAGTCTTCTTTGAAAAATTTAAGACGAAGAACGTTTCTTTGACATGTCAATCAGAACATTTAAATGGAATTATTTATAAAATAAGGCCATTTTGAAAGAAGTTAAATTAATAAACATACATTATGGCAATGGGCGGTTATTCCATAGTAGTTTAAAAGGCCTAAAACATTATATTTAAAAATTAAAATTTTTGGAGGTTCATGTCCGTGATTCATGTACATTTCCAAAGTGTTGCTAAACATCCCATAAATAACTAAGTAAAAAACAAATATTCCAATGTCAAGAATTTGACAGCTCGATCGGCTTTTGTTTTTTGCTTAAAGTTGTCAGAACCATGTCGTGTTTGGTATCAAATGAGAGGGTTTGTCAAGGGGTGAAATGCAGAAATGTCAAAAATTTGACAGCTCGATCGGCTTTTGTTTTTTGCTTAAAGTTGTCAGAACCATGTCGTGTTTGGTATCAAATGAGAGGGTTCGTCAAGGGGTGAAATGCAGAAATGTCAAAAATTTGACAGCTCGATCGGCTTTTGTTTTTTGCTTAAAGTTGTCAGAAACATGTCGTGTTTGGTATCAAATGAAAGGTACCGTCAAGGGCTGTCATGCAGAAATGTTAAAAAATTGACAGCTCGATCGGCTTTTGTTTTTTGCTTAAAGTTGTCAGAACCATGTCGTGTTTGGTATCAAATGAGAGGGTTCGTCAAGGGCTGCCATGCAGAAATGTCAAAATTTTGAAAGCTCGATCGGCTTTTGTTTTTTGCATAAAGTTGTCAGAATTATGTGTTTGGTATCAAATGAAAGGTAACGTCAAGGGCTGTCATGCAGAAATGTCAAAAATTTGACAGCTCGCTTGGCTTTTGTTTTTTGCATAAAGTTGTTAGAACTATGTCGTGTTTGGTATCAAATGAGAGGGTTCGTCAAGGGCTGCTATGCAGAAATGTCAAAAATTTGACAGCTCCATCGGCTTTTGTTTTTTTGCTTTAAAGTTGTTAGAATCATGTCGATTTTGGTATCAAATGAGAGGTATCGTCAAGGGCTGTCATGCAGAAATGTCAAATATTTGATAGCTCGATCGGCTTTTGTTTTTTGCTTAAAGTTGTTAGAATCATGTTGTGTTTGGTATCAAATGAAAGGTAACGTCAAGGGCTGTCTTGCAGAAATGTCAAAAATTTGACAGTTCGATTGGCTTTTGTTTTTTGCTTAAAGTTGTCAGAACCATGTCGTGTTTGGTATCAAATGAGAGGCATCGTCGAGGGCTGCCATGCAGAAATGTCAAAAATTTAACAGCTTGATCGGCTTTTTTTTTGTTTAAAGTTGTCAGAACCATGTCGTGTTTGGTATCAAATGATAGGTAACGTCAAGGGCTGCCATGCAGTAATGTCAAAAATTTGACAGCTCGGTAGGCTTTTACTTTTTACAGAAAGTTGTCAGAATCATGTCGTGTTTGATATCAAATGAGAGATATCGTCAAGGGCTGCCTTACAGAAATGTCAAAAATTTGACAGCTCGATCAGATTTTGTTTTTTGCATAAACTTGTCAGAATCATGTCGTGTTTGGAATGAAACGAGAGGTATCGTTGAGGGCTGTCTTTGCAGAAATGTAAAAAATTTGACAGCTCGACCGGCTTTTGTTTTTTGCTTAAAGTTGTCAGAACCATGTCGTGTTTTTTATCAAATGGGAGGTATCGCCGAGGGCTTCCATGCAGAAATGTCAAAATCAGTTTAGGGAGGCATGTTGGGTGGGCAAGTTGAGTGGGCAGATTAAGTGGGCAGGTTGCGTGGGCAAATTGCTTGGGCAAATTGCTTGGGCAGATTGGATGGGCAGGTTGCGTGCGGCAGTTTGGGTTGGCATTTTGGGTTGGCATTTTGGGTGGGCAGGTTGCGTGGGCAGGTTGCGTGAGCAGTTTGGGTGGGCAGTTTGCGTGGGCTGTTTGGGTGGGCGAGAAAAAAATATTTTGAAAGACTCTTAGCGTTAGCACTTTGCGTTTAAATTGTTCCTAGACGGATTGGACGTACGTAAAACTATTATAAAACACTATCGGCGGAGCCCTAGGGTATACTCGGCGTAGCCGAGTTTACGCTAGTCTTATATACTAAAATATTATATATATAATTTTGTTCCAACATTTGAGAACCACTGGTTGAATTTTCAGTTTGTTATTACTGATAAATTAGCTCCTTACTCCTGATCATTTTTTGTATATCACATTTTTCTCTAGTCATTGGCTCGCCCAAAAAAGCATTGGTTGTTTTAAAGGAAACGCCCGGTATAAATCATGTTTTTTATTTAATTGTACTAATTAATAACTTTTGTATAAACATGTTTTTTTTTTATTAAAAAAACACCTTTTTATTACATACAAACATCTTTTTTTGTACACATTAATTAATACAGGGAAAGAAAATGTTCGAACATGAAGTAGGGGTATCTTGTATTCATCGTAATAGTAGAAATGAGTGACTTTATGGTAGTAAATTAAGTATTCATTTGTGAATAAATTATCAAAGTTGTAACATGAACCTAATTTCTATTTCGAAATGCGCCTTAAAAACATTAAATTTCCAGTAAAACAGTTAAAACTTCCCATGTGCACTACGAAAGTTATTTAACAATGAAGCTAGTAGGTAACTATTTTCGTAACGGATAAATCGAAAAGAATTTTCATCAACTCAGAGGGTAGCATTCAAGAAGAGATAAATGATTGTGAGAAGAATGACGGCCGCTAAGTGAATAAAATAATTTAGCTTGGTAGTTTTAGTCGCCGGCGGAAGACACGTCTGCTTACTAATTAAAAACTCCAAATTAGATCCGTGAGAAGTTTTTAAACATCTTTTGTTTTATACGGAATGTAATTTAATTTTTTATCTGTGCTCCAGTTTCAGTTTGCGAGGAAATTTTTATGCAGCAGTCACAGATATCGGTTTCAATGTTTTAACTTCTCAAACTATTGATTTGCTTAATTAGATTTCATGTAAATTAGGTCAGGAAAAAACTGAATAATTAGCCAACCGCAGCCAAATATCTGATAAAGAACGGAACAGTACTAAGATTAAGATATATTTCCCAATTACTAAGCACGGCAAAAAAATCCAAGGTTTTATAACATTGTCTTCAAAGAAAAACCTATTAAGCACTCAAATTTGCTAAATGAATTATAAACATAAAAACTTAACCAAACGTCTAAGTTTAACAAACCTAAGGTCACAGGCACATAATAATGTTGGTATAATACAGGTCAAGAACAAATTCTATATCTTCTAAAAAATACTAGCTTATACTTCTACAATTTAATTACCAAAAAATATTATAAAATACATCATTCTAAAAAAGACTTCCTTGGCCCATTTAAACATACCTGTTCAGACATCACTTGCAGCAAAACAATAATACATCTGTTTTTACAAAAATCTAGTTTTCTTTACACGTGATGATTACAACAATCCGTGATATCCTGCTGACCGAATCAGCAAACACAATTGCGAGTTGACGAATATTACTTGGTCATATAATTCAGTGGACACGGCGCAGGTTTTACATAAAATGTATGTGAGTAGTTGGGAGAAGTGACTGCGACTATTTAGCTATATGTTCAGTTCGACACAAAGATGCGCGAACAGTCCAGCCCCAGCCATTGTCAATGAAAGGGGCTGCAGTTCAGCGTATGCTGATAGGAAGAGTATGCGAGTTCTTTTATTTTAGTAACTAAATAGGACATGTGTTTGTATGACATATTTTACTTATAATGACATGTGGAATAAACTGTAAAATAAAAAGTTTCCATTGTTTCATCCCCACCACTTCTCAATAACCAATCAAGGGTTGCTGCGAAAAACTGAAAAAAATATACAAAATAATATGCTTACATAATGTAGCAAATTTGTGTACCAAGCTTAAAAATTTATGAACGAGTCGATTTTAACTTAGAAAGCAAACTCGACAAAATATATACCTGTAAAGCTACCTTCACGAGGTTAGTACTACAATAGGATGACATCCTTTGTTTAAAATTACCCTTAGACTCTGTGGTTAAGTCCACCTTTTTTGAGACATCCTATATCATTTATACAGAATTTAAAATAATTATAATGTTAAACAAAATAAATGATAAATTTTAGTTATAAAATAGATTATCCAGGTCATTTTATTTTCGGATTATATGCGATTTCTATACATTAGTTTATATGCATATTTACAAATTCATAATTAACGTAAATATCAATATAAATTTATATATTTACTTTAAAATATAGCATTAATACATAAAGTCAAAAACATTAAAAATTTACATCAATAATAATTTACAATAATAAATATTGAAATTTTCTCTAATTGAATTTCATTTCACTCCCGAAAAGAGCAATTACAAAATTAATAATTCAACCGAAAATTGTATTTCGATTTTCCAAAATAACAAATAAAAATAACCTGTAATGCATTTGTGACAAGCTCTGATTATTTTAACTTTGATAAGTGGCGCTCGCTATCGACAAAAAACAAAACAATTTAAAAGCCATACTACTCGCCCATCCGAGGTGAGGACAACTTACAATTTACGAACAATAAAACGGATTAAACCTGCATTACAGATTCATATTCGTGCGATGGAATCCATTTAACAAATTAATATTGAAATGTTAAACCGATGCAATCACAGATGGGCTGGAACTGCAGGCGAATTATACAAACACCAAATTGATTGTAATTCGAAAAAAAAAAAGTAATGGGTGCTACTATTTATAGGTGGAAAATTTAGTTCATTTTAATACAGAAAGATGCATATAATATAATTTTAATCAAAATAATTACTAATTAGTAAAAAACTGTTATATGGAATTCTAAATAGTTTATAAATAAATAAATATATTATTACAGCTTAATACAATTGGTGGGAAGACCAATCATTTATTTTCCGATATCCGATGTCGGTAACAATATATCCGTACAATAATTGGTTAAGCTTGACACGCGTCGTTACCCAGTAAAAGGTATCGTAACGCAAAACAATAGTCAATTTTTGTACTAGTGAAAATTGTTAATAATTTTCAAGTTTTACAGATTCGAACTAGATATCAAAACAATAATAATCCTCTCTATACAACATAAAAATATATAAAATCAAAACATCTATTTAACGGGTTTTCGATTATAACAATTCTTTTTTCGTATTAATAAAAAAAAATAGCTCTCATCCGGGACTTTATCCATGGACAAATTGGTAGTTAAACAAAGACACAGAAAAGATTATATCTACTAAAATGAAATTCTATAATTAAATTTCAAATATAGCTTCGAGAGAAGCATCAGACACATGTCAGTTACAAATGAAAATATGACAAGCCAAAACAAATACAGTACAAGTAAACCGTAGAAAATCAAGTCTAATTGGTGCCGAAGCCCGTCTGAATTTTCAATTTTTTAGGACACAAAAAATACGTATAGGCTGAATACTTGAAAGCCGAATATGTCCGCTAACACGGGAAAATCGTTTTCGCAGACTGTTGCTCCCCGTTTCTACGGACATCCCCGGAAGCTACTGTTTTTACCTTCAGTCACCTTTAAGTAAAAAGGGTATTGTCTTTGGTCAAAAAATTAGGTGGTGAGTTTTAATGAATAAGCACGTTTTAAGGTCCCTAGAATAAGTGTGTGTATGACAAAAATTTCTCCGACGATAACTCCAATACCTACTACATTTCTCAAAATTATAATTCTTTCATATTCCTCTTCTTTACATGCATATGAAGAGCTGAATAGATTTGGGTTACAACTGATCAACCGGAAGTTCCCTTATTTGAAGTTCTTAACAGTTTTTAATCTTTCTTATTGTTTTATTAATTAAGTATTTAAAATTATAGGTAACATGCATATATCCATTAGAAATACTACCAATCTGGGTAATGAATTGGAAGAATCTCTCATATTTAGGAACTTCCTCACACAATGAAAAATATATATATATAATTAGAATTTATGTGTGCAGAAGACATGTTAAATACAATAAAAAACAATATTTGGGTGAAGTTCTGTATTTTTTTTTTTTATAAAACGACGGTTCGATAGCGAAGTGCAATACAATACTTTTATAACATAAAATGGAAATGGCGAAAGGTCTTGTGCTGGCCACAACAGATTTTTTATTTTTTTTTATTATTATTATTGTTAATATTAATACTTATTATTATTAATTATAATAATAATAATAATAATAATAATAATAATAATAATAATAATAATTACGAATTTGAGGGTATTAGGTAATTCATAGAAAAACAATGGCCTGTATTTGTACCACTGAAATATATACTAACTGGAACTCGCATACTCTACCTATCAGCGTACGCTGCACTGAAGCTTCATTGAACAATAATGGCTGGTCCTGTTCGCGCACGTTCGTGCCGAACCGAACCTAGCCGAATAACTCGTATCATAGCTGATCGCTTTGTTTTGATATTATGCTTCATTTATTTAAACATGCGCCACACGAAATAATTTCCGTCTACTCACGAACTGTCTCGATGTTTGCCGACTACTCCAGCAGCAGGCTTTCAATATGCTTCACAGTCACGGTTCGTACGCGCATTCCAGTTAGTATATATTACAGTGATTTGTACTATAAACTCACCTTCATATTGCGTTTTTGTTAAAAGTGACGTTTAACCTTAATCTTAAAAGAATATAATGTAAAAAGCGCACTTCATAATAGCGTTATTATAATACATAGTGAGTTCGTAATACGACAGAAGTTGATTGGTGTTAGCGTTCTAACTCAATGTGCCAGCGATTCTGGGTTCAAATCAATCGAAATTAATCATTTGATAAAAATTGGGAAGGTTGGCCCATAAAATCATCAAAATTCTAATAACAGTTAAATAAAATAAAGAATTATTGTATACAGACCAATGAGTTCATCTCTTCGATATCGAATTTCTATATTGCGTCATAAGAAGGGTATCCGAATTTTTGGATGTACGGATTTTGATTACTTAAAATTTGAATTAATCACAATCATTATAGTAATATGTCGATTCCTAACTTTTTAGATAAATAAATAAAATAAATATATCATCACGGCATATTACCCATTTCTGGGTGTGCCAGTATCTACAACACATGTAGACATCGGTAATGATGACAATATATTTTACCGGTAAAATAACTAACTAACTTTTTAGAGGTTGGGAAATACGTCATTCCTAACTGTAATGACAATCTCTTGGGTTGAAAATAACTGATCACGCTTCCATCCCACTGGTTGGAAATGTTTACATAGAATTGCTTAACAAATTGTAATATACCTGTTAAAAAAAAAAATATTATTAAAGTTTATAATTAAATGATTACTTTTGATAATTATTGATTTAAAAAGGATATGATTGTGAATAAAATACTACACAAATCTCGGTTGGAGTTTCATCACGGCCTCGCGTTGTATCTGACCTCAAGGCTTCGCCCTTCGGCTGTAATGAAACATCTCCCACCTCAGATGTAATATACTATTCTTTATCTATCAATTAGACTGACAATCCTGAGGGTACTGGAATTAAATTTCGAGCGAGGTTTAAAATTTGTAGGATTAATAGAACACTAGATTTAAGTGTCTCAAATTTATTATTGTAATTTTATATTATTTCAAAATCATATCGTTGGAGAATCGGTTATATACAACAAAAAATCTGATGTGGCCAGCCCATAACCTTCCACTGGGTATTTAACCAAGCAGCAAGCAATCATTATGTACAAATATTTTTATATTCACACATAACAATCTTCATTTTACATTTAACAAATATATCATACACAAAATAAATTTCACAAATATTGACAAAACTAATACAAAAACTTTAAAAAATTAAAATAGTACTTGCATCTTTACACAAAGTCTTTTCAGAGCCGAAGACAATGAAGCAAATCAATAGTACTTCTACTATTTATGTATGATTGATAATTTTACAAACCTCAATTTTATTAGATTCAAATACATATATTATTACTAGATTCTCTTTGACACGGTTTCATTATGAATTTTAATATAATTTGCTTTCTGACAGTGACATTTTTTTAAATATGTCAAAATTGTTATTAAAATATTGTTTTTGCTTGACGCATAGGCAAGGTGATGTATGAAAATAAATTATATTATAAACTTAAAATTAGTTAAGAGTTATTTACTACATGCTATTATCGTAGAATTCAAAATTGTACCATTATATTCAATTTTTATTAGTAAAAGTTGCAGAAAAATTATATTCAATGTATTTTTTTCAAGAAAAACTGTTAAAAGCTTGTATAAGTGATACTTCCGGTTATCCGATATACACTAAAAACTAATGAGCTCTTCCCACATTAGTATAAAATGGGTATACAAAATTTCAAAATTTTCTGATTGATAGTATTTGAGTAATCGTGTCCACAGGATCCACACATCCACACACACACGCATACATACCCACAGACATCATTGTAAAAATGTTAAAATTGGGTTCTAGGGATATCGAAACGTGCTTATTTACTAAAATATCTATATGCGATTTTTAGAACGATCCCTATACCTCCCTTAGTATTTATTTATTAGATTCAAATACGGGAGGTAAAAATGATATGACAATATTTTTGTACCTGGGATATCAAATTTTACTTATAACTATAATAAAGAGAATATCACAAAAGTCACTCTTGCGTAAAAATAATTATTAACTTCGATAAGGTTTCTAGGTTATGATAACCACAACCACAACAGCTCTATGATCATTAGTATTTTTCGAGGTATTTTTAGACAAGACAATTACAATTACATAAAAGTGATAAAAATATCTACTATATATTTCAGTTTTAAAAGAATTTTCTTTGTGTGAAAGACAACTATAAGTGGAATGTGAAAAATATATAATCAAATAATTAAAAAATAAAAATAAAATAAACAAGTGTAATAATACAATACATACAAGTAATCACATATAAATAGTTAATATTTTTGTGATATATCACTTTTTGTAAGAATGATTATATTTTTATTTTCTAGGTTAATAGATACTTCTGAGACCTTTGTCCTTTGTCATTCGTAAAGTTGTGCTCATTTTCTGGAAAGTTAAACGTTTCTCAGCATTAAGAAATTCAGGAAGATAACAATTGTGTAAATACCCGCTTCATGTAATTTTTATAATAGTTTTGTGAGACAATCAATTGTTTAAAAAAACAAACAATGGAACTACTTGATTTACAGCGAAATTACTGCTTATAGTTTTTACGATAATTATAGTAAGTAAATTCAAATTGTTCTAAGAAGGTTAAACATCAAAGATGTAATTATTGTTAATTTATTATTGTATCGTGTAATCAATTCAAGTACGAAATCAATGAAATTACAATTTTGAATGCAAGTTATTTAGAAAATGAAAACATGATTTCAATCAAACAGGATAACTGTATTTTAAACTAATTAAAAGAGAATAAATTAAAAATTAATTAATAAAATTTTGTTTCATCAAAATATGTTCATATGAGTAAATATGGTTTCAATAAAAAACAAAACAGTTGGCCGGAAATGTATATTTATTTACGTTAAATTTTCAACTTGGACACCGTAATTAATAAAACAATGCATATACAAATAATTTATAACAAAGAGTAACAAAAAAATAAATAGTTCTGTACAGTTTTAAATTTCTTTTTGTATATTATATTATTTGTAAATGTTATTGCATTGTAATAAAATATTTTTGTATTGCACTGTATTACGTTAATTAGTAAAAAATATTCATTGTCATATGTCTGGTTTTCTGTTTATACCTCTGTATATCCAATGAATTCGTTCGATTTTTTTAAACCTAATTTTACATTTTTCAGGAAAAAATTCAAGAGTATTAATAAAGTTTGCTGTACCGTAAATTCTAGCCAAGTGTATTGAGAAATGTGATACACTATAGGAATCAAAGGATTTGCCCGCCTCGATTTCGAGTCGATCATCGAGCCAGGCCGAAGATATTTTTTTATCGGGCCAAATCGGGCTAATCATTTGCAAAAGTTGAGGCGAGTCAGACTTTTGATTTTGACCCGGCCCGAAAAATCCTATTGTTCAATCAAATGCACAGTTTCCTTAATATTTTAATGAAAATGTATGGAGTTAAAAAGGATTAAAATGATTTAATAATTTCATACTTCATATCTTAACAAATAAAAATGTTATTTTGCTTCAAGAATTCAAGCTTATTCACTAAAGCATAATAATGCTATTGCGATACTGTTACTACTCGTATACTTAAATAAAAGTGATTTTTGTTCCTATCATAATTATTTCTTGTCTTATTTTTAAACAGAAACAAAGTTAGATAAAAATCATTATGTAAATGATATTTTTTTCTATAAGATTTGTGAAAAAGTTGTTTCAATTTTCGAACGCCTTTGGTAAACAAATTGTCAAATACTCGTAGGTCTGTAATTTTTATAACAAACTTACACTAGAAGTGTCTCTTTTTTTAACATCTTATGTTAGCTAATGTTGAACGTTATAAGGATGTAGAGTTTTTTTTTTTTTTTAAGTTTGACACGAAAAAAGTTAAACATTTCACCTCACATAAAAATTTAAATTAAGAATGCTGGATGCACTCAATTTCGAGCTTAGGCCCGACCCGGCCCGATTTCGGGTCAATTTTCGAGCCGGGCCAGCTAATTTTTTGTCGAGTCGATCTTCGAATCGGGCCGGCAATTTTTATTTTCGGGCCGAGTCGATCCAAACTTCAAAGCCCGGTCCGGCCCGGCCCGAATGCATCCCTAATTGCTAAGTACAATGATTTCTATCAAGTAATAAGTAAAGCGAATATGATCAGCTAGTTCTGTGTGGATTTTCAATTTCATTTGTATAAGTGATAATGAAGCCATTGAGCATGTTCCAAGAGTAGGGTTATTTTAAATGAAAATTTATATATGTATAATGTGATGGTGTGGTACTGCGCGCCGCTCCATAAATTGTTAGCAAAGGTAAATTTTAGTTGTAAATTAGTGGCACCGCATAATGGTGACACCTGTTTTAATAATGATAGCTCACCACCATATGTCAGTGATATTTACTTGAAATTCTGTGCTGTAAGTTGTCAATTTATACATCTTAATATTTTATTGTAGATTCCGAATTCTTTTCGATAACATAGCACGAAGATATTCTAACCATTTTACTACCAATGCATTCATATCATGCATAAATATTATATGATTTTCACTATTTTATATCTCTGATATGTTTCATATTTCAGTATATTTTAATGTGTATAGTGCACTTTCTCAAAGCCAGTCCTCCCAAGTCAATTTAACGTCTTATTATTCACAATCAGAATCGTATACGTAATTAAATTCAGTGTAATTCGCTGGAGAGTCTGTATTTTCTAGAGGAGACTCAATTAATTTTATGAACATCGTTTATAATGAAGTTGCGCCAGCTACACGGCAGGGCAGAGCACCGAGGAGCCCCCGAGGATGCGGGGCCCTACACCAGGGGCCAATCCACCAGATTAGAAATGATTATTTTTAATACGACCCTCTAGGTAGAAAAAGAAAGATAAAGATGAATTATGTTGGGAGAGGAATCAGTTGATTGATTTTCGCAAGAAATTAAAGCTGAGATATTTATTTAATAGTAGATTAAATCCATTAGTTCGTTGTAATTTATTAGAACACTGTTCTCTGGAAATATTACCTATTACAAAAAAAAAATTAATATATGAAATAAATTATCTATATAATTTTTATTCTTTTGAACAGTATTTTAAAAAATTATAAAAGAAACAGTACAGTGTAGTTTTCATTTAAATTATTTTTCTGTGATTGTGTAAAAAGTTTGCTCCCAGGAGAAAGGTTGAGCCCTAATCTTCCATAGTGATCCAATCCTGCTTGGAAGCAATAAGATGATAAAAAGATACACACACACAAACATAGCTGTCCTGCCTACTGTAGTATTTGAACTGTCGTAATATATTTTCTGTAATAAGTCATAACAAGTTTAGTTAGAAATTCATCTAATTGTGTGAGAAAAGAACGAATGAAATGATTTATCTGGGTCAAACAGGACTGTGAATAAATATTTCCAAAGCATCCATAAAGCATGTGCAGCTTGTACCACCCATTTTTTACCTATTCTTTTTCATTGTAATGTAGCTGTAAATAAATAATAATGACGCATAAACAAGCAAAGAAAAAACGGCGAACCCTGTTAATAAATAAATAACCCTGCCTAAAAGATTAATGTCCTTTCCTCAACAAATCATTGGCCAAGCTCGTAAGATTTGTACGTGAACTATTTTTTAATGTATTCCTACGCTGTAAAGCTTGTCTTCTTTGTTTCGGACGATAATTAACTACTGAAGTTTTCTTTATTAATTTGAGAACAAGTGGGTCATGAATATTTATTAGCATGTTCGTGTTAGCAAACGCAAAGTGAATTTTAAAAATTAAATTAAGAAGCAGTGTGAAGTTGATAAGGTGGTTATGGAGGCGATCATTGCGCTGCATCCTGCATCGCACTTGCGGTAAGTACGGGAACTAGCACGTGGTCGCCATGTGATTAGCGGTGAGATATTACGTCCGTTAAAGTCGTCGATGTTGTTTTTGAACAGGTTAAAAACGCTAAATTATATACGATAAACTCTGAGTTTCAAGTTGTATTTTGCTACATACGAGATATTATGGGTCAAGGAAATAGGATAGTACAGTAAATAATGATTAGGATTAAACTACGAATTTAAATTTGATGGCAATCTCTAAAACATCTATACATAGGTACTGTATACCTACATAATTCGAAAATTAGTATCTGTACAGCTTTAAAAAAATTAATTAAATGGAAATATATAGTGTTACTTATTTAATACTGCCAGCATTGAGATCTCGAAAATTATTCAATAAGACTTTCCGCGAAGTTATGAAGTCATCATAAATATGCTGTTGTTTTCCAAGAAATAAATATTTTTATTGCTCATTCATTGATGTACAAAATTATGATGCATTGTTTCCAAGTTATAACACAAACATATTTTTTCAAATAGAAACCATACCTATTTTAATTTGAAAAAAAATTCTATATTGGGAGTATTTTCCAGTAGTCTGCAAATAAATATAATAAAGATAAAGGTTAAACAAAATCTCTAAATAAAAAAAAAAAAAAATAACTATAAAAGAATGCGAATGCAAGAGCTTATTTTAGGTTCCACGTCCCATTGTAAGTACTCATTTTTAATCTGTAAACTAATTTGCATATTTATTTCGCTACTAACATAAAAAATTACATGTGAGCATTGAACAGAGTTGTGGTTTTCTGGAATTTGCACCCGATATTTAAGAAAAAATATTTTTTAGATGACGACTTAAAAAAAATAATACATATGGCGAAAGTAGATCACTTAAGAAAGTTAAAAATATGGTACACTATCATGATGTTAGGGAGTTATTGCAACTTCTAAGAAATAAAGGACTTTCAATTAACGTTAACATTAACGCTAAAAACAACACAAACAAAGTCATAGTCACACTTCTCACCGAAACATAACCTCAACACATACAGAACGTGTGACGTTACATGTTCGCTATTCCATCGCACATAAAGTGTCTCCTTATTCATTTAACGTGAACTTTATTAGTACGCATGCGCATTCGGGCAGTCACGTGACTTTAAAGAGCACGTTATTTTTACGTTGAAGCTGCAATAACTCTCTATTAATATCATACTAGCATGAGATGAATGTGGTACTAGCACGATATGGTTTTGTCGCAATGTTGGGACCAAATCAACATATCCATAAAAAAAAACTGTAGGTATTGTCATATGAAAGAAAATTCTTGAAAATACATTTGTTATTTTTTAGGGTCGTCTAAAAAATAGTGTTCATAACTCGCTCGAAAGTAATATCGTAGGGGAGACCGGGGTTGAATGTTACAGGGACAGGTTGTTACATTGTAGTTTAACACAAGACCGTAGATAGCAGTACCTTGATAACAACACTACTTGTGTACCAGTGAGTAAGGTTGCATCTGGTGCAGTTTTGTTCTGATCGTTAGAAGGTTGCGTTGGTAAGTTTAATTTTTTCATTTTGAATGCTGTTGAGTAAAAAAATTTACCTTAAAAATTTCATTTATATTACGTTCAGAATTTTGCTAACAATATTATGAAACTTTATGCTGAATGCTCCGATAAATTTAGCATTTTTCTGTTGCATTCACGTTAATATCCAAAGTGTGGTTATGTTATAATAAAGTGTGTAATGTCAAATATGCGATTGGGGTACGTTGTTACACGATAAACGGGGCATGTTGTTACAGTGTAACAACCAATCCCAACATTTTCGTTTTATTAATAAATTATTTAATTTATATTTAAATAATGAATTAATGTCATTTGTTTAACTGCAGATAAATATGAGAACTTATAAAAGAAAGACCGAACGGGAAAATGTGTCACAAGATGTTTACCGAAGAGCTGCAGATGAAGTTTTGATAAACAAAAAATCTTTGCGAACTGTTGCTCAAGACTTTAATATAAATTTTATGACTGCAAAGATTTTGCAAAAAAATTAAAAAATGCAGGTACATCATATTTGTACTGTTTGGTATATTTGTATATTAATTATTATACAAACATTGGTTAATTAATAATTAATAATTTAAAAACGGAAAGAAAAAAATTCCACCTAAAAACATAGTGAAGCAATAACCGATGAATCTAGTTCTGAAGATGAGACTGTGTTTAATTTGCGACGAGCCATTTTGAAGCTCGAGGCCTGGAGAGAACTGGATTAAAGGTACCAAATGTGAATACTGGGCATATGAAAACTGCACAAATAATCATTATTATTTTGTATGTCAGAACTGCGATTCTGACGACGATGTGTAAATATATATAATTTATTTTTCTATTACAAAAATTTACCTATTATTTTGTATACCAGATCTGCGATTCTGATGACTACATGTAAATATATAATATAATTTTATTTGCTGTAACAACTTATCCCACTGCTGTAACAACAAACCCCTGAGTGGGGTTAGTTGTTACAATTTGCGGGCTCAATAAAAAAAAATGATTACACATCTGCAGTTCATTTTTTTATACAAATTTAATTTTCAGGACGTAAAGGAAGATTCAGTGAATAATTGCACATAAAACTAATTTTTCTATCACATCACAATATTTTAAAAAAAAAAATTGAAACTGAAAATTGTAACATCCAACCCCGGTCTCCCCTACTTATTGCTTGTACGTTGACTCACTCGGTTGCTCCTTGTTCGTCAAACTTCACACTCGCACGATATTTATCACTTTCGATATTCGTCATGAAATATACTAATTTCTATAATTTCTATGGGGCATGATCAAAAGGAACCAAGGATAAGATATGTGTCTATATAAAAAAAAATTATATATCTATGGAACAGGTAGTTTTGATGAGGTAAATGAAACCGAAAAATCCTGTGATTCATTCTGAGTTATTTTTATCTTAATAAATACGTATGTAGGGATGTAAAGTTTATAATGTTTTCCCAGTACAATTTTTTTTTCTTTTTTTTTGTTAATAGTTGTCAGACTCACTAATTTTACTCACAATCTCATGCTCAGTAAACTACCACTCCCGGTAAATAAATATTATATTCTCTTTTCCATTTTTAGAAGAGGTCAGTCATCAAAGTGTACCTGTCTATAATAAATTGTTGACAGAGAATATAGCGTTCCTGATATAAGTATAGTAAAATATTCTCGTCCATGCTCTGGTTTATGAACTTTGTGCCTTGTATCATTCCTCTCATGTTTATTCGTTCCTCTTTAGGCTCAGCGTTCGTGTGTTTGTGGGGCCCCTACCTAAATCCGTTTAAACATATCTTTCATCTCAGACATTCCCTTTGAGCCACAAACCGGTACCGGTCTTTATGTAATTGTCAGTCTTTTCACCACATTTTCACATTCGGTCTAATGAATATTAAATGCTTGTTAAAGAGGAATAAATTAAATTAGATATCAACTAGCCCACGAATGTTAGTTGTTACCTAAAGAAAAACAAGCAAGAATATCAAATTTATCCCAAGATCCGCAATGGATATAAGATATGTGTATCATAATATAAATTCCAGAAACCCAATATGCATAATGCACAATTACAAATTATAATGAATTATATAGTATATATATATATATAGTAGGTATGTCTCATACATTTCATTCGCTAAATTTTCTTGAAATTTATGTTGCAATTCTGAGCACAAATAGTATTGATTTCCAATATCGTAAAATCGTAAATAAAATCCCTTCATTTACGAGGGGAAATTTTTATGCAATCTATCTAACCATGAAAGAAAACAATTAAATGCAAAGTATTTATTTAGTTGGTACAGATATCTCCACTTTATCTACATTCACTGATACCTTCATCCTTCATAAAAACCAAATTTACAACCTTTTTGATGTTTTTTCCCGTTACTGCCTAAATGAAATTTCTTAGCCGAAATTATGACGGTATTTCCCATATATGCCAAGCATCCTTATAGCCAAAAAAAGACGACGAATACTAGTGATAATTAAACTCTAATTCTTAACTTAACATTTACGGTTAAAGTATCATATTTCAATTATATTATCATTATAAACGCAATTTAATTTTTAACGATCATGAAGTCACGATGATCTTTCAAGTAGGTGATCATAAGTGTTCCGTAATAATCGCCACACTGATGCTGTCAAAATCTCATCATATTTTATTGTATCCTCAAACTTATAAAGTGACATTTGAATATATGACAACATTGAAGCCAAAAATCTGAACCGTGATAACCTATAAAACCAACTGTGCCTAATTCCTATATTGTCTGTCAAGTACTTTGATAATTTAAGAATTAAGGTAAATTGCTAATTATACTAATAATCATTAATATTTGTCGTCTGTCTCGGCTATTATATTCGTTTGATTCTCATGATTATAATTTTGTGATCGTTTCAAGCAAATAGAGAATAATTTATGATAAAATTTATGATGGAATACAAAATTATTTGCTTAAACAATCGCTTACTACTATGCAACAATTTATTTTCAAATTTCTTAATAAATTTTAGTAACATAATTATGAGCGTGGCAAACGGACATAATATGGATAATTCTTTTATTTAATGCACTATTTTACAAGAACTTTAAGTGTGTAACACTGCTTCACTCACTCATTTTCTTATACTCGTGCCTCTACAAGTGGATAACAAAACTCTTATTTGAACCAAATGTGGAAATTAAACAGAGATAAATGTTACAGCAACATTACATCAAAAAATTGAGATTGTCACTTATTTTCATGGGTTGATTGCATGACAAAATATCTAATGTGGCCAGCACATGACCTCCCGCAAATTCCATGTTTCAAATAGTAATGAGCTTTATGTAAAGTATCTTTTTTCCGTTCCGGTTGATCATTTGTAAACAAAACCTAATTTGTTGTTTTAATAAATAGAAGTCTGTAATACGAAATTAATTTCGTGCCAAAAACAATCGATTATCTTGTGCCTATAGCGCTCACCATCAACTATAACAGTTCGACCTTCATTATTTTCGAAAAAATAAGTTCCAATGACGCCACCTGACCATAGTGCGCACCAAACAGTCTCATTTAGACATGTAATGGTACCTCGTAAATCACATGAAGATTTTCCTCTGCCCATATCTGGCAATTTTGCTTATTAACATACCCAGAGAAGTGAAAATGTGCCTCACCAAAGAAAAAGATAATCCACGAAAAATCATCATCAACTTCTAAGTGCTCTAAAAACGTAATATGTGTAAATTCTTTGCTGTACATGATCCATGTCGTAAATGTGTAGTTGTAAACCAATATTTGACATTTTGAAAACACGTTCTTATACTGACAGATTTATATTTACAAATCAAATATATTTCTACTAAATTCTTTTTAACACGGTTTCATTATTAATGTAAATGTGACAGTGACATTTGTTTAAATACGTCAAAATTGTTATTAAAGTATTATGTTTTTGTTTGACGCATGGGTCACATGATGAAGAAAATAAATTATTTTATAAATTTATATTTAAAGTTATTTACAGTTTTTTAAAGTTATTTAAAGTTATATTATCGTAGAATTGAAGATTGTACCATTCTATTATATTTTTAATAGTAAAAGTTGCTGAAAAATTACATTCAATGCAATTTTTTCAAGAAAAACTGGTAAAAGTTTGTATAAGTGATACTTCCGGTTATCTGATATACACTAAAAACTAATCGACTCTTCCCACATTAGTATAGAATGGGTATACAAAATTTCAAAATTTTCTGATTGATAGTATTTGAGTAATCGTGTCCAAAGGATCCACGCACAGACATCATTGTAAAAATGTTAAAATCGGATACTGGGGACATCAAAACGTGCTTATTCACTAAAATCTCTATATGCGATTTTTAGCACGATCCCTATACCTCCCTTACCTAGGGTAGCGGGAGGTAAAAAAAAAGAAAAATTAACATTGATGACAATAAAAATTCCTTTATCTACAGTTTCAATATAAAATGGAGATTCAATTAAAAAAAAAATCAAGTGAGCAGTGAGTATACAGTTTACTCTGTATTCTTCAGACTTTAATATACCGAACTACTTTAAACGTAGATCATGGATAATTTTGATTCTATAGTGCATTAAATGCGATTTACGAAATATAATTTTCAAAATCTCTCTTATATTATGTACTAAATTACAATTATTTATTTATTGAAATGATAAGTTGATTTACAGTACAAAAACATTTTCTTTCTCTCTCTCTTATAAGATTATAAATAAAGGCAATCTGTTAAAGTACGAGCCCAGGTAATTTTACAACGTGCTTTTAAAAACGCGACTTGTCGAAAATATCACTTGATGTTCTTTTTGTTAGTTATGTTGGCAACGCTTCCCACTAACAATTGAAGTTTGTGTATTGTATGTTATGAATTTTGTCTGATTGTATACGTTAATACATTGTATTAAACAGTGCACTTATAGATCTTCTAAACGACCTGTTAACAGTGCTTTTACAGGATTATAAGAATTAGAAAAACAAATTAACTATTGAAAAATTTTGTTATAAATTTTATATATATATATATATATATATATATATATATATATATATATATATATATATATATACATATATATATATATTTCTTTATATACCTATTTATAAACTTCAGGTACGATCACAAATAATTATTATATGTAAATAAGTAATATCAGTGTAATATGCATAATACCCATGATTTACTGTGATTTACATTATAAGTAAATGTTTCATTTATTACAATACTATTAGGAAGAGAATTTCCGTTTATCACACGAATGTTGTTGGCAACATTGCCTGTCAATATAATTAATTTCATGGTTAACACATTATTACATATTTAATATTTATTTAATTATTAATGCCATTCGCTTTATCAAGTAGTAAAATATTAAATTGAAATCTAGGCAAGCACAGTTAGTATATTTCACCGTGGGTATCTTTGGTCAGCTGTACATTATACAGTAATAATAATTAAAAGAAAAGTCTTGCTCTTCTGTATAACACAAAGTATAACATTTTATACAAAGGTATACAAAAAGAGGTAAACTTCTCAAATAAATTAAAGTGAAAATTACTACATCTAAAAATAAATGATTAAACCTCGTCGTGGTCTAAGTCAAAGAGATACTTTTTGTGATAATTTACATACATAAGCCCTTAAACCTGTGCAGCGTGCAATATAAAGGCACGGCGAAAAATCTACAGACCAACACACTTGTCCACGGTCGCAATTTTTCTTTGTTTTTTGTTTCGTTTGGAAAAACAATACACAAAGAAAAATAACTACACAGGTAACTCGGTTACAATAATTACATTTCCTATGAACACAATTGTATTTTCTTGCTGCACAAATACATCTTGGTTATCTAGAATTATTTTTAAGATGATCAGAGATAGAAACAAAGGTATTTTAAGAGCCATCAAAGAAGTTATTTAGTTAAACGAATTTCCAAATAATTCTAAATATAAATGTAATTGATTACAAAGCATAAAATAAAACGATAACAATTCTGAATACAAGGAATTATCATCTTTTTTTTTAGAAATAGTAAATTAATTGATATTTTCATCCTTCATTTTAAACACAATCTGTTAAGCAGTTTCTTTCCCGAGTTCAATCCTCATTCGGACGGTATTATTAATTACTCCATGTGTACATTTATTTGAAATCTATATTTGTATAATTTCGCTTAGCTTAAATTTCACAAGTTTGCATGTACTCGTGTCTTCTGTTTATAGTACTTTCTAAATATTACGTAATATATTTCATATGACTATTTTCAACAATTTATATTTTTGTGTAAATGTTAGGGACATCATTACGTTGCAACTAGGTTATTTCTACTTTCAGTTGCTACCATTGATATTTTAAGAAAATATAAAAAAATGGGACTTCTTGTGGCCTACGTGTTATGTGCTTTTGTTTTCACAAAAATGTCGTAGTCTACTAGGCTATGACGAAAAGCTGACTTTGGTTGTTTTACATTGGGACTTATTTAAAACTGTCATCACTAAAATTTCAAAAACTTATTTGGGTCGATTATTTATTTTCTAATTCAAATAACTTCTAAACTATCAATATTAAAAAATAATACTTCAAATACAAAAATGTTACTTTTATTGGCTACAGTGCCATAGGCGAATATTTTATAACACTTTAGAGATATAATCGAAACTTATATTTTTAATGAGAACACGTATTTGATTTTATCCATTTTAATTTTTGTACTTTTTTTAATTTTGAATTTTTCATGAAATTTAATTAATCCATTGAACATACAATTTGTTATATTAATTGTTGGCAATCTTAGAAACTCCGTCTTTGCAATAGCAAAATGCACAATATAGGCCAAGAATTAACGAACCACAAATTATCAACGGCAAAATCATCTTAATCACACCATGAATGAGACAAAATGACATGAGTATTCAAATAATTGAAAATGGCATTCGTTACCACGGTTCCACGACAACTTCTATTTAATTTTTCGCTGTTGGTTGGACATAGATAGCGTATACTCCTCTGTAACACGAACGATACTGAGATAGGTCTTATACATACGTATATGCGAGATGTATACGACAAAAATGCTAGAGTAAAAAGAGTGTATATATGTACATATACATGCTGAATATAATTCTTATATAAACGTTCTATCTCGTGTTCTACATATTTAAAATAGTGTAAGTTTCAAGGTAAATAAAAAACTAATTTACCATTATAAAAAATATTTATTTCGTTTTTGGCACATACTATGCAGAGGAATAAATTATGTAAATCAGCAAATTAATAAAGTTATAATTCACTGATATTTGCTGATTATTGAACTAAATTAATTTTTATCTAAATTAACAAATGAAATGTAAATATTTTCTCCCAACTGTATTATTTTGCATATTTACATAAATTTTAATTATGAATAATAATTATAAAAATTACGAATACAATTCCATCATTTTATACAAATAGTAATAAAATTAAATTAGTTAAAACACAAATTCGTTTAGTTTATGGAAACAGTTATTTAAATAAATGTATCATTACCGAGCCTCATGCAAATTGAGGAACTAACATCTGGGTAAATATTTGGATAATTTCATCAGTATTCCGTAAATTCAACTATGAATTATAAGCAACCAAATTCACTTGGTGAGCAGTCTGTTTTCATACTGAAATAGCACGGCCAAGTATCAAGGGATCAAGGGGCAGGTTGTTTGCAGGCAACAAACTTACCAGTTCCTTAAATACTAAACTAACATCATGGTATGGTAAACATCTTAATTAAACATTTAAAAACGCACATGAATTGTAAAATTATTATTATTATTATTATTATTATTATTATTATATTTATTTTTAACCGGTTACTTATGCAGAAACTTTCCCTCCAAAAATAAATAAATAACTGATACGTAAATATACAAATTGAACATACATCCACACGAGCTGTTTTCATTCTATTAGAAACTTGTAATGAGGATCTTTATCCTGATCAATTTAGATTCGCATAGACGTAAACAAAGAAACAGTAATCTAAAATTTTAAGTAATATAAAGAAAGGAGTAGAAACAATTTTCTTGTTCTGTAATGGTAATCAATACGAGTATATCATGCTCTACTTTATACTATTCAAAATATCATTATAGCAGCGTTAGTGGTTGTGAGCGCAGTTATTTAAATACGGACGATGTCAAATTTGAAAATTATATCTAACGCAACACTTCACACAAATTTATGCAATTTTGGTTATATTAATTGAAACTTAAATCACAACAACTTTGGTTGTTGGAAAATGGTCGAAGCAGCTTCGGTTTCTTCAACCAAAATTCCAAAAATTAATTACACTTGTCTACTTATATCTACAACTAGATAATGGGGTATTCCACCATAATATCAAAATTAAGAAAATTTCAATTTAAAATAAAGTATGGCTCAATAAATTATAGTTAAAACAATGAAAACATTTTTTAAATAATTACTTTACGAGATATTTCACATTTGCTAAAAGGGAAAATTGACGTCATACAATTGTTATCCTTCTCTCGCAGCGTACTCAGAGCAGTGTGTGTGAGAAAGACAAGTATAGAGGAAATGTGACGTTACACTGATTTATCGAAAATAAAATACTCTGAAACTAGGAACAATTAAGATTTTTTAATACTATGAATTGCTTCAAAACTGAATGAAGTTTTATTTAAAATAATAAAAAAAATTGAGTGGAATACCCCATTCCTGTTCATTGAAATTAAATAATGAACATTTAAATTATTACCTTAATCTTAATTCACTTTAAACAACAGTTTTCAATATAGTAAACAATAATATAAAAAATTCAAAAAGAGTAAATGAATAAATCGCTATACGATTTCCCGTTGAATATGTTTCATTTTCCGTAGGAATCGGTACAGCATTTATTATCAATCATCACCAATTAACACTCACAGCTAAGAAGGAAATGCTACATAGGGATCATTTTTCATGAAAATAACTTACTTCGATAGAAGTCGAAATAAGATCACTGAACACTACCAGCTATTTCTTACACATAATTTCAAATTACTAATTTTCTTAGCCAAACTTTCATAAAAGAAAATCAAAAATAACATGTGTATCTGCTAAGACATAATACTAATTTAATATAATTGTATTGTAATTTATTATTTCATTACAATTTTCAATTATTTGAGGAGAATTAATTTACAATGCAATCGTAAATATTAACATCCGTTTCACTCATTTCCTAACATGATGATAATGAATTGTTTCTACACGTATAAACTTTCATTTGTTCAAACTTTGAATTACCAGTTTTCATAATACTGTTTAACAGTGCTTACATTTCTGAGTGCTTATGTTTCTTCCTGATTATATTTTGTACGCTGGGTATTACTTTGCCGTTTCCTACGTTTTGTAATTGTAATTGAATGTAATGAGTAATTTTATATTATTTAATTATTAAACTCGGCAACATGATGCATCAGTTTCTTAACAATTTACATAAATATTTACTTAGCGCAATTGTTTAGAACTTTAGATTACTAAGAAATAATTTATTTTTATTGGCGGATTTTCCGAAGTCAATTCATCGTACAATAAACACAGACATTTAATTAATAAAACACTAATTGAATTTTATTTTTAAAACAGGGCATTTTATTTATACGTTGTATTAGGGAATTTTTATATATAATTTGTACCGATACGACACACATTAGTAAATACAGTGATAGAAAAAATCGTCGATACGCTAGATTACCGAATCCCGGAATTCCGGCTTAAAATTTGCAGGATCGCCGGAATTTCGGCCGCCGGATCTTCGTTTATTTTAGTCGAATTCGGTTGAGTTCGAATAGGTGTGTGTTTATCAACATTTTACTTTTTGAAGTTGCATCGTGTTGAACAGCATTATGAGTTCGAGAGACTGTGTTTATCCATAATTACACATTTTACTTTTTAAGTCACAAAGTGTTATATAGCATTATGAGTACGAATACCAAAAAATGAGTGCGAAAAACAAAGTGTGGTGATGGTCATAATTTTCAATAAATAAAAGTGACGAAACAAAGCTAGCTACAATTATGTCAGCAAACTATTTCAAGAGGAGGTCGGGGCAAAAGCTACATTCACAAGTCCTTTAATTTGCCATTTAAAACGGCACCACGAAGAAGTATATAATACCTTTAATGAATAATTAACTAAAGAAAATAAGGAACAAGGAACATAGATAATAACAACAATTATTATTATTATTATCTAAAAAAATATTGACGCATTAACAGTTTTAGTGATCCGGCCGAAATTTTCAGGAAATAATTTAGTGTTGCCGCAAGACCAAGACCAGACGAGACGAAAACAGTATTTTGTTTGAGAAAGTCTTGAGTCTAGACAAGGATCCCGAGTTTAGTTCTTCGGTATTTTTAAAATATATTTTCTAAAAGTGCTTCAAAAATTAGGAGTAATGCTGTTAATACGGTTTCAAAATTCGCAAAAACAACAGAGATATTAATTTTACAAATACTCTAATAAGGCATTTTTAAATTTTGTGTTCCTGATATATTTATTTTATTTAAATTCGCAAGTGGTCTTGCAGCTTGACTTAAATTTCAAAAAATTCTGAATATTACAAAACAGGCATAATACTCGCATTTATGTTATACAGAGTGTCTCACAACTCGCGCCCCAGACGAAACTGACATTTGCTGACGACAATAGGTTGCCAACAAATAGAAGAAAATAATTTGCGGCTGCTTGCATAACGGAGTTACAAGACTTTTTAATCCACCAATCCTGGAGGTGTGATGATATTATTACAAAATAAAACTGGTTGCTAGGTTTTAAAAATACTACTATACAGTGTCCCACACTATCTTCAGTGTAGCAGAGATAGCCAATGTTATTCTTACGGAGGTTTTCTGTACCATGTTGCCAATTTTTCAATGTAATGTAATATTGAAACATTCATAAATTTTCATTACTATACCAAAATTAGTTAACACTGTACAATTTAAGTTTTATGAGGGTCTCTTATTTACCCAAGGGCTTATTGGAATCACCCGAAATTTACCTGCAGTTATAAATAGTTTTATTTGCAGGGGCGCGAAATGATGCATTGGAACCGGGGTGTAAAAAACATGCTGAAGCTATTTGTACCTGTAATAAGTAATATTTCAATACAATATTTTAAAACTGCCCGTCATACTAATCGCGATCAAATGCATTAGAGATTAAAATATTATAAATTCAAATTGAAGATTATAAAGAATAAAGACTTATGAACTATGTAAAATATATGCAGTATTTCTATCAAGCCTAATATTAGTAAATTATCAAATAAGAAGATATAAATTAAATTTTAAAAAATGCTTAATAATTTTAACTCTTTATGAGTTCATCATATAATATGTCGAAATAAATAGCATAAAACATAAAAAAATATCCTTCATCAATATGACATTGAGATAATGTATGTATCGTAGGAGGAACACAAAAAATTAGGGATTTCAATTCATCAAATCTATCTGCTCCAATCGGCAAGTATAGTGTTACAAAAATGCGCTGTAGAAAATATAGTGTTAATTATTTCATGTAGCTCTATATCTTTTCGTAGAATGTAAATATGTAACATATAGGGAATTTATATTGCTGACGAAGATTGTAAAATGTCCAATTAAGTACAAAAATGTTTTATATTATTTACTTTAAATTGAAGAGTTAAATGTTAATTATTTTAATTATTATGTTTTTATACCCTACTTATATTTTGTGTTTGTATTATTTTATATTTTTTGTAAATTGTTAAACTGACCAGTTTATTATTTATTTATTTTCTCTTTTCACCCACCTGTTTAGCTGTTTAGATACACTGAAATTATACCAGTCATAAATACATTCAATGAATTACCCAGAATATTTCATCTCTTTTTGGGCATATATTTTGCTCTTTCTATCTTGTAGACTAACAGCAGGTAAATTTGCCAACAGGGTACTCCATAAGACCCTATACTGAACATAGAGTGTGGGACACTGTATAGTGAGTTATAAAATTTGTTTGACTTACTGTAATTTTGACACTTTAGAGTTTACTTTTCACTGTCAACAAATTTAGGTTATCATCCCAGATCATCATTTATATCGTACAGTGTAACGTGCATAACTTGACCGGTCTCATGCGTCCTTGCGATGGCTCTTAATATCACTTTATGATCCACAAGATTTCTATCCCGAAAACGTCCCGAATAGACTCGTGCTGCCTCTCTGGCGTTACGTCCACATTCTACGAAAATTATAATCATTTCTAAGTAATCAGCGGCTGAATACATGGTAAGAATTTGCCTTTTTTATTCACCTTGTCAAATTTAATCTGACACTGACCCACAGATTTGATTTGTATAAAACCCTAGTAACGTAAAATTACGGCAAACACACGTTAAAGGTGTAGGTCTCTGATTGGTCAATTTTAAGACGTCTTTTCTCTAATATCTTTTAAGCTAGATTTTTTTTTCTTCGAAATTACAAATCCGAGTGCAGTCTCGTGTTTCCTCATTCGCTCTGGGGCGCGAGTTGTATGTACATAAAAGATAAGTAGAATGAAATCTACGAAGTATAAATCGAATATTTAAAAAAAAATATGTTAGGAAGTGTTTTCAAGTTGACTAAAATTATTTCCAATTTTCAAACAGCACAAAAGTTATATTCTGTGGTGCATTCTCCACGCCAGCAATGACTATCGGTTTTATATATTAAATTAATTAATTAATCTGCAATATCATTTATTGTTCACATTAATTTTTATTCTAGTTTTTAAAAATATATTTTATATAATTTTATGCTACATTGTAATTGTGTCCTAATGCTGTTGAATGGTATTAACATATAAATGGTGTTGTGAGCTCGCGACTAAGCCCGACTCGACTACTCACCCGATTAGTTAATCCCCCGACTAAAGTATATCTTGTAACATTATTATAGTCGGGCGACTAGCTAGTCGCGTGCTTAGTCGGGTGCTCAGGATACCAGACAATGATGTCCTTAAATATATAACATTTTTCATTTATATAAAAAAAAAAATCTGTTGTGATTCTTAGAATGGGGGCATTTACCATAAACGAATTTAGTGTTTGTATTAATAAAATTCATTAGTTCACATCTAAATAATGATAGAAAATCCATTCAAATAAATATCTTAATATATTTAATTAATTTCTGAAAACTGTTATTTTTGCTCTTTATACAATGTCCTTGAAAGCTGTGACGTCACAATCACAGATATTAGAAAAAGACGGAAGATAGAGGTAGCACTATTAGTTTTGACGTTTGGGAGACAAATGTTCAGCAACTCTGCTGTGAAGATAGGTTAGTTTATTTATTTTGAAGAAATAGAACTGTGCTCTTCTCGCCAGTATTTTATAAGGTCTGTAATATGTAATTGTTTTGTACCTGGTAGTTTTAATAAGTCTGAGGATCCATTTCGACAAGCTTTCAAGCAAACATGGTAACATGTGGTTGACAATGAAATGACACATCTTGTTAAGAGTACACAGATTCGGCTTTGGTCGGATAATTCCGTCATTAATGTCATATATTGAATTCTACGTTATCAGAAAGGAATTCAAGTAACAGACACAATTTAAAAAAAAATAATTCTCTGTTATTACAAATAATTTTTAAATCGGACAAAGACCAAATACTATATGAAATTGAACTTTCAAAACAAAAAAGAAAAAAATATGGTAAATGACCAAACTGTGCGAAAATGCCGAAAAGTTTTTACGACCTTAGAAACCACGTCGAAACATTATTATTCACAAATAATGTGACAATTGTAAGAATAAAATAAGAAAAAACACACAAGATTAATTTTGTATATATACCCTATTTACGTCCATTTTCATTTTAATTGTTTGAAGACATCAAGTATTAAGTTGACGATACTCATAGAAAACTTTTCAAATTAATAACTAAAATATTAATTGGAATATTTTATCGCGATTATACTATTATTCTTAGATCATGCATTATAACATACAATTATAAAAGAAATGTTGATGGACTCAAAGTCGAGAATCTTGTCGAGACTCGAAACCAGACGAGACAGACTTCAAGTCTCGTCTCGACAAAACCAAGACAATACGAATGTAGTCGAGACCAACACAAAACCGACCTCAAGTCTCGTCTCGTCTTGTAGCAATACTATAGAACCGAAATTCCGGTTTAATGGCGGCCGACATATTTGAGTTTGAAAAAACTCCTATTCTTGCCGTCAAGTAAATATAGACTTGAGATTTCTACACTGTTGCCAATTCCGTTGGTCATGTTGAAAATGCTAGGTTATGAAGAAGCAGCAACACCGCATCGCAAAGGACACGTTGGGAAGAAGGGAAAAAATTGAGCATCAGTCCACATTTATTTGACGGCGAAATATGTGAAAATATTTAACTTTACCAACAAATCTCAATAATCTCATAAAAATTAATGAAACATTTTTAAATTTAAAATTTATCGGAAATTGATAATACAGTCATATAAAAAACAACAGAGGACAATTTATGCTTGTCACGAACACAGTATTTTTACGTCCGTTCAAAAATGCCCAAAAAGATAATAAAATAAAATAATATTTTCAATTATTTCATTTTTCAGTTTGCATTATTTAGACCATTTTCAAGATAAGTTTTTTGTGTTGCATTCAGAAAATTTTAACCCATTCCCTGCGTAAATATACTGTAAAATCGGCCAACCAAACACAAAAATAGTATATTATTTTATAAGGCTCTAAATAGATACTTTCTGTGGAAAATGTATAGACGTTTGATGGGTGAGTCTATGACTTCCAACATTCTACAGCTGAGCCGCAAAAGTTATTCTAGCAAGCTTCATATAAACTACATAATCTTTTCTTCAAATTCCGAAATATTTATTGTATGTATTCGTATACAAATTAAACATTTTTATGTTACATAATTGGATTGTGGTATTAATTTGGTATTGTATGGTGTGTTTTAGGAAGCAAACATTTCAATTTAACATATTTGACACTGGGAGTGTATAGGAAATAGGCTCATAAACCATAACAAAAAATAATAAAATATACACTTTATCCTTAAAGTACTGCTCAATAAATAACGATTAAGATAAAAAAACCCATTTTTTAAATCATTACTTTGCGAGATATTTGAATTTATTTCCAGGGCCACAGATGACGTCACACTATTGGTATCTTTCTTGCGCAGCCTACTACAGAAACTGGTATGAGAAAGATAGCTATAGGTTTCTTTAAAAATCAACTGCAGCTATACAAAACACAATTATGACTTTTTGATACCACGAATTGCTTCAAAATTAAACGAACTTTCATTTAAAAATATATATTTAAAAATTGGTTTATGAGCCCATTAGGGAAAATATGTAAGTATTTTTTGCTATTCACACAACACAAGAAAAAATATTTATCTAAAAAGTCAAACTTTAACAATGTCTATGGAATTTTAAAATGTTATATTTTTTGGCGTTTGTAGAAAATTTATATTTATACTTATTTTTAAAGGATAACCGTAGAAATATTATTTTTATATGACACTAATCTGTAAAATATTTAATTTTATTATTTGAAAACTGTTCTCGGTTGCTAATAATTCAGAAATTAGTAAGAAAATAAATAATTTAAATCTGTTTATCTCGTCAATGATTATTTGCCTATGCACATCTTAGACAGCGTCCCAAAAACATATAACAAATGTTATTTAATCAAATTCATTACTTTTATATGAAGCATATAATATTTCTATAATACATACTCACTTTCTTACGTTTGGTAAATACCATTGGCGATAAATATAAACGGAAAGTTAAAACCATTTCTTTATTTTTGTCATATTGATTTGCCATTAAATGTTATTCATGTCCTTGCAACCAAAATAAAAGTATTAATATTCCCTCTCAAGGTTATCATAAGATTTTATTTATTTCCCTTCGTCTATTAACTTTCCCTCTTGTAACGTTGTAAACCCGTAAAAATGCTCTTCAATTCAATATCGAGTAGGAGAGGCTGGGCTAGCAGTGGCATCCTAACCGTATTATATATATTTTACTCAGAGTGACCCTTTGGAAACATCTCTACGCACTTGGCAACATTCCAAAGGAATTCCTGGAGCTAGAGAGGATGCAAGTGTGTTAAAAAACAATCACTCCTTCCTCCCTTGCCAAAAAATCTGATTGCAAAAGAACTTTATATGCGAATGTGTTATTTTACTCTTATTTAAAATATATATCACATGGAAATCTAGTCGTACGATTGGAATTCAAAACGAAAAAGATTAAAATGATGTTTTATTTCAGGATTAATGGAAAACTGAATGAATGCGGCTGAATGCTGGTTTTCATGTTTAATATTTCTACAGAATATCAAAGTATTTCGTATGTAGCTGTGTTTAAACTATTTCTGTTTTATATTAAAATGTTGTCCTGTAACTAAAAGCTACATATTTGAATTATTTCTTTTACTATTATTATATCCTGTGATGAAACATAACGATATTCATGGATTTTAGTCAAGTTTATTGTCACATCCAACTAGTTTTGACACCACATGTCTTCTTCAGATTTTTCTTAAATCATTGTAACCAATTGAAAAAAGTGAAGTTTTTTTTTTATTTAGAAAAAAAGTTGCCTCAACCTTTTGGTTATTGGCATAGGTTGTATATATAATTATACATAGTATTGTTTCATAGTTACAATATTGTTTTTATATTTTATTCCATATATTTGTGTGTTTTAAAAAGTCTATAATTTTTTTGGTAGTGTCGTTGTTGTTGGTTAGAGCTTCTTTGAGTGTGCCTGGGATCTAGTATTTCTCTCTTTCGGCTCGGTACTTTGGGCAGTCGATTATTAGATGTTGAACTGTGATGGGTGTGTTGCAGCCTTCGCACTCTGGTGGCTCTGTGTGTTGAAATAGGTGTTGGTGCGTGATTCTTGTGTGTCCTATTCTTATTCTATTCATGATTAATTGGGCTTTTCTTGTTTCGTTTGGTATCCATTGTTCTGTGTTTGATTTTATGGATTTTAGCTTGTTGTTGCTTTCTTGTAACCACTTTTCTTGCCATTTTGTTATAAAGAGGTGTTTTATTGTTGAGGTGATGTCGTAGGTTTGAGCGGGTGTTACATCCTGTGTTGGATTTTGTGTAGCTTCCTTGGCTGCTTTATCTGCTTTTTCGTTTCCCGTTATACCTGTGTGAGATGGTACCCAAATGAATTTGATGTTCGTGTTGTTGTTCTGTTTTAGTATTGTGATTCGTTCTTGGATGTCTTGAATTTGTGAGGGTTTTATAGCTCGCAGTGAGCTTAATGAGTAGGTGAATAGAAGGTAGTTGGTATCTCTTTTGTGTTGTATTATATCTAGAGCTTTTCTTATGGCGTATATCTCTGCTGTGAAGATGCTGCTGGTTTTCGGTAGGCTGTGTTTATAAGTTGTGTCTTCTATGATAATGGCTATTTCGACTTGTTCTTGATTTTCTATTTTGGAAGCATCTGTGTAGATTTCTATGCTGTTCTGGTGTTCTTCTCGGAGTTGGTAGATTCTGTTCTTGTACAGGATAGGGTTGGTGGATTCTTTGTTGAGATTGGCTAGTTCCAGTTAGCAGTCTGGTTCTGTTGCTAACCAAGGGGGGAGGGTTGTGTTAATGGAGTTTCCTTGTATGGATTGGGGTAGGGTTAGGTCTATACTATGTATAGTGTCGTGGATAATAGTATTTAAGGGTGTGGATTGTCTGATTTGTCGGTTGTTATTTTCTTAAAGGAAGAGGTATGCATGTGTTGGGTGTTCTGGGTGTAATTTTTTTTTTTATTTTTTGACGATATCTCAGGAACCGTTTGAGATACAAAACTCAGCTTTTGTACACATCTTAGCATTAATATTAGCTACTTTTTAAGCGCTTATTCAATTTTTTTCATGTGCCATTGACGGAGATTTTAGGGTTGCGTGAGGTTTTTATGGCCCTAATTTCTATGACACTTGGGAAATTGGCATTCTGAAAGCACATTGTGAACCACCAATATTTTCTACACAAAAAAGGTACTAGTCAAAAGCTCTAACGTAAACCGTTTTAGAGAAATACGGCATTTTATGATGGAAAACATGAAAAAAAGTAGCAACATGTTTTGTTGTTGACAAAAACATTTGCGTTACCGTAGGAGGAGGTCATTTTCAACAATTTTTGTGATTTCTCTTGTTTTTTATGTTTTTGCTTAGTTTTGTAAAATAAAAGTTCTGTGATCATGTTGCTACTTTTTTTCATGCTTTTCATAATATTTTTTTTTTACACCCTGTATCTCGAAAACGGTGCGTTTGCGGAACCATGTTAATAAGAACTTTTTTCTTATAATTAGCCAACCAATCCCACCCTTTCTTTTCCGACACATGTTTTGAAACACCCTGTATACTTAACTACTCGGTATTCGGAAACGGAAAGTGTAATTTTAATGGTTGAAGTAAGCAGGTTTCGAAGATGTGGTGCATACGGTATTTTACCCATTATCGTCATTTAAAAAAAAAATCAGAAGTATAGTGCGGGACACCAATCTTGACCTGAGGGGTAAGGGAAAGGAATGATCATACCGTAATATCCCAGGAAACACACACATACATGATATATAACTATCAAGGATAAATCACAGCACAATGTTATATTCCACTGTTTCATAAATGTTAAATCATAGATCTCTTATTTTATATATTTCGTATATATTACGTTATGAAACTTATCATTTATATATTTTTATATTAATTTTATGAAATGAAGTAATATTATTTATATAAGTTTGCAGTTATAATAATGTCATATTACAAAAGTAATACCATATAAATGTTTTCAAATTTATATTGTTTTTATGTAATAATCACAACAAAAATACTATGTTTGAATAGAACGTATTATTTATATATGTATTAATACATTAATTTTATAAAACCAGTATTGTCAACCACAGTTATATAAATTTCACAGTACACGAGTAATATTTTGCTCTTCGGGTCTATATGAAATCTATAACATCAGTATTATGTTTGACAGTACGTCATATTATTATATTGTTCTATATGAAAAACTTAACGTTAGTATTATGTTTGTAAAATACATTTTCAATTACTAAAATTACTTGAAAAGAGAAATAAACCTCTTCATTTGATTTTAATTACATTGTTTTTATATACATAATACTCAGCCACAACTTAAGATATTTGGAATTTTGATTTATTTTACTGTTAGGTACATAATGTATAATGCTATTACGTGGCATTTTATTTGATAGTGTTTTGCAGGTATTTTGCGTAAAATAATATTAATTAGGTAGTTACTCATTTTTATTTGTTGTCACATTTTCCTTAAGAAATACAATATAATATTTATTCGTAGCTAGCATTATATACAATATTTACGGTAAATTGTAATCTAAACTTTCAAATATATTACAAAGTAACATTTCCGACTTTTAATTTTAATATTGTGTGTACTGGTGCTCTGCGCATGCTCTTGGGTGCTCTACAGAGGATTACAGCAATTGCTTGTGTTATGTGTGTTCATTAGAATATTTATAGTGGAAGAAAGGAGTTCAATAAGGTAAGTTAAATAACATAATTTATTATATTGTATTAATAAGGGCCGATTTTTCAATATGTGGTTAAAATTTGTAGTTAAGTAAACAATATTGTATCATTTGTTGTCACGAATGACAAATCTGTCATTTGACAGTTTATTTCGTTTCAATTTTGTTTATTATTATCTCTTAGTTAAAATTTTAACGAGATATTGAAAAACCGACCCTAAGTAATATCTATGATAGTATCACTTATCAGCTTATTTTGTTCTGTTGTGAGTCTATTGATAAATATAATTTTTAGATTTGTCATGTAGTGGTTTATTTTCTAAAAGATGGAAACCTACATGAAATACCCACAAACCAAATAACAGCATACAGAAAATCCTGTATTTGACTAAAATCAAAAAAATGTTCGACCCCTAATAACAAAATTTGTGCCAAATATGGAACAAGTATGAAATTAAAATTGATTGTTACTGTAGTAAGTATAGGTAAAACAATATTTTTTGTATTATTTTCTAACATAATTTATTTTCAAAGATTCTTTAGAGAAAACATGGAAAAAAAGCAGAAGAGGCAGATTCAAACACTTCTTCTAAAAGTTGTATAGTGAAAACAAATCATTATCCACAAATATACGCACTTGACACAAACGAAAGCGGTAAAGGTAGTATGTGTTATGAATTTCAGATAATAATTCTAATTCAGTAATTAATGATTTTATTTTAGTTGAAACAGGTAAGTTATTGTAATAATATAAAGGTGTTAAAAACAAGGGTAAATACATTTCGATGTACTGATGCTGTCAGATAAAAATTCACAAAAATTCAGCAAATTACTTCTTACTGTTTACCTTGGCCGACAAATTTAATAATAAGGAATTATCTAATCACGTAACTGACGTTGAATGGTTGAATAGATAAATAAATTAATTCGTAATTATTTTAATAAAAATTGGCTAGTGGTACAAAGGAATGTTAACTTTAAGAATTAAATAAAAAATAAGTAAATTTTTCTGAATTTTAGAAAAATTATTTTCGATTGCGAATCAGCATATCGCAATACATACCCAAAAAATGTTTACTCTTCTTTTTAACGCATTGTATATTACAATAACTTACCTGTTTCCATGTTTGTTTTTATTTATAAGGTAAATACCAGTCACTATTTTATAAGAATGTATGTATGAATTGTAGTTCAGATGTTGTTTATACAAGTTTATAAAAAATGACATATAATCATGTGGTATACATTAATGTAGGGCTATTTTTGTTGTGTTTTTTTTAAAATATAATTTTAAATTTGTAAATGATGTCCTTCAATAATTTTAGCCATCCTGTGCATACCGTTGCTTTGTTTGTTTTTAATATTGTCATAAAATATGTGACATCCATCTACAAACTGACTTAGTTTATGGCATCGCATAATCTATATTATGTATATTGTTTATTATTATTGTGAATTTTCTTGTAACTAAAGTATTCTTAAAATGTTACACATATCCTTTATTATGTATATTGTTTATTTATTATATTGTATATTTTTTGTGAATAAAATATATTTTAAATGTTACACATTTTACAAAAACCCATTCTACCCTTTTAGATGTAGTGTGATCATTACTGAATTATGTAAATTTAATATAACACCGCATTGCAATACCAATTATTAAATTATATTACATGTGTATAACAGAGCATAGAACAATTACATAAAAAATAAATAAAATAAGTATCTTTCAACCTTTTACGTAAACATAAATGAAATATATTTGCTATTAGCACTAGTTTATATGTATGTAACATAGCGTACATAAGCTTTGTGGCGGACATCCCGTTGTACAAGTAAATAACATGTAACAAACAAATAATATTACAAGTCGTGTTAAAGTAACAGCTGTTACAAAACTCTAATATAAATAATATATATCTGTGTTTCCTGGGATTCCATAGACGCCGTCAAATAATAATTATTTCAGTAACTTTGTGCTTCTAACTCATTTGTGTACGCTTGTAATCAGAGTGTAAACAAAACAGGACCTATTACGAACACAAATTGCACAGATCAACTGCCAATATAAGAAAGGCTGCGTAACTTTAAAACTTATTTGGGCAACTGTTATATGTTATATTAGCCCGGCATTACTCGCTAATTCGACTCTCTCGGCATGACTCGCGCGTGAGAACTTTTCTCACACTACAAAAATCATCTGAAATTAAAGTGTAAACGAAATGAAATGAAACTGCCGATATATAATTATACGTTGAATATGTTTATTAAACATTTTAAAAAAGACTAACAAAATGTACATGAATAATAGGTAGATATATTTAATTTTTTTAGGGATAAGTATTTTTTAACAGCAAATATATAATTAAAATTTGAATATGTTAAACATTTTCAACAAAACAAATAAAATTTACTACAATAATAAGTGGGTATATTTTAATTTTATAAAAATTATTTTTCAATTGTTCTGTCTCAGTATTTTGATCATTTTGTTCACTATCAGCATCGCTACCTTAATCTAGTTGCTCATCCGCACTTAGATCTTCGATGATGGTTTCTATCTCTGTGTCTATAAACAAAAATATGTAATAAAGATAACAGAAATTTAATAATATATTGTTCCTTACCTCTATTGCGAAACTTTTTTTGAGTACTCGCGTGATGAGAGAACTACTCACACAGTCTGCAGCAATTACAAAAACCTCACGTAACGCAGCCACTATGCACACTACCCTCAAATGACAAAATATAATATGATGCGCAAAATTGGACAAGAGCATAACTGAGACGACATGTACCCCCGCCAATTATTGTTAAAGATGTGCGCGTTTTTCTAAAAATGTGAGAGAATCTCTCATATAGCTAGTAACGCCGGGTTAAGTATGCGAAAGTAAATTAATTGTATTTCGTGTGGATTTAAATATAAACGGAACGCATATGTATATTACACAGTGATTTGTGCTAACATATTAAGTAAAATACATCATTTTAATATTTTAAAATTGAAACATGCAACAACATAATAAAAAGCACAGAACTGTACATGTAATTGACTGGGGTTCAAACTTGTTTATATAGATATAAATTTTCCATTTTAATATATAGTCACCCTTTTAACAATTTATTTACAAATAAATTTATTTTGTGATATACCCAAAACCAAAAAATTCCGGTAAAAAACTAATTGTACAACAGTATTGCCAATGAATGATCAACAATTTAAATTTGGAGCAAACGTTACTGTTTTCAGTGGCGTACGGCTCAATTTTGTATCTAGTTAAAATATCTGTTAAATAAATAACAAATGACTAAAATGAGAAAAATATTTCATTACTCATAATACGTTGTAAAAATTACATTTGTCAATTTTTCAATATAATATTATTCTCATAATCTTATAATTGATAGTTGAGTTAATTGACACTTTAACCAAATATAGAAAAACCGGGCTTAAGTTTAACCTTTGATTTATTTCGTATCCCTACCCCTGATTTCACCAACCATGGTTAAATATTTTATTCTACAATCTAAATTTAACCAAAACATAGAATTCCAGAAAACTGTCAATTTCGATCTCACTAGGCTCAATGAGACGAGTCATTCACCTTCCTTGTTTAGAATTTCTCTTCTATAATATTGTTATCCAGATTGTTGTAATACATTCTTTTTCAATTATAAACAATCAGTAGCTCATCTAAACTAAAACTGATAAAATGGGACATCTAATTAACAAATAGTTAAATCATAACATGAGTAACTTTCGGTAATATGAAAAAACATTGGTGAAAATTTATATTAATCTAAAGAATAACTTCAACTGACTGTTAGAAAGTTAGTGGAAATTGCCCCTTTTTTAAAAATAGGATATAATCCAATTAATTAACACTTTCCAAAATCAGTTAGAAATGTCTATTCTATATTTTTAGTCGAATAAGAATATTTTTTATGATCCCTAATTTAATCTCATAAATTTATTGCATAAAATAGATCTGTGTAGTATACTTTGAATGCACATAAAGTATTTTTAAGAAACACCCTGTCACGCAAAAATATCGTCATTATCGAAATATGCGCCACAGAAGTTTAGTTAACCCAACAATAATTATGATAGATTTATTTATTGAAAAAAAAAAAAATTATAAATATTAGTTTGGACGTCTTTAATTCATTGCGCGATAGCATGCACAATTATTTTATTACCTTCTGAGAACAAAGCAACAAATTGTTCTTTCTAGCCAAAACAAAATACAATCATACTATTTGCAAAAGGCATACAAAATGATTGTCATATTATAAAAACATTTCGTTATATGACATTCAAATATTTGTACAAGTTATCAATCCGGGATTATTGAATAAAAAAAAGTACCGTTCAATTATTTTAACAATAGAAGTATTTACCCACTATCATCCCACAATATCCCTCATTCCAAACATATCCTTACAAATAGTAAAAAAAAATCGCAACAGCATTATTGAAATCGCTGAATCTAGTCTCCTCTTAGTGGATCTGGAGTCCTGGAAACCCTTCCAGGCGAGTGGACGGATTACGGACGGGGATACTCCAGCAGCTGAATATGGACGAGCAGGAAGGACAAAGACGTTGAAGGACACTCGCAGGATAAAGGACGCCGCGCCAACCAAAATGCGTCCTCAGCAATGCCTCGGAAATATCAAAAAAGAGGACGTTTAGACTTTGTTAAAAGGGGAGTTAATCTTTTGTATTTTGCAGCTGAATTATGGAATATAACCACGTTTTTGTATACAGATAAGTAAAGAAACAATGGTAAAATTCTAAATATACATGTTCTCTTTTTAAGTAAATATCAGTAAATTAGAATAGCATCAGTTGCCTTGATTTTGTTTTATTGTAATTTCAACGTTAAAACTTCTACGTTCTATTATAAAACCAGGAAAAGTTAGTTCAGAAGCCAGATTTACAAAACAAAAACAGTAAAGGCGATTCAAGAAATGTTCATTTACAGCAGATTTAAATTTTAAAACTATTAGTCTCCGCAACACGATATCTGTGTATTTAATTCTTAGAAGTATTGTGTTTACTTAGGAAACTCCATAGAAAAAAGTAATAACAATTTATTAAAAATTGAATGTTAAAACCACAAACAATATTAAATTGAATAAATAAATATATTATCAAGGATTATCACCCATATCTGGAAGTACCTATCAATTTGCTGTTTATTCACATATTTCGGTAATAAAGGTAGATTTGTACCGGTAGTGGAATAAGCATTACGGAGAGGTATAGAGATGCATTCGGGTGGGGTCGGGCCGGGCCTTGAGGTTTGGATCGACTCGGCCCGAAAATAAAAATTATCGGCCCGACTCGAAGATCGACTCGACAAAAAAAATTAGCTAGCCCGGCTCGAAAATTGACTCGAAATCGGGCCGGGCTTCGGGCCGGGCCAAAGCTCGAAATTGGGTGCATCAGTCATTCCTAATGTTTATTTTTATGTTAAAGCGAAATGTTTAACTTTTTCGTGTCAAACTTATAAAAAACCTCTACATTCTTATAACTTTCAACATTAGTTAACATAAGTAGTTAAAAAAAAAACCTTCTAGTGTAAGTTTGTTATAATAATTACAGACCTACATGTATTTAACACTTTGTTTACCAAAGCCGTTCGAAAATTTAAACAACTTTTTCACAAATCTTATATAAAAAAAAATAATTTACATAAGGATTTTTTATCTTACTTTGTTTCTGCTCAAAAATAGGACAAGAAATCATTATGGTAGGAACAAAAATCACTTTTATTTAAGTATACGAGTAATAACAATAATAATAGCAACATCACAATATAATTATTATGCTTTAATGAATAACCTTGAATTCTTGAAGTAAAATAAAACATTTTTATTTATTAATATGTGAAGTTTGTTGTTATTAAATCATTTTGATCCTTATTAACTTCATCCATTTTCATTAAAATATTAAGGAAACTGTGCATTTGATTGAACTATAAGATTTTTCGGGCCGGCCCGAAAAGCTCGAATTTTCGGGCCGGGCCAAAATCAAAAGTCCGATTCGCCTCGATTTTTGAAAATGATTAGCCCGATTCGGCCCGATAAAAAATATTTTCGGCTCGGCTCGGTGATCGACTCGAAATCGAGGCGGGTTTCGGGCCGAGCCGGGCCAAAGCTCGAAATCGAGTGCATCTCTAGAGAGGTACCATTAAAAATTGGAAAAAATAAGTTTGCCGTCGCACACAATTGAACTTATGGGTTGTTAAAGCACAACCGGTCACATAACGCACCTATAGATTTTGAATTTATTCCTCTAATTTCAATTCGACACTTATGGCCGTTTGCTCCGATGTAATCTTAAGTTCTACTTTGCTAAGTTTTACTTACAGTTACGGTTCACCTTAAATTTTATTCTATTGCACATGTAAATTTTAAGTTCTACTTACGTAAGAATACGATTTGGTTAAAAAGTCAACGTTTTTGATTTAGGTATTACAGGAAGGCAGTTAGTTTGACATTTCATTGGAATTTTCATAGTTTAGTATTTAAAACTTGCAAAAGTTTATTATTATTAATATTAATGCTTGTTTTATTAATGAATGATTTAAATAAGAATAAAAATCACAAATAAATGAAAGCAGGCGGTGCGGTTATATACTGTAACTATGGCGCCAAAATAGGCATAGGACATGTACTTTCTACAACTATGTAATAAAATTTGTGCACTTTTATAGGTGTACGCTAGCGCAAAGTACTCATAATTGGAGAATCTGGTAGCAAAAGTGACAGATCGTTTAATATTTGGATTTTCCTTTCAAAAATTAAACTGATCTTCCTTGTGATAAACTAGTATTAGTAAAACTTCAATTAAAATTAAAATTCATCATCATAGAAAAAATATCATATCCATTGTCAATGTTCATCTTAAAGGTTAAGTGCACCTTATGCCACAGAAATCTGAGGCTTAAAGTAAGTGTACCTTAAGTATAACTTAGAAAACGGTGCAATACATTTTTAAAATTTAAATTCTACTTAATGTTAAGTTGTAATTAAGTAGAAGCGGTGCTAACAGCCATTAATGATTTGATAAAAAAATACACCTGATAACTTATGAAAGAAATGTGGTAGGTATACATAAAAAAATATATTACGTTAGGAATTCCAAATATTTTTGTAGATACTGAATGCAAGTTTTACAAGGAAAAAAATTGTTAAATAGGTATTTCCAAATACAATATTAAGTATTTAAAAGTAAGTCAATGAAATAAAGGAAAAATAAAACAAAATATTAGCTAGGTACAGAAAATATATTGTACGAAATTTTGAACGGCTTGGCTAAATATCCGCTGGCGTTATTACATACACAAACCGAGAATTCCGCCGTACCGTACGGCGGAATTATAACAATTATAATAACATATTCGCCAATAAATCTAATATATTCAGCAGGTGCGGCGGAGTACATCTATTTTTCTGCAATTTCCTCCAGCCAGTGGTATGTTCCTTGATAACTTAAAATTCCGCAGTAAACATAATCGTTCGCTATGGCTACAGGCGTGCTAATGCGGCGCTCTTTAACACATTAGAGGCATGTGAATGCCCACGCAACTGAAACTTTTATACAAAAAAAAAAAAAAACTTTAATTAAATATAACCTAAACGCACAATCAGATTTAGGTGAACAATGATTAGTTATCACAACACGTAACCTGTCCACTGTAATGCAGTATCACTAGGCTTGCATACAAAAAAAAGTACATCAACAAAATAAACATTATAGACGGATTTTATCTGTCATACAGCTAAAATTCGCAGAAAGGCGGAAAACATTTCAATCGTTGCATTCCGCCACGCGTGCTGTATATATTGGGTTTATCGGCGGATATGTTATTATCAGCGTGATAATTCCGCCGTATTGCGGAATTCTTGGTTTGTTTATATAATACTACCAGCGGACATTTATGCCCGTATTCATAAACACTCGTAATATTTTTAAACGGTTCGTTATAATTTTTATCCAATAAAAACAGTCGACATTGAAAGAAAAATCGAAATTTTATTTGTCAAGTTTGATTCTATTTGTCAAAAATTACAACGAACAGTTTTGAAACTTTACGAGTGTTTATGAATATGCGCATTAGACTTTCTGTATTTTGAATCGCGAATAACTCCTGGACATTGATGTTAACAATGCATGTAATCTGGAAACCTTTGATAATTATCTAATTATAGACGTACTTATGAATAAAAGCAAAACTCATATAAAATTGTTAAATTTCAACTTATAATTTTTAAATTAAAACCAAATATGTACGGGCGTGGCTATGTGCATTATGTAACCGACTTTAAGGATCTGTAGCGTAAAGTGCGCCTCGTAAGCGCCCACGATGGTGTAGATACAAAGTCGTTATTCAAATCTACTCATTAATGCAGAAATGGGTAATAAGATTAAGCGGTGATGATTTACATATATATTTAATTTAATGTTAGCATCCATAACATGCATTAGCTAATATCTCGGCCGCGTTATAATACATACAGATATTAGTTGTGATAGATATTTATTCCTACTATTTCCACGCTCTAGATCCTGGAATTAATGTTGTATTCCATCATGTACGGTATTCTGTATTGCAATGTGCGTTATCATGAGAGATTAGTAGTTACATATGACGATCATGTCAAACTGGACACGTATATTATCATCTAAGATAATTAGAAATGATTACTGGAAACTCCATCTCGGGATAAAGTTACGACCAATTAGCTACCGCGCATTCGATTGAATTTGTCATATCTGACACAATGAGGAAATGCAGTTTAGGGAGAGAAATATAATCCATCACACATATCATACGCAGTCAGGCTATCGGTTTGTTATGCCACGTAGAAACATTATTATCTAGGACTTCGTTGAACATGGATATCCACTCGGCTTTAATATTTTGCTCACTAATTAATTTTATACTATATAATTAAAAAATATACATAAAACATGTGCCGTTATTTTAAACATATTAAATAAAAAATTGAAAGCTTATTTATTCCGGGCATTGCACAAAGCTTTCGAGCAAAGACTGTTTTCTGTTTTCTTAGTGTCCACTTTATCCAAAATCGCTTGCGGACCTCACCTGTAATGCTATAATACCAGTACATAAATATAATTAATTGTCAATGTTGATTTGTGATCAAATGTAATTTTCTATGATCCATAAGGCCCGAGATAAGGCTTATTTCCTATTCCTACGACGTAAACATATTGTTATAACGTCACTTACTTCAGTTATTTCAAACTCACGCGTAGGGAAGCCACCTTTACAAAAGAAATTGCCAGTATTAAATAGATGAAATAACATGTGTAATAGGAAGAGCAGCATATACATCATGATGGCACTCTTAGCTGTTTACACGGTTGAGGAGAAATGAGCAATCATTAGATTTGTAAGTCAGAGGGTATAAAACCCTTAAAAACAACTTTGGGACAATATCAAGTTGTCTGTATTGAATATTGATAATTGAAAAGTATACGAGTGGAGAGACACGTTTAAAATTAGACGAATACCGAAGGAGACGCTAAAATTATATTGCTGAATTCGCTGATACTTTTTGCTTCGAATATGTTTTACATTTAGAAATCTACAACAGACCTGTTGTTGTTTATTTTTTAATAAAAACCAAAAATATTTGAAATTGTTACAAAAAAAACTCTGAGAGGATGCTAAAGAAAAAGCGTTAGATAGAACGATTCGGCAATATCATTGGCAAAAGACACACTAAGCAAAGCCTATATTGCTAATCGAGGTAACAGATATACAATACGAACATCTTAAAATACATAGCTGTGGGTTGTAACACTATTATTAATCTGCTTAAGGTTATTGTACATCAATAATACATGAACGCATCCTCTAATACAATCATGTGCATCTAAGACTATTGTAATTAGTGTTGGGTGCATTCCAGCATTAATTCCCATCCCGGTATTCCTGCTGGTTTTGCCTGGAGTCGTAATCCTGCTGTGCGCGATGTGCGAAGTCGCACAATGCTCACACACTCCACTACCTCCTGCCCACACACGATTCCCAGCCATCTCTGACCAACAAAAGATATTGGAAAGCTCTCGCTCAATCTGAATATGGATTTCGAAATTTGGGATGGATACATGACTGCTTTTATTGGACGCGATGAAAAAGTGGAAATGGAATGTATGAATGGGAAATAGTCACTATGTGCGGTGCGATACAAGATACAAAAGAGCAACTTAGTACGTATTTTTTAAAATAATTCAGGTTTAAAACTGTAAATTTTTAAAATAAAGTTTATTATTACGGTACTAGTTCATATATAACACACACCTACTTACCATATCCTTAGCAATAGGTATATGTACAGGGTAGTGTTAACTTTTTAATACTGAAGCGCAAAATGAAAAAAAAAAGCAATTTGTTCAGCCTGTTCATTGAGATGATTTTCAGAACTAGTACACACTTTCCAGAATTAACATTCAACGTGGTGTAGTTTATGCAAGCTGGAGTAGGAGTAACTTGAATATCAGTTTTGAAATTATTTTATTCACAATCGCTTATTAATATATGCGTTTCTAACCTACCAAATAGTAGGGATTTTTTTAACTTTATTAGCTAGCTGGAAAATATTATACGACTAGTTTTTTTTAACAAGTCAATTATAACAATTAGTCCATTCAATAGAGGTTTTTACCCTACAAAAGGTGGGGAAAAAACAATTTTAACATATGTTGTTTAGGTCGAGACGGGGATGAAAATTTCAAATTTGTGACCTTGGGGAGACGGCGTGAGCCGCCATCTTGGATCAAAGGTGCAAAAAATGAGTTTTTCGCTATTATCTCGAAAACAGTGGCCCGTATCAAAATTTTACAAAAATACAAATTTAAAGCTCGTTACTTTTTGAACAAAAAAGGTTGTTGCATTTTGTAACTAGGATGAACTCAAAGATTTATGTTCAAAAATAGCTAACCAGAACAACAATTTATGAAAGAAGACATAATCACTTAAAATACACACAATATTAATTTTTTAATACTTAGTCTAACAGATTTTGTTATTTGTAATATTTTACATTTGTCGTGGCATCAAAAGAACAACAAATTTGAATTTTTCATCCCGGTCTCGACCCAAACAACATAATGTTAAAATAATTTTTTCCCCACCTTCTGTAAGGCAAAGGTCTTTTTTGGTCTCCATTGACTGGACTAAATGTCGAGAATCAAGAAAAATTTATGTATTGACACTGTCACATAAGTATCTCTATGCTAAAGAAAACAAAACAAACTTTAATAAAACTGACAAAAAATATTGATAAAATTACTATTCAAAATGGGGGATTACACCATTTTTTTTTTTATAATTTCATCTGAAAATATTAGGAAAACTAAGACTATTGATGAAAATCCGGTGAAAAAATTCCTAGTAATAAGCGAGTTATGGTCTCCCGAATTTTGAAAAGATTGACGTGACGTCACATATATATGTTTTTATATCAAACTGTTTTCATCATGGACCTAAATGTTCTTGAAATTATATGCTATTTTAAGTTATATTTACATAAAAATAAATGAATATTATAACACTGTACAAGTCTACATACTTTATAATTACAGGTGTATTTAAATTATTAAATTTAATGCAAGAAATTTGTGTTAAAATAAAAACTGTTTGAAAACTGTAGTACAGGAATGTTAGCCCCTCCTTTCGAACTTGAATTTCTTAACTTCCATTGGTAGTAATCCCACCTCCTAACACGCTATTTGTAATGCATGTATAGGCGGTTTCTCGGCCGCCAATCAAAATATTTTCATATTAGTGTCGAAGCGCTATAACAAAAAACCCTTTATTTCCGAAATATCTCAATTATACCATTTCATTTTTTTATTAATATTCGTTATTCAGCATATACATTCGTAATTTTTTACTATTTTCCTTTAATTCGATTGAGCCGTAATCCCCCATTCAATAATTACTAATTTATTGGGAATAAAATAGTGTACACACCTCGTGAGAACACTTATTCCAGCCTCGCGCTCGTAAATGTAATGCCTTCGGTATACATTAGTCCTCTTACTTGGAGATACAAACAAAAGTTAATTTTTAAACCCACTGGATAACTCAAATTTATGACCTTACCTACTTAAATTTCGAATGACGAATAAATCATCACGGTGAATTATTTGTCTATGTGCGAAAATAATTCAAGTTAAAAGAGTGATAATATTTCAGAAAACATCAATCCACGTTTGAAAATATTAACAATAATAAACCTTTCTTCACGTTTTAAAATTCATATATACTCAATGCGGTGCTCTTAGGTCTATGCACCGTAGATCTAGGACCACTGGGAATCATCAAATTTTTATGTTTAGAGAATGTGAAGGTTTTAAAAGTTTATAGTACATGTTTCAATTATCTTCAATTCGTGAATCAGTGGTTGTCGCGCGGGTTAAGTACACCAACTGCTCTAGTATTTTCGGTCGGAAGAATTTCGTAGGAACCTAAACAAATTTTAAAAATCCGACACCCATCTTGGATTTAAGGAGGGAAGATTTAAAAAAAATCATATAAATTTAATGAAATTCCAGCAGACCTACATTTGATCTTAATTAATTAATAAATGTTAATTAAGTTGTTCATAATTAATTTTATGTGGGTTTCATATAAGAGAAATACGTTTTTCATTATTCTCCAATCTGACAGCATCCATAATAATGAAAATATTTCATGGACTTCTCTAGATATATAAACTTATTGCCATGGTAACTTAATATACTAGGTATAAGTACGATACTTAATAAAATACTTCCATTGTTTTCATTTTTAATGTTCTTCTTATTTCTGTCTAGATCTTGTTTTTACAAAAAAATGCGAGGACAACCTCCACCTACAAGTCTAGTCTAGGATCGCACTCATGTCTACAATTAATTTACGAAACTAAGATACCCTATCAATTTTCATTATCTAATCACATCACAAAAGTATAGGCTGTAGAGTTTTAATTAAAGCGGAGGCTAACTCTACACTAGATGCGGGATTATACCTAAAATAGTTGATATCTGATTCTTTGCAATATTATGTAATAGTAATATATTTTGATGCTAATGGATTTTAAATTATAAACAATAATACACCTTTTTCACAAAATATTTTTAATTACAAAATGTACATTTCGACTGCAAAGCAATCATCATCAGTTGTAATACAATCGGAACATAATATTTATAAATATGTCAAATCGATTTTGTTATTTGGATAATGCTGAGTGATTTACAGAATCAAACCCAACGTATATTGACTAAGGCTGTGTCCGATATTGCATTTAAATTCTAAATTTATACGCCCTAAATAACGTCATTATTTAGGATATATAAAAACTGCTATGTTATACAATTATTATATATTTATGTACGTTATGTTTGGAGTTAAAATACATTTGATCATATTCGTAGTCATTAATTTGACGATTTGACTGGATAATTCTATGGTTACATGCCACAAATGATGTTTTATATGATATTGGTTAAGTCTGCAACATATACATCATAATGCACAAATTCAATTTAGTAGGTGCATTTACAGTTGCTTTCTAGCAAGGCAAAACAAGATATGTCCACCACAGTTGCAGCTACGAAAAGAGATAAAAATTATAGTTCATCTAGGGATCATTTTCCGAAGACTCGTTATCGTTTTATTATGGGTGCACAATAGCTAAAACCGCAATGCCAAAATATTTCGGTCCGTACAGTCGACCAGTTCAGTATTTGCAATGCCCAATATTCGACTGTATAATATTAGCAAATAATCGGTTTAGAAAATCTGGAAAGTGCAGTCTTCGTCTACAGTCGAATACTGGGCGTAAAATATATACCAGCATTGCAAATACTGAACTGGTCGACTGTACGGACCGAAATATTTTGGCATTGCGATTTTAGCTATTGTGCACCCATAATAAAACGATAACGAGTCTTCGGAAAATGATCCCTAGATGAACTATACTTTTTATTACTGTCTGCATCTTGAGTTGCTTTATACTGTAACACACATTTTTCATTTCGATGTTTCGTTCCTCCTAAATACTGCACTGTATATATGTGCCTGCCTCCTGCGTCATTTAATTATAATAAGCAGGAGTGAGTTGACATGCACACAGCATGCAACCATGCAACCTGCTGTGGTGCAACTGGAGCTGAATGCGATTGCGATTCCACTACGACACGACAACGCTGCCAGCTGTGTCATTACAGAGACATGAACCTGTCAATAAAGGAATACGCCAGAAATTATACAGGGTTAAAAATGAGAGAATTTTAATTGGCATGTGTACTGGTTTACTGATTTTTCAGACTTTTCAGCATCTTGAAAAAGTAAGGAATTTCTTCGGTTTTAGTGAAATTTCATGACAAGCTATAATTTGAATTATTTTATAATAATTGTTAGTATGACTACATTTCCATTAAAAACGGAAACGTATTTTGTAAGATGCTTTTATCTGATTAAGCTAATTCAAAGCAGACACTGTACATTTTTAGTACGAGAGAATACAGTTAAGTTATATGAACAGTGTTAACATATGTAATATTATTCTGTTTTTTAATTAGGAAGAGTAAATGTGTAGTGTTTTAACTGTGTCAATCAGTTAGGGATTATTTTAGAGAAAAATACTTCAAATACATGCCGTTTTTTTTTTTTTTCTCTCTCTTTAAAATAATCCATGAACTTGACAGCGCTAACATAATGCACATTTACTCCTCCTGGTGAAAATACAAAGTATAGAAATACAAATACACACAAAAATAAAAATCTGATAATGGAATCTAAATTTAGTTGAAAACTTGTTTTAAATATATGTTAAGCTACAAGTTCGTATTACTGTGTCTATATAGTTACAGTGCAAATTGTGTAGGACAAATCTGTCTGTAAATTTGAGAAAAGCGAACCGCCAATCTGGATTAGTACATTAATCTTTGGATCAGATGAAAATCTTAGTCTCATTTCGTTGTATGCTTATGTATGAAGAAAATCCGCTGGGTGTTGAATGACTAATCTGCACAGTACGTTTAATAGGATAAGCAAGTTCCAAAAGACTCGCGTTAAATGAAAATTATTTGCTCAGGGAGACGTGCTTGGTTTCATTACTCTGGATATTGTGGTACGGAAGAATACAGTAGAAGGGTTTAATTATTCTTATTATCCTAAGAGGCTTACGAGTTACAAATTTTATAACTACATTAAAAAAATATATATTAGCAAGGCTGGTTTATAAATAATATGAAATAAAATCACAAAATGACAATAGCAAATAACAAAGTGTTAGTTTAATCATAACAAGTTAGTCATATTAATCAAGCTAGTCTATTTAACATTTAATCAGTTAATAAAATATTTATACATCAAAATAGATGTCGATTGTACTGGATACAATAATTGTTTAAAAATTACTAAATTAATATTGAACTTTATTTACTTTAAATGTATAATAATAACATATTATAGAACAATTATTATTGATAAAACATAGTGACTAAGACGCGCAATATTTTCAATCCGTACTTGTTGTGACTAGGGATTCACCAAAACAAGCTACTTGGCTTAAAATAAAAAAGCTTGGCTTGGCTTGAAATAAAAAAGTTTGGCTTGGCTTGAAAATTCAAGCTTTTTTTAATGGCTTGGGCTTGTTGAACAAGAAGCTAGTGTTGCCAGAAGTCGAGACGAGACGAGACTTGGGGTCGGTCTCGTCTTGGTCTTGACTTGGTCTCGACTAGAGTGGTCTCGTCTTGGTCTTGTCGAGACGAGACTTGATGTCAGTCTCGTCTCGTCTCGAGTCTCGACAAGACTCTCGACTTTGCTTCCATTAATAATTTTTTTAATAATCGTACCTAATAGTACATAAAATTCTAAGAACAGCAGTACAATCCCGATTAAAAAATTCCAAATAATATTTGAGATATTTATTATTAAGTTTTCCATGAATATCATCAACTTGATACTTGACCTCTTCAAACAATTAATATGAAAATATACGTATATATCGAGTGTTGTTTATCATTACTAAACATAAAATATATAATTTCAATTCCTTAACTACAGAATGCATTTCTATTATTAGCAATAGTTAAATAGATATGTATATGTTTAAATGAAGCAGTAAGTAAATGGATAAAAATACTCAAAAAAGTAACTTCTTTCGCTATTTTTTTTATGTTAAATAAGTAGATAACTAAAACTTAGACTTTTGCGTATCCCCTGGTACGTGTACTACAGGTTGAGAACTGCTGTTTTATTTCAAAAGTTTGACCTTGAGTTATGTTTATGTTGACGTTCTTCATACTGACTATAAAACTTAAGGGATGGGGGACAAAGCAATGGTTTTTCCAAAAATATCACTTCCTTACAAACTTTTCTAATCTTTACATTATGCTTATTTTTATTAATTATATTATGGCAACAATTTTATCAACGAAGCTGAAAATAAGAAAATATGAATGAACACAAAATTATGAATTACAATCCCAGTACAAGGATATCCCTAATTCCAGTATTTTATAATACCCAGTTGAACTGAACCTTAGATTAAAATACGCCGAAAAGAAATCAAAGGCCTTTATGACCAATGACACCGGGCGAGGAAAGTGTACTTGTACTTTGCACGTGTTTTTACGAGAAATGTTTAATACCAATTTCTTAGAATGTTTGATACCAATTTTCCCAAATTATTATACCTGTAACTACATAATTTAACAATGTCCTTTACATTTCACTTTATTGAGATAAAGTTTTACTTTCATTATACATCACATAATAGATACATAAACTTTTATCTTTTGAAGTACGTATTTTCCAAATTTTTGTTTATATACGATATCATAATTTTTTTTATTGGCATTTAATGATAACACTAGAAAATGTTTTATTTTAATTCTCAGGAAAAGTATTTTTACATAAATTATGGATACAAAGTTTGAGAAGAATTAAATCTTCGTTTTCTATACTTTTACTATTTCTTTACAAAATAATTATATACCTGATTTGTTAGTATTAATAGTTTACATTATTTGCATTTAATATATTCCTATTTCTATATGCAATATGTATTCATATGTTTGAATGAAGTGAAATATTTAGGCGAATAAGAAGTACGTCCGTTGAACAAGTACAATATGGTTGTTTTAAACCGGGACACATACCTGGAATTTCCCTAGGATCGTAAAATCTTTGTCTGCATTTCCGTAAAATTCTAACAATCATAATAGATTCTTTAAAAATGAAAAATACTGTATATTTGGGAACGTTACTTTGTTAATTAATTTAATAAATAAAACTGAAGTACATTGCTAACGTGGAGAATGCACCACAAATGTAACTTTTTTGCTATTTGAAAATTGGAAATATTTTCCAAGATATAGTCAGTTGTATCAATATTTTAATTGAGAATTAATCAAAAAATAAATTAAAATAAACATATTTATACATATAAAACATGTACATATATTATAAAATAAAGGTTGATTTTAATTTAATTAAAATATTGGTGCATTAAAATAACACAAGAATTCTAAATTTATATTTCTTTCATTCCATCCCACCTACATTGTAAATTCATTTAAAAGTTACATTTGGATTATTTAGATGAATAAAGAATACATCATATTTACATAAATTAATGTTTTTGGAACACAACTATATGAAAATAGAAAATTACAAAATTTGAAAAATTATTATCTCTCTTATTTATATGAATTTTCGAACAGTATTTACAGCAATATTCTCAATTTTTGAAGCACTTTTAGAATATGTGTTTCAAAAAAATACCTTTGAACTGAAGTCGAGAGTCTTGTCGAGACTCAAGACTTTCTCGACAAGACTTGATACTGGTCTCGTCTCGTCTCGACTTTTCTAGTCGAGACCAAATGATGGTCTCGTCTCGACAAGACCAAGACGAGACGAGACCAAGACCAAGACTGGTCTTGGTCTTGTGGCAACACTACAAGAAGCTTGGCTTGAAAATTTCATATTTTCATAGTATATTAAGTAATACATGATATATGAAATTAAACTATTAGTTCGGTATCGATAAATCCGATATATCGAAATATAAATGTTTTGTTGTACCACTGTAACAATAAATCATAATTAGTTTTACATAAATTCATTCTGGTATTACAAAAGAATAACTATGTGTAAAGATGAAATAAGACAGTAAAATATAACAATATTGATATGAATTTAATTTAATTTTATATTTGACAATAAACAATCAACATAATTTATTATTTTTTATTAAAAGTATAATAGTACATATTTTTTTAATAACGAAAAATAAAAATATTTTACAATTTTTAATGCTTATTGATAATTAAAATTTTATTTTTGAATTTTACCCCTGCAATTTTTACCTCTCGATAAGAGATTTTAGGTCACTAGAATCCGATTTTAACATTTTTACAATGATGTCTGTGTGTGAGTGTGTGCGGATGTATGTATATGTGAATAATAGAGGGACGGTTTCTCAAATTCTATAAGACTAAAGACCAATTTAACTACTTATTCCTTAATCTGGCATTAATGGGAAGAGCTGAAAAAGTTTTGGTAATAATTGGACAACCGGAAGTAGTAGATTCTTAAAAAATTCTTGTAAATATTATTTTTTGGGAATTTATGTTATTTTTAATATATATATATATATATATATATATATATATATATATATATATACAGGGTGTCTCAGGACGAGCTTACGCTATCTATATTTTAAATACTATTTAATACAATTTAACGAAATTTGGTATCTAGGGGTTATCCAACATGCCCGTTTTAACTAAAATATTTTCAAAGCAGTAGCGCTTCCGGTTTGACCGGAAATTGACCTCAACTTTCTTATTTTAAATGGAATACGCTATATTTTATTTTACCATTGAATGCACCGGAAAATTTTACATATGAAACAATAAAAACATTTTACTCATAATCAACTACTTCCGGCGTTATTCAACTTTTTTTGATTTTTTGTCTGAAATCCGGCACATTTTCAAAACTCTGTATATCGGGAACGAGATCGAATTTTTATAATCTGAAAAAAGCCTTTTATAAAGGAGACTTTAAGCTACATTATCCATAGAAGAATCCTCGATTATTTATAAAAATGTGACGGGTACGTTACACCAAAATTACAGTTGACAAACTTCAAAAAAGACATTTTTTTTAAATGGATCCCCCCCCCCCCTTTTTATTACATAAATGTGTACTACGACAAAAAATAAGGGTACTTTATGTAACATGTCCTATGTTGAAAGTTGATAGAATTTCAGTAAATTAGAAAAACATGTAATCTGGGTATAATTATTTTATTAATACGGATAAGTAAGCCATGGCAAAAACAAATAAATTCTAAATACAAAACTATGATTAATTTAATACATATTCAAACTGTCCTCCCTTCATATGTAAGCACATTGTTACTCTATTCAATACTTCTTGTGTAGCATTTTTTATCATCCGAAGAGAGATGTTGTTAAATGCTGTTCATACCCTATGTTGGCAATCTTCTTTAGTAGTTAAAGGTTTTTGATAGACGACGTTTTTAATGTAACCCCAAACAAAAAAATCAAGTGGAGTTAAATCGGGTGAACGAGGAGGCCACCTATGTGGTCCATTATTTGCCAGCCACCTATCTTCAAAAATTGTTTCCAAAAAATTATTTATTCTATGGCTATTGTAGGGTGGAGCGCCATCATGCTGGTACCATATTAAATTCCTTTGATCCAACGGTAAATTATTTAAGAAATCAAGTAGATGAGTTTGTAAAAACAAACATTGTTTTTCCATGGCTTACTTACCCATATTAATAAAATAATTATACCCAGATTACATGTTTTTCTAATTTACTGAAATATCAACTTTTAACATAGGACATGTTACATAAAGTACCCTTATTTTTTGTCGTAGTACACATTTATGTAATAAAAAAGGGGGGGTTCCATTTAAAAAAATGTCTTTTTTGAAGTTTGTCAACTGTAAATTTGGTGTAACGTACCCGTCACATTTTTATAAATAATCGAGGATTCTTCTATGGATAATGTAGCTTAAAGTCTCCTTTATAAAAGGCTTTTTTCAGATTATAAAAATTCGATCTCGTTCCCGATATACAGAGTTTTGAAAATGTGCCGGATTTCAGACAAAAAATCAAAAAAAGTTGAATAACGCCGGAAGTAGTTGATTATAAGTAAAATGTTTTTATTGTTTCATATGTAAAATTTTCCGCTGCATTCAATGGTAAAATAAAATATAGCGTATTCCATTTAAAATAAGAAAGTTGAGGTCAATTTCCGGTCAAACCGGAAGTGCTACTGCTTTGAAAATATTTTAGTTAAAACGGGCATGTTGGATAACCCCTAGATACCAAATTTCGTTAAATTATATTAAATAGTATTTAAAATATAGATAGCGTAAGCTCGTCCTGAGACACCCTGTATATAATATTATATATATATATATATATATATATATATATATATATATATATATATATATAATCAGCCATTCGATTGTAATATCATATTTTCCTGAAAGTATTGTAGGTGTTTCGAACCCGCAATTAAATATTTTCTATTGATTGTATCAATACGCATTCGTCTAAAATTCGTCCAATTTCGTATTCTTCATTTTCGTTCCACACACAAGTAGGTATATGAATTACTACATGATTTACTAAACAAAATTTGAAGTGATTTGGAATATGCTTTAACCAGATTATACCAAAGTATTGCTTATCGTATATATGAAATTGTGAACGTGACTACACATTTATTCAGACTATTCCATGAACAAAGCTGTCATTACGACAATATGGGCCGTAAAAATAATGTACATTGTTAATAAATAATAACCTCGCCGTATTTCGCATAGAATAGCGTATGTACACAAAGAAGAAATAATAATATATATGGTTATGTAATATTCCTATACGAGCAGTGCATTGTCTTCGAAACTGTATGGATGGAGGCACATCCGTGTATCATGGTTAATTCTTGTAATTGGTGGAATTGATTTAGCGTTGGTCTCTGTCCACATGCACAGACATATAGTATGCGACACCTCCCCTACATATTTCATAACGAGAACGACACGGATATTGCGAAAGCATGTAACTCTGGGCCCGCAAGGAGTGCTTACTTCTCTTTTGTGCACGATGCCGAGTTAGCCGCGTCTATTATTCAGCGCGTTGTGTAGCTGTGGGTGGAGTGGGTCTTTGCCGCTGAAATTCGCCGTTTTGTGCTGTTATTTAAGGCCGCTTTGCGTGCTACTAAATATTCTTTGTTCTTAAAACAATATTACGGTTTATTACAGACGCTACTCTGCTCCCAGCCACTGCTTTAACTTTTGTTTTTACTTTAGATGACTACAAGTGTTCTGGAGAGTTCATGGTAATTTATACGCAGCCACAGGTTACAAACACCCTGAAAAATTACAAACGCAAAAATTACACCAACATTTACTAATATTCCGTCTAACTTTTGACTAACAAAACAAATTTACTTAACAAATACATGAATATTTATCAGCAGCATTTACCTGTTTCCATTCTGAATCTTTAATTATATCAACACTACAGTGACTGTACGCAGTGACAATACAAGAGTAAATTGGAAAATTCGCGGCCTAAAGAGTAGCACAGACGTGCCAACAATCGTCGGGATACAAGCTGATATTGGTGTTGCCAACATATATCCCTCAACATAGCAATAAGTTGATGGAAACTCGTCCACATTGTGCGACATGATATCAAAGAAATTTGTTGAATATTGCTTGTATCAGTTATATTCAATTTCAAATGGAAAACATCGCTCAGTGTGGACGGTGTTGTTAACCCGGCAGCGGGCAGGTGAAAAAAAATTACAAATTTGGGCAGGTGGGGTGTGACAAACCCCAATTTAATTTTAATTTTATGAAACATCCGGTATTTTTTTTTTAGATATTATTATATTTGTTGGTGTTTTAGAAGTTCCTGGTTCAATGTAAATAAGAAAAAATAAAATGATTTGATTATTTATGTAAAAAAAAAAATAGAACTTATAAACACTCACTGAAAATATTCTTTGGCATTATATTATAAAAACAAAGAAATATATAAATATTACAAACAAAAATAAATAACATTCTTAAACTTGAAAAGTGAATCTATAATCTAAAAAGACAATTACTAAGTTGCTTTTAGGTACAGAGAAGTTATGAATATTCAAATGTGCTGCACTTTTCACAGTAAATTATCGCGTGCTCTACTTATATAAATGTGTTTGACTTGACTTGCCGACATATTTTCTTTTTCTATCTCTCGCCCTAAGATATTCTATGCAGCGACCTAGCTTTGAATTTAATTTTTTGTGCGGTGGATATTCATTGTTATCATCACAAATTTTATTTATTGACTTTCTCTTCAGTATCTATTTCTTTCCACCTGGCCAACAAATGCGCCTGATCTTTTTCAAAATATGATATACTACACTAAATAAAATTTAGTAATATATAAAAGATATATAAAATGTACCTTGAAATTTCAAAATAAGTATATTCGTATCTGTACACTTCAGAGAATTTATGTTACGTTTATGGACAGGTGGGGTTTAATACACCCCACGTCACTTTAATTTGATGATACTCTTTCCGCAATTTAGTTTGAGACTGAATCCTGTTGCCTATTGACAGACCAATATATTTGCGAAAGGTAGATGGCTAGATGATTGTGTACGGCCGTTATTGCAAAAATGGCGACAATTATAAAGTGACTGGGGTGTACCACACCCCACCTGCCCGCTGCCGGGTTAACAAGCTGCGTTGAACCAAAGTAGTGAGATTTCATTTTCTTCGTTATATTTACTTTGATAGATATCATTTTATTATGTATTACATATTTTTATTACTTATGCAATTCAAGAATAAGTAGATCATTACTTTTCTTTTTAACAAAAATAATATGGACAAGAAACAAAAAATAGTAGAACTAAGCTAATTGAAATGCTGCAAGGTTCTCCTGCATTGTGGTACATTCAATATAAGGAATACAGAGATAGGAACCTCAAATTTGATGAAATATCAAAAATGGCTTCGCATTTTAATAAAAGTTGTTGTGCCCAACACAGATCATCATAAGGGAGCAGCAATTCGGATCAGAAGCTAGGGGATCCACTTCGTAGAAATTTATCAATCCTAATTCACTGGTCAGAATGTTTTTTACCCGATCTTCCCATATGTCATTTGTCGAATCTCTATCTATCGATCTGCTATCCCATGACCCGTGGACCATATCGTGAATAAAATTTGTTTTCTTAACTGGTAATAGTTGCAGGCCTTCCATTGCGAAGATCATATTTAACATTTTTTCTCCCATATTTAAATTCAGTTATCCTCTTTTGCGTTCAAAGGACAAGATATTCCCAAAGTACTTATCATATCTTCGTGAATTTCCTTTTTGTGCAGGTATTTTATCATTGCACGGTGTGCTACTTTTTATTTTTTAAAAAAGTGAATGCACATGTTAATTTAAAAAAATCCAATTAAGTTACATATTAGAGGATTGATAACAATGACGTTCATTTAACCTCACAAAAAATAATTATTCGTCTAATATTTCCATCGCTGTGTTGAGGCGCGAACTTTTAAATCCACCCTTGTAAATCCAGTTTTTAATAAAGAATACACTATATTCGGCGTAAATAAATCTTTTAGTTTTATTTATTTTTTCGAAGCCCACTAATAAATGTTGCAATATCGCAATAAGGAGTGAATTCTTAAAATAACACCTAACCAATTTAGTCTCGTGCAAAGTATTAGTTGTCTGATACAGCTGCTATCTTTTCTAGATTTGACGACATGAAATTACTGGTTGGAACTTTGCGTTTGTTGTCGTTGCATAAACGATATACAACTATCTCGTATGTTGAAGTACAAAAATTCAACTTGTCTTTAAACTTTAACTCGCAAGATAATGTATTACTCTGAATAAAACTCGATTTCTGGACTGACATTATCTTTATTGAAAACATAAAATTGTTTAAGCTTAGCATCCGAAACGTTGTGAAACAATTTTGTGTTTTCAATAAAGATAATGTCAGTCCAGAAATCGAGTTTTATTCACAAAAATTCAAATTTAACTTTTTATTGTTGTTGTTTTTTAAATCTCAAACCACTTAGAAAATTATTTTCAAATAAAGTGGGGGACCAATTTGGTTCTTGTAGAATTACAAAACGTACCGTACGCCCCAATATATTTCATGCTTTGCAAGGTTTTCGAAAAACAGAGTTGCTCACTCACAATTCTTGTAATCGGAATTAACAGCGGCAAATACTTGAATATTTTCGCTCGTGCACTTTCGTGCACTCGAGACAATATTCAGATATTTGCCGTGCACTTGAGATATAACTATTTAGTACGTTTATTTTCTTAACATACTTATCGAAATTACACATACTGCAGTTTATATTATTTTTATAATAACAACGCATATGTTTAATAAAAAAAAATGTAGGCAACAGTATTAATAAAGTTATAAATTATTGAAATATATTCATATCTACGAAGAGTAGGTATTTACCGACTTACAAATATTTAATAAATTATTTCATTTCATAGTACATTACAAAGCCACAAAGTCAAGCATTTAATAAAGAATTTTAATAATGAACTACAGAAACCTTGAAGAAATTAATTTTGACGAAAACTCGCAAAATATTTTTATTAAGGACACAAAACAATTTATTAGTTGTTAAACTACTTGAATAGCACGTATAAAATTCTCACGTTACGCTGTTAATATAATAAGTGAAAATTTAATTAAACTTCAGAATAAAATTTTAATGTAAAATAAAACATAAATATCAAAACTCGTCCTTAGTTCTTAGTTGTTACCTTCAAAAATTATTACCTATAGCGCCTATATAAAGCAGTAACACAAATCATACAAGTAGTATTATCAATATAAGGAAACATTACCTATTCGAAGTTCGACTTTGCATGTACTCTGGAACTAGAGCCTATAATTTGTATGGATGCAAATATTGTACAAATACAATTTATCTTCTCAACACCCAAGCATACAAGGAAAATACACATGCATAAATTTAGTAATTGATAACATGGTAAAAATGTCATAATCTGGCTAACTATTTTGGCTAGAAGTTAATTTGCAAAAATATACTAGGTACTACTAGAACTAGACTATATAAGTGCGTGTGTTTAAAAAAACCCAAACCAAACTATGTATATAGTAGTAATATAGTCAAATATAGCAGTCCAGCTAACCAAGATATCGGTAATCATGCCCCAACAATCAGCTGAAAATGACCACAATAATTTATATTAATTGAGTATGTGTCTTGGTATTGTATTACATTATAATTTAAGCTAAAGCTTCTCTATATACAATATTTTTAGTTTTATTATCAGGGGTGCAGGCTTAGAGATTAGAGCATCCGGTGACTCTAGAGCACGCTACGTATGGCTGACCATGGGAAAAGCAAGGTTTTCGCAGATCAATGCCTACAGTACCTAGTGTCTCTCCATGTGATTTATTTATTGTCATCGCAAAGTATACATATACAGGGAATTGCAGGCATTTGATCAAGAATGGGAAATTAGTGGGAATCAAAGGTAAACTGGTAATAAATACATCCTCTCCTCAGCTGCATCCAGTCAGTATGGTGGCCTCAATCACATGCCGCTATAAAGATTTCACCCGAAGTCTGGTCCCGTTGCATAGTTTTGGTGGATTTTAATTCCTCACAAGGATTATTGGCGTACCAACTTTTAGTCTGGGAGACCAGATGCATTTAAAGAATTTAAAAATTCAATTGAATAATGTGTAGTCTTCCCGATTCAACCACAGAATTGATAACCAAGTATATCATTGAGGTCGCTTCAAACACATTGAGGATGGTATAGTTGATGGTCAAAACTATAACATTTTTAGGAGCGAGAAAAACTCACTCACGGACCATGAATTTTCATTGTTATGCAAATTTGTTATATCTTGATAAACATTAGAAATAAGTTCGTCTATTATAGGCACAGTTACACACAGCGATGGGAGCAGTTCAATTTGGCCATTTACCTCAGCTATGGTTCCGTCTCCAACCGACAATAGTATGTCCGAAAATTCTGAATCACCTCCGAGTAATGCCCGCATGTTTTCCCGCAAAGAACATCGTACAATATTGGACCATATAAGTGACGGTTTAAGACACTCATCTATGTCATCTGCACGTGTTCCTCGGGTAATAACAGGCAGAATTTGGCGAAAATCTCCAGAAAAGAGGAATGTAATACCACCCATGGATAGTCTTGTTATTAACAGAAATTAATTATTACTTTACCTACATGAATGTAGAAATGTTAATTACGCAGTGTCAAAATATATGTACTAGGGGACTCCGAGTATAAGCTGGCTATTTACACATCTTACATAAATGTAACAATGAATGAAATCCAACCGAGAGTATAGCAGTGGTAAAACCCTGCGGCTCGGTGAGTTCGGTTGGAAAGGGTAAATGGCAACAGCTGCGTACAAACCCTAAATTGATTATATGAGATGCTACGACTAAAAATTTTACATATAAAAATTCATTCATGGAGTGACATTATTAAATTGTGATTCAACGTCGAAAATTTCAATATAAGATTTTAACACGATCTCTATTCGAGTATATACTGTACCAAGGATAACATTGTAAAGCAATTAAAAATATTCAAGTATGGAAAGAAACCGGACTTTTAAATCCAATAAAAGATACAGATGTAACACGATAATAATTTTAAATAAAAAGCTATTATAGAATTAAGAAGCATATTGTGGAACTCCCATTCAAAAATTCTGACTCAAATAAGCGCTAAACTCGTAACGTGTTTATTGAAGACATATAGCTCTTCTTATGAAATCTGATTCTGTATTCTTTATGAGTCTTGAGGACAATCTTCGTCGTCTTTATTTCTCATAATTTATTAGTTTACAACATCGCGATTCCAACTTGTTCCTGCGCTTTGTAGTAGTGGAACGAATTTGGCAATCTTTTAAAAATTACGTAAAGTTTACTGCAAGATTTAGCCAGCAAGTGCCTCGTGAAGTCGCGATAAGCTGTGCGATCGATACGAGACTCTTTCCAAACGCTGCAGATTTTAACGAGGGCACATAATAAAATAAATTTCCCTGCTAACCTTAGGCGACAATGCGAATCAAATCAGGAAAAAAGACTAAAGATATTAACTGAAAGACGGAGAGGAAAGATGTCTAATCCGGAAAATTAAAGGAGAGAATTCTTTGTTTCAAATCTTGGAACAAGCACAAAAATATCGCAATGAATAAATTTCCATTTCTTGATATTGTAAATTGATAAGTACTAGAAAATGTCAAAATCTAAAAGGGACGTTTTATAAAATCAAACCTATTATTGTGCCAGTAACATTAAAATGTCATTTCTCTACATAATCTGGTCGCATTTTGTGTGGTGGTTTATTGGTTAGCCCTGTTTCGTAGATTTCAAGTCAATTCAACGAGTAAGGAAGAAATGAGAACAAAGATCCGTTTTCCTCACTTAATATTATTCGCTTTAATGTGGTACGAGTTGTCGAAGTAAATCGTTTCAAAAAGGGCTTTGTTAATAATCGGTGGGCTAGGTGCACAGAACTAAGGAAAGACTATAATTTATATATATACCTATATAGATATGTTGTATAAAAAAGTTTAATTTCTAACAATGGAGTGATTTCTGCAGTTGGCATACTATGCGCAGATACCATTGCGCATAGCTGTCTCTTTAAATTGACAAAATCTATTATTTTGTTACTCGTATGTAGAGATAGTAATAATAATTTTTACCGTGTGCCCTAATGAAACTAAAAATGGTGCCGAAACGAATAAAATCATATACCTACATAGGTACAAAACAAAAACATACCGAAAAGCTTCCAGGAGTTGTAGAGGACATCAAAATAATCACTTTTTCTTAATTTACTGACATGGATTTATTAACAAATAGTGACTGTTAGTTTGTCGGTATGTTTTTAAAGCATCCTGTAGGTAGTAGTTCTAATAAGGTATGGTCGCTATATTATAACATAACAACTTACAACATCCAATGAGGTGTCACTACTACGATCATAAAATTTATTTATATCTAAGTACGTATGTATATCCGAAAGTTGCAGCTACCATATACACAACCTCTTTAGTGATTTAGAGTAACATATGGAATTAACTTTTTTCTATAGCAGAAATATGCTTTTGTACACTCAAAATAGTGAACCAAGTAGCACTTTAATTTTTATTTAATTTATATTAAAAAAAAAACTTACAAACTTTAATGGTTTATTTTATAACTTCAATGTAATTAATGATATCAGAAATATTGATTCTTGTAATGTAGGGCTAACTTGATATTTGAAAAAATGTCCTTAAATAACATATGTATATATGTATAATTAATGTTATTCATGTCTTATTTTACTAATATACTCGTATATATATATATATATATATATATATATATATATATATATATATATATATATATATATATATAATAGATCTTCAACTTTTCACGGTTTAAAACCAGCCAATGACGCCAAAACTTCTATTTCCTGTCTACCTCAGGCAGATAAAGGAATTGTGCACATTATTATGTACCTACCGATTTTTGAGAATAACTTGTCCCAGCCACATATGACATGTGGGCTTGAGGAATAAATTAAATGATCTCATGCAATTATGTTAGGTAGTAATAAAATTTAAATTCTATTTGCATATTATTTTGTAATATCACAATTAAAATAAATCAGTATATTAAATTTAAAATATGTCATGTTTTCTATACTATTTCAGAGAGAATTTAATATATATTGGCAATAAAAACTAATTGTGAATGACAATGGAATAAAATGATAATAATATGAGCCCCGTCAAACGTCGCACTTCACTTCGCCCACTAGTTAAAAATTCATTTATAATGACTTAACTAACAGAATTTGTAATAATAATTAAATAAATCTTTGTTTTTATTTAAAACGAAGATTTTTCATCATTATAAACGTAAGTTATTTAATTTTTATCTAGAAAAAGAAAAATTTAACTGTATAACAGTAATAGAAATCGATGTATCAATTTTATATTATTCATCAATATTGGGTAACATCGTTTTTTATTAAGATTTCAATTATAATACTTTTAGACATTTTATTTAATAAAACCTCACAATTTTACGATTTAACTTCGTTTATTTTTTCGGTATTTCCTAAATTGGTAAAACTAAGGATTGTTTTATTTTACAAAAAAAAAAACAAAATAAAAAAATTAAGAAAACATATCTTCCTATGTCATTAGAACAACCAAATTTCTGTAAGATTAATAAACATATATATATATGCGAGATAATATGTGTTTCAAAATAATATAATTTTGTTCATAAAATCATTCAAAATTTAACATAAAAATATACGTTAAATAATGAATACCAACAGTATCGCATTTTGAGTTGCTGTTTTAATTTAATTATAATAGTGAAAAGTGGAATAAATAATGAAGCAGAACGTGAATTCATTTCTCTTAATCTAATACAACTAGAAGTATAAAACTGAAATTAATATATTCGTTACTCACTAATGGAATTAAAATGGAAATGTTTGAAGCACTCACCTGAAACAAATAAAAAATATTAATAAAATGAAACTGGATAAAGCAAACATCAGTGCTACCCAATTTATTTAACGTAAATATTTGTACCATTACATCCAAACATATGGAAGTGCCAATTAATTTAATGTACTAACTCGAACCAATGCCCGTATTTGTGTTGAAGCAGATTTAACCTATGTACTCATACATGAATTATTTACTAATGGAACTGTATTATTAAATTAAACACAATGCCGATAAAAATATTTGTTTTAGAGAATTTCTACACAGTGGAAATATAATGGCAATGTTGTCTTTATTCAATTAAATACTTTTCATTGCAAATACATAAAAAAGGAAACAATTCTGTTATTATTTAAACAATTTTCCCTAAAACAATTATTTAATTTGAAATCAAAAATGAAAGCTATAGGGCCGGTATTATAAACGTTCAGTTAAATTTAGTTCCAAAGTAAATTTAATTAAATGAACAAGTGCAACTCGAATTTTTGACAGCAATGGTTTAAATGTCATACGGACTTGGAAATTGATTCGAAATTGTTCATTATATTAAATTTATTATGAAACTAAATTTAACTGGACGTTTATAATACCGGCCCATAGTCACACGTGTGGAAAATTTAAAAAACATATAAAAATAATTACAAACCGCATTTTCAGTATCGTTTTGTTATTTCTACATAGTCATATAAACAAGTCTTAGTACGACGATAGTGTCAATCTATTTTAGGAAAAATAGCAGTCTAAATTCAATATATTTAATTTTCTTTTACTCGAAAAAATAAACAAATAATATAGTTATTTTTTATTTTATGGTGTAAACGTTGAAAGTATTCATAATTTCATGACAAAAAAGTCTCCGTACGATAACCAGAATATTTAAATAATAAACCATTTATTGTTTTAGAAGAAATATAGTATTTTGGTGGGTTTTTCCTTCGGCTTTTCTATCAGTAACTTACCGACGAACCATTAAATCTACCACATTTTTGTTCACCGATGGCATTATATTCTGCCATTTGGTTTATATTCTTGTTTCTTTCAAGAATCTTCAACACTTCCTCAATCTGGTTAAAGTTGAATGAGACTATCGGGGATGATTAAGCTCATTTTTGATATTTTACATTAGCCATTCTCTTTCAAGATGCGAATTGTTCTCATGCATGAAATTAAAATTGTCTGCTAAGCTTATTATTCGGCACTTTGGCTTAAATTTGCTTTTCAAATACTGAGGTAATCTTTGCTATTCATTATTATTGTAATAGCTAGTAATTTTCGTACTCCCGCTGACTAAATATACCCGCAAAACATAACGCTGTCGTTGTCGTATTCAACTGTTACTTTTAACTACCTTAAATTTTACGTTTTCTCCAAATTTTTTGCCTTCTATCTAATTCTGCAATTATTAAACTTACTTACGTCAGAAAACCTAATAAAGAATTAAAAGTAGAAAACTTAAGGCATTTAAAAATAACAGTTAAATACGGCGGTGACAGCATCATGTTTTGGGGGTATATTTAGTTAGCAGGATTACGAATATTAGCAATTATTACAACAATCAAGGATAGCAAAGACTACCTCGATATTTTAAAAGCAAATTTAAGGCAAAGTGCTGGAGAGTAGGGTTAGCAAACAATTTTAATTTCATGCATGAGAACAATCCTACAAATAATTAGCGTCTTGTAAGAGAATGGCTATTGTATAATATCAAAAATAAGCTTAAATAAACCTACTATCTCCGGACAGAAAACCCGAGATATAAAACAAAATAGAATTTAAAATTACAAGAAGAATGGCAGATATAAAGCCATCAATGATCCAAAAAATTGGTAGATTTAATATTTAGGTTAACATACGGCGACTTCTTTGTAATGGAATTATGAATATTTTAAATGTTTACCTCATAAAATAAATAAAATAACTGGGTATATTATTTGTGTATTTATTTATATATATATATATATATATATATATATATATATATATATATATATATATATAATAACGTAAAACATAATGCTCTTCATTTTGTATTAAAAAAATTAAATATATTGGGGTTTAAACTGCTATTTTTCCTAAAATAGATTGAAACTGTTGTCGTACGGAGTCTTTATTTGTTTGACTGTATATGAATAATATCAAAAGCGGAAATCTGTTGTAAAAGTTATAAAAAAAACAATAAATATGCCACTTGCAAAACAATATTCAACGAATAAAATATATTTATACACCAAGTGAGCTAACAATGTTTATTCACGAGCAGAAGGTTTAAGGGCGAGTTAGTTTCTTTGAATATAATTAATAAATGAAATTTAATAAAAAAAAAGAAAACCTCGAATAAAGGATAAAATAGGTTGGTTCCAACAAATAGCAAACCCGTTCGGAACTACCCGACGCATACGCAATGTTAAAGTAGTTACCCAACAAATATCAGACTGGATTTTTGGCTGATATATTAAAAATTTTAGGCAGAGTAGTCACGTCATCAAAGTTTGTAACTAGATAATGACGTCACGAAATTAGTAGGTTTACATGATACACTATTTTAATTTTAGAAAATAATTGTATTTACTTGCGATGCTAATTTATGTGATCAAGTTAATTTGTTTAATAGTCGAATAATAATTGAATATTATTGTAAAATGTATATATTTCCAATTTATGGTATTGAAAATTCGGTGTAGGGCACACCGAGTCGGGTTTCAGAAGGAATACGGAGAGTGAATGAAGCACTTGATGAAAAATAAGAAAATTAATGTTAAATGACATTGAATATATTTTTAAAAAAATTGATTTGATTTTATTTAGATTTACAATTCTGTAGTGTTATAGAAAAGTAAAGAGTAGCACTATAAATTCGATTTATTGAAAATATAATTAAAATAACATTTAAAAAATATATTATATTTGATTGAAAATACTCCAATAATACAATTTACAATTATTGAAATTAACACAAACTAAAAACAGAAAAGCTCAAGATCATTCTCAAAGTAACGAACTAATGACAGCAGACGCTTGACAATTCCGGGAGAAAGATGTCATGTAAACGTTTAAATATTGAAATCCAATAGTACCAACATGTGGTGAAAAAATGAACTACAATTATTTTAAATAAATTGAAACTCATTAAAAACATTATATTCGACTTTAAAATAATTGTAAATTTAATTAAAATGTACTTTACTTATAGTATGCAAAAAATAGTATTTATTGTCTTCGTTTTCCTAAACATATACAATACTACAGTGTTTTTTCATTTTGTAATGAAATGATGACGTGACTACTCTGCCTAAAAATTTTTACTATAGTTGCTAGTCAGACGTTTCAACAAGCTTCGGAACGGTTGTAAACCAGTTTGGGACTAATAAAAACTCTCAACGACTGGGGTACGTACTAAAAGTCAGGACATGCGTAATTAAATGAATTTTATCAATTGTCAGTTTCTAATGTTAGAAATTTATTTGATCTTCCATAGTCCTTTTTTACATATTATTAATTTTTATTACTAAGTATGAGTAATTTAAGTAATTTCTCAAAATTATTTATCCTAAAAATCTACGATCTGGTCCAACAAATCGAGTTAACAAATATTTCCGAATCAGTCTGTTGACGCATATGCATATTACGAACCGTTCTGAAATTGCTTAGCGGAAGTTATTTTCGTAATTCTGACAGTTGCGTGAAGTTTTCGTTTCTTTTTTTTACCTCTCGCTAAGAGAGGTATTGGATTCATGCTAAAATTCGCATATCCAGATTTTATTGAATAAGTACGATTTAAGGTCCCTAGAATCCGATTATAACATTTTTAAAATGTCTGTGTGTTTCTTTGTGTGTGTGTGTGTGTGTGTGTGTTGTGTGTGTGTGTGTGTTTGGATGTTGTAGACACGATTCCTCAAAAACTATAAGACTTAAAAAATATTTAACTGCAGTTTCCTGACATTCCTTGGAAGAGCTGAAAAGGATTTGGTAACAATTGAACAACCGGAAGTAGTAGTTTCTTAGAAAAATTCTTCTAAATATAATTTTTGGGAGTTTTTTTTTATTAAATATTGAAGAACATAAAATTCTCCATCTAATACACTTAAAATTTTTATTATATCTTGTATAGATTTAGAGATAAAGACACTATAATTTATAGAGTAATCTAATCGCAGAGGCTAAGGCACTAAGGCAACCAGTTGACAAATTCCAATGTTTATAACATAGTTTGTAAATGACACATGTCAGTGTCAACAATCAACAGTTTTAGTGACATTCTGATAGCTTTTTCTGGGAAGTATATTTAATCTTTCTTATTGTTTTATTAATTAAATATTTGAAATTATAGGTAAAATTGTGGTAAAATGCATATATCCATCAGAAATTCCGCCAATCTAGTTAATAAATTGGAAGAATCTCTGACATTTAGAAACTTCCTCATACAATGAAAAATAGATATAATTAGAATTATATGTGTGCAGAAGACATGTTAAATACAATAAAAAACAATATTTGGGTAAAGTTCTGTAATGTTTTGTTATAAAACGACGGTTCGAAACCGAAGTGCAATACAATACTTATATAGCCTAATATGGAAATGGCGAGAGGTCTTTTGCTGGCCACAACAGATTTTTTTTTATTTACAGTGTGTCAGACATAACTGATAATTAATTTATGATTTTGCCTTTGTAATTTTCAATATTCAGGTAGGTACTGTATATTTTCATAAACAAAAATATGCCTACAATGTGGACATAGTTTGGTTTTACAATTTTAAAAACGTCATTTGACAGTTATAAAAACAATCCATGCAACACGCAACTCACACCATGAAATGAACTATAATAAAAGAAAAATCTTATGACTGGAACTCTTTATTTATTATTCATAGTGTGTAATTGATCTGTTGTTCACTAATATTTTGTATAAACACTGTGGCTAGTTTTATATCAATTTCGTTTTCTAATATCTACTTTTCTACTAATCACAGTACCACAATAATATAGTTGAAATTTATGTTCGTAGTCTTATCTTTCCGTGGTTCTACTCGTGGCTAGTCCCTCGAGAATGGCCACATTAATACGATGTTAATATTTCCGAGAGTGATGCAGCTAACAGCTCTGGTTCTATTCATCGACTTGTCCAGTTCTCAAGCGAATAATTCCGTATTTATACAGAGGGCAGCGTACAAAGTGCGAGCAGCAGTGTGAACGGACCAACGTTTTCATTAAAGTAGTTTCAATGTGGTTTAAATTCCGGTTCAAAAAGTGACCTGAACAACCCAGCACTACATTACGCTTTGTGGAACAGTCTGAAGTTAAATGTTTCGTCAGTAGTATAATTCAAAGGAAAGGAGAGCTATATACATTATGGAATAGAAGGTGACAGGTTGATTATATTAAATACAAAATTATTGTTTCCATGCCATTAAAATTTTGTTTGAAATAAGATTTACGGCCGCACATTACTTTTTTAGGTATACAAAGAAACAGTCACTTTTATATTTCAAAGTTAATATAACAATTAAGGAAAAACGTCGATTTAACGGATTAATTGCAGCGAGGTTGTATCAGTTAATCCGAAAGTAGGTGCGATATAAAGTAAAGTAGATTTCCGAATGCGTATTTTAAAAAATTGGTAATTCAGAGAATTTTCATCTTTTTACTTTCTATTCTTCTTTTATTTTTCTAAATAACATACACTCTATATCCCCGAATTGATACATCAATTACTGCTGCACGAAGTACTTAACTTTTATCGTACCTAGCATTTTTGTCGTAGATACATGGCATAGGTACATGAGCTTTTATTCGCCATCTTATTATCGTACGTGATGAGGCTAAAAAAGAACTTTTAGTCCGAGGTGCATATAACATTTTTAGGCTACTATTATAAGTTATGTTTAAATACACTAGCGGTCGTTAAAATCGGAAAACCAAAAAATAATAGGAATAGATAGACGAATTTCGGCACAGAGGTTATTTATTATTAGAAAAATTAATAATTAAAATTTGGAATCGCTATGAACAATCGTTCAAAAAGTATCATTTATCAAGCAGATTCATTTATTCGATATTTCTTCACTGCGATTTAAATTCAGTTAAAATTTGATAGTTATCAAGTTAACGCCTCGTCGACAGCAACGTCCATTTGAGCAAGTGGGTGATTTTGAAAGGGGCCTTATCGTGGGTATGCGCAGCAAAAACGGATTGTCACTGCGTGATATAGCGGCTCGTGTAACTCGCAATATAAGAACGATTTCACGCATATGATGACAGTGAGCACAGAGAGATGGCAGATAGGATCTGGAGCTCGCCGGAGATCATCAGTGAGAGAGGAGAGACCGGTTTAGACCGTGCTCGTACTCGCGCTTAGGCTCAAAATGGTGGCTCGTGATGGTTTGCACGAGTACGAGCGCGAATAGCACTAGATTTGTTCGAGCAGCAGTCAGAAACTGTCACGAACTATCAGAAGCATGCGCATAAAAATTTTGGCGTTCGAGCAGCGGTAAATCACAAATTCACACTAAGAATTCGGTGTTCGTGCAGCGGTTCGAAACCGTTGGGGACGGTTTGAAACAGTCAGGAGAATTTGAGGATTGTTTGCAAATTTCAAATCTGTGACATGCGCACTAGCATTTTTAACGTCAAATCGCATGGAAAAACTTATTAACCGATTTCTCGGCGGTGATTGTAAGGAATTATATTGTTGTTATTCCATAAAGTAGTTAATTTTATTTAAATTTCCAATATTTCATTACATATTTTGTAACTTCAGGGAATAAAATAATTTATCTGTTGTAATCGCTTGAGAAATTGATAAATTCGGAAACATTCAATTTTGAAATTATTATTTGTTTGTACACTGCATTGTTTTACATATTATTTAAAGAAAAAAAACTTGTAAAATTTACTCTGTGAGCGTCACATGTTGACCAAAAAGTGTGAGAATTCGGCCAACATGTGACACTCACAGGGTAAATTTTACAAGTTTTTTTTTTAAATATTCTTTTAATATCTTATATGTTCTACGTATATGGTCAAAATTCTTTAAATAATATGTAAAACAATGCAGTGTATAAACAAATAATAATTTCAGAATTGGATGTTTCTGAATTTGTCAAGTGATTACACCAGTTAAAACTAATTTATTCCCTGATGAAGTTACAAAATGTGTAACGAAATATTGGAAATTTAAATAAAATTAACTACTTTACGGAATAATAAAGCAATATAATTCGTTAATAAGGTTATTTCTTATGACAAGTAATTTTTAAAATGTCTGATTTAAATATATCAAGCAGTGATGAGTCTAGTATATCAATATCTTCTGCAATAAACGTATTGTTTAAAAACATGTAGTATAATAAAGAAAATAACTATCCTGAATCAAATTAGTGTCAACCTGACATCAGTCAAAATACTAAACAGCTGAGAAATAAAACAGAAAAAAGCTGGCGTCAACATGAGTTAACTACCGCCGGTAAAAGTAACTAACGCGTTCGAGCAACGAAAATTTTAAACTAATTTGAAACTATCAGAGTTGGGCGCATGCGCAGTAAAACAGTACGTCAAACTGTTGCAAATTGTCTGCTCGAACAAAGCTATTAACTGGTCTTACGTTACAAGACCGTTCTGAAAGTGCATCAACTGTAGCACGGCAGTAGTGGACAGTGGCAAGATACTCTCTATCTGTACGACGTATTCGTCACCATTTGGCGGAATTCGGGCTGCACGCGCGCCGTGCATTATTCCGAATTCCAATGACCGCGCAGCACGAAACATTGCAACTGGATTGGTGCAGAGAAAGGCGGTTATGGAACAATTAGTGGAATGAAATTATTATTTCTGACGAATCGCATTTTTGTTTGTACCAAAATGACACTCGGGTATTTGTGACACCGGGGTGAAAGGCGGAATGTGGCCTATATTCGAAGTTGATCCACACATTCAACTCTATCCCGCAGCTGTATTTCAGCAGAAGATTTTGACCTTCTTTAATCAACACAGAAATCAAGTGCTTCCATGGCAGACAAGTTCACTAGATTAGTAGCCTATTTACAATTTGTGGGATGTCTTAGGAAGGACCGAGAAGGACAGTGCGACGTATCCATCTTGATATCACAAAATAATCTGTTTTCTATCAAAATATATTACAATGATTAAAACCTAAAAATTAATATTAAATAAGAACAATAATTAATTTGTTGAGCAAGAAAAGGAGCGATAGCGAAAATGTTTTTTCCAATGCTTTGCTTAAAATTCATGAAGCTGCATATAATACAACAAACAACACTAAATTTATTTGCTGTTTAAACAAACGATTAACAGATGAGTTGGTAAAGTAAAGCAGCCGTCAAGTAAAAGCAGTCGTGAAGTAAATGCACCCGTAAAAAAGTCTTTCGCAGTTGTTACAATTTCATGTAATAGCTACGCAAAGATGAATATTTGCCAGCAATATTAAAGGTAATACTTTACGCAGCACAAGTTTTTTTGTACCACCATTTTTCAACAATTACATAAAAAAAATGTTCTATCACTTGCATCGTCATTGAAGCTTATAAAAAACTGCACAATTAGCGCACGAGTGTAATTCATTCCTGGAACAAAGCTACAGGCAACATCGTCGTCGGTATGAAACAGCAACAAAACGTGCATTTTTAGTGGATAGTATTTGCGATCATCAAAGCGCTGGAGCAGGAATTGCAATACGGCGCCGTGGTGAGCTGGAATTGTCAGACGAACATAACCTAGCATTTCACACGGAATTGCCCTCGAATGAGCGCGCCAGGCGGAGGGAATCGCATCATGCAGGGAAAATGATGCCAATGTTACACATTACAAAGTTTTCCATACGTGCAAGACGCTTTTGTCATGCCGGTTTGAAAATAATAAATGCACGTAAAGATTCAAGAAGAAAATGCATTACCTAAAGAAACACTTCACTATATTCTCTGTTATTAAAATTAGAATTAAATTAAATATTTGTATAAAAAATTAGAACAAATTTAAATTATAAAATAGCAAATAACTAAATCATCAAACTTAATACCCCTGGGTATGTTAGTCCGCTTTTTATTAAAAGATTTTACTTTTATAGAAAAATGACTAAGGCCATCTCCTAGTACAATACACTCCAATAGCTATTTATTAATTTTTTTTTTTTAAAAAAAAAACAACCTAATAACCGTTAGGAATTGAGACTATATAGGTAAATGCTCACATAATTTAGGAGTGAAATAAATTTATTAGAAATTTTATTAGGAAGTGGAAATAAAGGCTCTTCATGTAATAATAATTATTCATCATCAGAGTAAGAATGTACCAAATTTTATTAAATACATTTAAAGTTTTGTGTTACAAAGAAGTATATCAAATAAAAAGAAAACGCTATTTCGATATTTCTCTTTGAAATACTTAATAGGGTCCTCCACTCTAATTTTTTTATTATTTTAAATGAAAGTTTGTTAAATTTTGAAGCAATTTGTAGTATTAAAAAGTCATAACTGTTTTTAGTTCAACTGCATTTGATTTTTAAAGAAACCTATAGCTATCATTCTCGCACGTTTCTGTAGTAGGCTGCACGAGAAAGATAGCAATCGTTGTGACGTAGATGTATAGATGCTTAAAATCACTAATATTTCAAAAACTAACAATTTTTAAAAAACTTTTATCGTCTCAATCATGATTTTATCTTATCTACTTCCAATATAACTTTTACTCAAGTCTCTGTTATGGTGGAGGACCCTATTCCGTTATTAAAAAAAAAAAAATGAAAATAAGACAAAAAACAACAACAATGGAGTATGCCACATGTTGTAAAATATTTACTGATTTTTTTATCACAATTCATTATACAAAATGGGTATCAATTATAAGGGTAAAAAATAATCAAAAGCGTATAGTTATATAAATTCTGTGTGGTGATTATTTCGTAAACACGACAGAAGAATTGTCATTTTAATAAATTTTCACAATGTACTACCTCAATGACAATTTAAAGTGGCATTAAGTCTTCAAATAAAGCATATTAAGTGTGTAATTAAGCTCGGACATGCATAAATATTATATTACTTTTCCATTATTAATATCTCACATCCAAATAACCAGGGGTCAACCGTAACACCGTGATATTGTAATTATTATTTACACAGTCTAAAATTAAATCATAATATTATTGTTTTTATAGTATTGCAAAATTGTTTCAATTTTAATTTCATATTCACACTCATCTCATATTTAATGACTACGGGATACGTATACGTAATGGGGTATTCTACTGAATTTTTTTTATTTTAAAGAAAACTTAATTTAGTTTTGAAGCAAGTTATAGTATTAAAAAAATCTTAATTGTTCCTAGTTTAACAGTATTTTATTTTCGAGAAATCAGTGTAACGTCACATTCCCCCTATACTTGTCTTTCTCACACACATTGCTCTGAGTACGCTACAAGAGAAAAATAACAATTGTATGACGTCACTTTCCCCTTTTAGCAAATGTGAAATATCTCGTAAAGTAATTATTTAAAAAATGTTTTTATTTTTTTTAACGATTATTTATTGAGCCATATTTTAAGTTAAATTGAAATTTTTCTTATTTTTTGTTATGGCGGAATACCCCATTAATTACACTGTTCAGAACAGGTTTGTAATTTTATGACAAATACTTAAATTATTTAAGACAATGAGTATATTTTATTTTAGTTGCTAACAAAACGATAATATTTATTCACGCGTCACAATTGAATAAAAAATAAAATGGTATGCACATATTGTAGAAGTCCATTGAAATATTTTAAACTAAAAGTAAAATTGTATGCTAACCTCAAATATCGACATAAATATACAGGGTGGGGCAGAAAAACCTATCCGATTTCAAATCCCTTTTTCTCAAAAGAGGGAGCAGGTAGAGTAGTGGGGTAAAAACCGTTAGAAAGCCGGTTTTATGCCATTTGTCAGTAGTCAACATGCCTTGGTCTGGTGAACATCGTGCTTTTGTTATTGAGCGGTTTATCGAATGCGGCGGTTCGATAATTGCTACACAACGTGCTTTTCGAATTCATTTCGGACTCGGGCGTCATGATCCTGTTCCACATCACGCTACGATTAAAGTGTGGGTGTCAAATTTCAGACAGACGAGTTCAGCATTGAAAAAGAAGTCGCCTGGACGTCCCAGGACAGCAACAGGACCTGAAAACGTGGCCAATGTGAGAGCCGCGATTGAACGTTCCCCGTGTCGTTCGGCGCGAAAACATTCGCTCGCTTTGGCGATTTCCAACCGCAGTATTCGGCGCATTTTGCACCGGGACCTCAAAATGCATCCCTACAAAATGGTTGTTGCACAGGAATTAAGTGAAAGGGATTTTAAAACCCGTACGAACCTGTGTCGCGATCTCCGAGAACTCCCAAACGACGATGTTGTGCTCTTCACGGACGAAGCCCATTTTCACCTTTGTGGTGCCGTTAACAGGCAGAATTTTCGATATTGGAGTGACGAAAATCCTCGAGAAATCCATCAGGAACCCCTCCATAGCCCAAAAGTGACTGTGTGGTGTGCTCTTTCCCGCCTAGGCGTCTGGGGGCCTTACTTTTTTGAAGAAAATGGGCAAACCGTAACGGTCAACAGCGAGCGCTATTGTTTCATGCTGGAAAATTTTCTTAGACCCAAAATGGAAGAAAATGGCGTGGAAAATGTGTGGTTTCAACAGGATGGGGCAACCGCCCACACATCGCGACGATCAATGGACATTCTCAGGGAACTGTTTCCCGGTCGCCTCATTTCCCTGAGAGGTGATCTTGGCTGGCCGCCGCGCTCACCGGATCTCACTCCACGTGACTTCTTCCTCTGGGGTTACCTCAAATCGAAGGTTTACCAGCATCGACCAAGGACCCTTCTTGCTTTACGAAGGGAAATTGCTCGGGCAATTGAAGAAATTCCTGTGGAAATGACGGTGAAAGTCATGGAAAGCTACCGCGAGCGCCTAAATCAGTGTATCCGCTCCCAAGGACGACATTTGAGTGATGTGCTTTTCAAAACTTAAATTTAAAAATGGCATAAAATTTGCGATATGTTAATAAAAAATTTTTTTGACAAGTTGAGTGGTTTTAATTTTATAACGTTTTGAAATCGGATAGGTTTTTCTGCCCCACCTGTACATACCTATACATTATTATTATTAAAAAAAAAAAAAATCATCACTTTTGCAGTCAAAATTTCTAAAAATCTTTCACACTGTTTCTTATACAAAAATACGAAACATTTCTTATTTTCTACTTAAGTTCTATTACATTTATTCAATTATTTTGGAATAAATACTATAAATAAAAAAACGTGAATATTACAATTAGGACTGGTTTAATGAATTCATTTAAATAATTGTTTATTTATTATAACACCTTATTTGTAAAACACAGATTGGGCTACCTAAAATATATAAAATATTAGTAAATTTAATTTTTTTAAGTTATCCCAGTTCCAAATAATAAAATACCTACCCGCCATAATCCCTCTACAGAATACATATATAGTAGTTTTTACATATTTATTGGTTTTATAAATTTTATGTATGATTGTACGCATTAACATTAACTATTATTATAATACATAGTTTAAATTAAACACTCCGCGGATGCCTGGAACTTACAGTTTGCATTATTGCTTTAGGGATAAATTATTGATTCGGTAACAGCATCATTCGCAATTAAAAAAGACTTCTGGAACGAATAGCAAGGTTTACTTTTTCATTGAGTTTGTCATATACTAATTCCCACAATTTGGTGTATTCCATATTAGTTCTTTCATGGTAATTTCACTTTAATAGTATGCACGTACCTTTGAAGTAAATCCCGTGTGAAACGTGCCGTAATTAATACACATTCAATATCCAAATTTAATCTTATTGAAATTGCACGAACCTGTTCCAATGAAACCTGCCAGTATACTCATAGCACAGGATAGGATCCTCCTTTTGTGCATTTAAGAGCAACTTGCATCTATTCAAGATGGAATATGTAATAATATTTCAAAATAGGTGTTCACATCATAGAGAACAACGCAGCAGACTGCAGACTGCAGATGCAGCTGTGCGAAGTGCATCCATCCAACCCGCTATTAACCAGCTCACTGAATAAATGGAATATACTTCGATATGTCTTCACAATGCCCAATTTGCCTTTGGCGGCTTGCACAAATAAATTATCATGCAACGTTAGTTTATATTCAAAATACACTGCTTGTCAGATGAAGACGCCTCACTTCTATGCAATTTCAAACTTGTCAGGTGAATGAAATATAACCTACTTATCTTTACTTCAAGCATAAAATATCCACAGTGTACTTGTACTCAATTTCACTGAACAAGATAATTAATATTATAATACAAAGCGACGACAATATTGCAACCAGCAGCAAACTATTATTTGATTTAAAATATAAACTACGAATTAATTCATTTTCCATGATATATGTAGGTATAAAATTTCTTATTTTATAACATGTATAGACATTATTTCTCCCGTTTACTTTACATATTTAACTGGTTTATATATTAAATTTTTAATATTATTTCTAGACAACAATCGGGATTTCCACTATTTTTTATGTTATGTTTTTATAGGTTTTTTATTTCTGCATGAAAAGTTATACATATAAATTCAGAAAATAAGAAAATAATACATATCGCGACAGTAGCCTACTTAAGACAGTTGAAAATATCGTACATCGTACAGTAGCATGATATGATTATCGTACTAGCACGATATGGTTATATAACAATGATGAAACCAAATCAGCATAGCCATGCAGCCTTGCTATGGTTGTTTGGAAAAAAACAGTACCTAGATATTGTTATTTGAAATGAAATGAAATTTTTTGTGTTCGTCTAAAAGTAGTGTTCATAACTAGCTTGACAATAATATAGTATTGCTCGTGTTCGATTGCACCTCGTTCGTCAAACTTCACACTCGCACGATATACTCGTTATGAAATATACTATATCATAACAGGTATTCTGTAAAAAAATATTGAAAACAGTATTTTTTATAGCTCATAAACAGCCTTTTTTACCGCCACGACAGTGCGTCATAGCCGCAAGTCTGCTTATGTTGAATAGATGATGCGTTCCTAGCTCAGAGTTAAAAATTTAGTTCTGTGATTCTAAGTACGAATGCTTAAAATCGACCAGCCTTGTATTCCTCTACATCTACAGTAAAGATATTGAATTTATTTGATATAATACAAAATGTATTATAAATTGCTCCATATGTTGAGAGGTAAAATAGAAAACTCAATCCGTCATAATATGACGTCATAGTCCGGTCTGCAATCGAAGTGTTTTGAACGCATGTAATGTTTTAACCACGTTTTAACTAATGCTAAGAATACCGGTGGATCCAAAAGACCACCCACTCACCAGTATTTCTGCGAATACGAGTCGGAGTCGATTCTTTGCCCACAAGGTCAGACCGATAAGACCCATAAGAACCGTATTACCCTTAAGACCCGAAACTTCATATACCGTTACCGTTGTTGATTTTTTTGATTACACATTTGACATAATACAATTAGTTTTAAAAGTTAATTTGTATAATAATAGAAGTAAAAAACCTCGATTTGCGGACACCATTATGCTTAGTTAAATTTTGCATTTAAATGCATTAATGAGATATGTATGTTCTCGGTGCGGCGAAGTATTGTCTCTTAATGTAGTCAGTCAGCCATTGCTTTACACATAACAAGTCTTACGACCCGTATGTCGTACGGTTATTGGTGGGTAATACGTTTATTATTGGTTTTACGAGTCTTATGGGTGTAGATGGGTAAGTGGGTTTTTTCCTTTTACCTAAATACCCAGTTCTAAGTACAAGTCCTAGTTTTCACGCATTTAAAAAAAAAATAATGGGAAAATATTTAACCATTTAGTTAAGTGTTTTTATAAATGTTTTATAATATATTTTTGTGTAACAGTTTTCTTTTTCACTGTTTTATTTATGGTGGAAACCGTCAATCATAATATTTCAGTAAAAATCGGTAATTTCAAAATTAAAAACGAGCACCTCATTCTTAAACATTACATTTTATTGAATCGAAATCTCTTACATCAATTTTACATCCCGCCCTCCCTTGGTAAGGGACTAAGATGTTAAATACGCACGTGCATATATAATCCGATTTTAGCATTTTTACGATGAAGTCTGTGGATAATGGGTGTGTGAATCTTGCGTGGGCACAACTTCGATGTTTCTTATTGAATGTTGAAAAGATTATGAATTTTGTTGTTCCACTTAATTTCAAATTATGTGACGTTACTGACTTTTTTTTATTTTAAGTTTTAAATTATAAACAGAGTGTAATATACGATCCATATTTTATTACATTATTCACAATTTGTGGTGTCCAAGTCTATTAATAAACGAATAGCTTTCCATCTGGCAATTAGGGATACTATAGCCTCCATTAATTATTTATATAATGTGCATAGGCCACTAAGGGATGAAAATGCCGACATGGGATGGGGGTGAATTTTTTGGGATATTTATTCCTTGGGGTTAGAATTGGAATCTGCGTTTACTTACAAGGCGTTGCTTGAAAGCTCCGCTATAAAAATGATAAACGCTGTAACCTCGGAGATACATTACGCCATTAATTGTAATTTATAAAACTGCGGTGGCTCCAACATTCACGGACTGATCCATTACTTACTCCGAAAAATCATTTTCACATAATTACAGGCATTACTTAAAATCATTTCATTTGAATACAAAAATTGCTCTAATTTGTCACAGGATTTAGAATACTGACAACAAAGGACAAACAATTACGAAATCTATTGCAAAGAAATAGCTATTTATGTGTTTGCAAAATTATGGTGTTTTTCACAGTAGACGTGGAGATTGCCGAACGAAGTGAGTTCGGCTGTTCGGCATCACGTCATGTGAGAAACACGATTTTGCAACGAGTTACTTACATACCTAGGTTTTTTTCTAATTTTGTTTACAAGAAAAGATAGAGACTTATCATATTATTTAGCAATCATTCTGACATTCGAAGAAAATTACATTAAACGGAATTTAAAAATAAAAATTACATCGTTTATTTAATTTCAAAAATTACTTTTTAATTTTCTCTTCTACTTCGGTACCTACATTCTAGAAATTTTGCAAACAATGTGATGTACTAATAATATACATATACTTACATAGTATTTTCACAGAAGCTACATTTTATTGTACATTTTAACGCAAATATTTATGTACCTCAATTGTTACTTATAACACGGTTCATTTTATTCAGCATTACAACGCAAAATATCAAATGCATCATGCAGAGTGATAATTAAAAAAATAATAATACAGAATTACAATAAGTCCGGAGTTTGAAGAATTTAAAACTAGTTTTATTATTTAGGCCATTTTTTTTTTTATTTTTTGATTGAAGATTACATATTCAATTCAGTGAAATATGTGGTTATATTTCACTTCCATTTTTAACACATACCAACCTATGTCTCTAGACGCATATTGCAAATTATACAGGTTTCTTACCTCTTGAAGGCAAATGTATATATTTTCTAGTTAATTGTTGTTAGTTGCGGAACTTGAACTCACGAGTCACGACTTTCAAAATCTGTAGGTGAACGAGTCACTACTAGCTGTGCTGGTACAATTTACTCGTACCTACGTACATATAATGATTACTTGCGCATTTGAGGTTTGTATTGATAAAATAACTCTCTCTAAAATATAACCTTGTGAATTTTAATGAATAGGACTTGAAATAGTGTGAAATTACCTAATATAGTATGCAAATTTTGTTGTGTGCACATATTACGTATGTGTATCGAATTTAGATATAATCGACCAAGTGATATGCATATATAAATATTACTATAAACAATTAAAAGAAAATCAAGCATGATTTGAAACGAACCTTGATATTCTAACTGTGTAAGGGTATTCATAAAAACACCATTATATTTAATAAAAGTATGTCACTTATTACAAATATACATCAAAAGCTACATACATACATTATGTACCTATAGACATATGTAATCGACCTTGCAATCGGCCAAATGTTTTCATATGATTATGCATATACAAGCTCTAACTAGGCTCACCATTTCTTGTATTGAAATAAAACTTAACATGATTGTCATTCAATATTATTATTACATAAGAAAGAGACCAATGGCACTTGAGTACCCAAGTTATCAATCTTTGTAACTGTAATCACCATTTATTATATTAATTGTTAATTAACGAAATACAATTCAAAATTGGTCCTTATTTACATTGAAGCGTTTTTCTAAATCCAATTTTAACTAAAATGTTTAGCTACGAAATGAGATTTTGCTTCTAATGGGAGTGCTCCGCTATTTTTCTTTTATAAAACTTCATAGAAATTGAAAACAATCAGTTATTCTAGAAAGTTGTAGTTGTTTTTTGTCATGCCATCATTTTTTTTTATATATATATATATATTCATTGATGATGTGAGTCTCATTCTGATTCACTAATAAATGAAGACACATAATATTAATCTATTTCTAGGCTTATAAAAATATACCTATATACAGAGAGTTAAAAAATAAGTGTCACAAATTATGAGGGCATATAGTACTGTCCAAAATAACATGGGTCTGATCTTCAATAGTTTCCGAGATATAAGGCAATGAAAACTGAGTTTTTTCGGTGTTTTATCTCGAAAACTGTAAGAGTTACGACTTTGATTAAATGAGACATTTTGTCTACCTTTCTGAGGTCATCTTAGATGTGTTTTTGTTTTTCAAAAAAATCGAATAATTGTACTAAAAAAGTTGTGGCGACATTGATCAATATTTAGTTTTCAAATAACTTCGTAACTATTAGAAAGTGAAAAGAATGTTTCAAATAAAATGTTATTGTTTCTTTATAGTCTATTTACTGGCATAGACAAAATTTTGTTCGACCTCTAGTCAGATTTTTTTCGATTCTTATACAAAATGGCCTCTTTCTCAAAGATCGGACCCATGTTGATTAAACTTTTTTTACTCATTTTGGTTAGTACTATATGCCCTCATAATTTGTGACACTTATTTTTTAACACCCTGTATATACCGGGTGGTGAATTGATTTATGCAATATAGGAAATTCAATGCTAATTTCTTCATATGGCGATATTTCGTTCCCTATTTATTTTAGAGCAAAATGCTTCAAATGCATCTTGTAGATAATTGAATTCTGCGTCCAAATCACCCATCACATCATTTTACACTTTTTATCAATTGACATCACGCTTTAAAGATATTTACTTAAAGAAAAAAATCTAATGGTTACTTGTTACAATGCTGGTCATAGTTTGCGAAATCTCCTGAACGTCCTAGACCAAATCCTTCTACAGTTTCGAGAATATTAACAAAATTTAAAAGTGATCGATGTTTAGATAAGAATCATATGAAAAGAGCAAGAATAAAAACTGCGCGAACTGAAAAAAATAAAAATAATTTACTTTCGTTGTTTCGAAATTCCTGCATTCATTTACTTGAAAATGGATTCCGGATATCAAAAAAGCGCTGGCAGTAATATGACTAATATCACAGATTGAACATTGTATTTTAGATTTGTGCTACTAGTCTAAATAGTAATACAGAAGGCTTAAAAGTAGTAAGTATTTGGAATAGAGTAGATGTGTGAATGAGATAGGTACAGAAAGATGGTACCTAATGTAATTTAGTAGAAGTTTCAAATATTTTAAAAACTATTTTGTAACTTTGATAGTCTCTGTTATAAAGTTTTAATACCTAATTTTATTATAAATGGTTAGTTTTCTAATTTGTCGCCATGATAGGGAAACCCTTAATAGTTATTGCTATATTTTCTACATTAATAAAATTACTTTTATAAATATGAAGTAATTTTTAGGTATAAGAAGGATTATGATTTTCGTCAAGCTGCAAATTTCATTTTCAAACATGTAACAATTTTTTTCATTCGTGGTTCCCCTTTAACTTTTTTTTTTTTTTAAATATTTGATATTTTTCACAAAGATATTTTTCTCTGAAAAAATCATTAATTTAAAAATTAAAAATATGATAAACAACTTTGTAATTAACATTTTAATAATGTATAGCACAAGCTCAGCCTACATTCAGTCATTGTAATCACATGATAAAAACCGAAGCCTTTTCAAATTTTCCATTCTTCTGAAGGGAAGAATTTTTATTCACATTGCGTTCATTTTTACATTAATTCTTGTGCAAATTCATTGAAAATACATTCCATAACGTGTTATCACCTTGAACCAGTAACCAAATTAAAAATTTTGTAATTCATTTTCGTCGAAACCGGAAGTGAACGAACTCTGAGAAAGAGAGAGAGCGGATGTGGGTGCGGACAGAGACAAGGATGGAGAGAGAGAGAGAGAACAATGGACGGTAACAATAGCAGTGAAATCAAAAACATATGTTGTCATACGAGGAGCCAAATCTGAGTGAAAGCGACAAAAAATTACTTAACCATTACAACATTCCAAAATATTGAAATCAAAAGTTTGCGGATGTACGGAATCCCGGAAATATATAATGAGAATAATATTCGGCAGACCTACACTTTGTTTATAACTTTTATACACATGAATCAGGAAATGTAATTAAATAATTTTCGGGATCTGGCCAATTTAATAGCTTTTTACGAAGCGTTCATTTTCAATATCTTTACTTACTGATTTTATACCATAAAAATTATAAAAAGGGCACAGGAAAAGAAAAAGCTATAGGGACTGTAAGAAAGGAAAGATACAACCGAGGATACAACTATATGATAATATAAAAAATCTGGAATTATTCTGCTTGATACAAATCTGACACGACGTACGTAATTGATGATATGTATGAAGACCCATCATCTATCGAATACTGAAAGTTGTTTACTACTGTACGTGTTCTGTTATATACTCGAATTTCGATACAAATATGGTCTCGTGGTCATATGTCTGAGTGTCTGGTCACGAATCTCATGACCCGGGTTTGATCCCGACCGACGCCAAAAATTATTTCAAATTGTAAATGGCACAAAAAATACCCCTGTGGTGCACTCTCCACGCCAGCAACGAATGACCGTGAGGTGACGCCTGGTAAACGACGTCATAGTAAAAATATATTTATCATTACCGATATCTAATCATAAAGCAAATTGGCACACCAAACAATAAGTGATTATGTACATATTTATTTATTTTATCAGAATGTGTGAACTTTGTGATATGGGTTTGCTTTAATATTGGTAACAATAATGGCTGGTAGCACGAGCGTGGTTCTAACACCGGTATGCCGGTATCAACTAGAACGTGTAAATGACTTGGCACATACTTCAGGGTTGTTAACAAAATAAGAGTTGCCAATATACTGAATTAAGTCGAAAATGTACTGACAGCCATATTCAATAAATTTGACCTCATTATTTAAAACTATTTTTCCTAGAAACAAGTTAAAAAAAAAACAAATCATATTAGATAATTTTAATTAGCGGCGGCATATTCATTGAATATGGCTGTCAGTAAATTTTCAACTTGATCAATATATTGGCAACACTTGTTTTGTTAACAAACCTGAAGTATGTGTCAAGTCGTTGATATGGTTCTAGTTAACACCGGTGTTAGAACCACGCTTGTGCTACCAGCCAATATGTCTATTTTAAATATTAACTCCTTTTATGCATTTTAAATTATCTCCACAAAAAATCTACATGTGATAATAAATTCCGATCCTGTTTTGAATTGAATTAAAATTTATCAATCATTTTCATCCCACACTTGACACTTGACATTTTCAATATAATTGCAAACCATTTTAATCACTTGTTCTCATATTGTATACACTTTAATAATGAAACTATGACATTACAATTTAATCCTTTTAACAAACTGTAGTGTTTATAGCTGCGATCAAATATATAATTGAAATATCATCTATGGCTTATATTGCTCTGTTTAATAGTCAATATCTTTCGATTCCACCTAAAGAAGACATAAACTACCGCATTAATCCATAGTAGTAAAATTTTACTTTACTGATGGATGCAATACATTTACAAATTGTATAATAATGTAGAGAAATACTAGAATGAGCTTCATTATTAAACGGTTTTTGGTGTTATTTTGTTATATGGGATCAGTATAACTGCATTAAATACGCAAAATATCAAGGCACCGAACAAAAAACACAAATCACTGTCACCAACCTAACTATTCTGCCAAAAATATCCCTTAATGGAAACTAATTTTAAAAAGAAAAAATGTAAAAGAAACCCGAAACTGAGAAAATAGTACAAACACTCAATACAGATGACTATTTCAACACTCGGTCGTACGCCTACTTGCCGCTAAGCTAGTGTATGGATATCTGACTCGTACTAGAATAAATTGCATTATTTTGCTTATGTTTAATCGTTTAAATATATGATTAAGATAATTATGAATGAAATTTTATACCTTTATCCAACACCTACTAATTATAAGGCCATTCTTATCATTAATAATATTATCATCATTCTAGACTAGTAAAGTGGCCTTGAAATTGCCCTCTAAGTCACACGTGAGTTATGAGTCATAAGTTACGTGTAAATTATGATATCACTATTTGTTGAGTCTGAATGAAAGGTACAATTTTTGGAATATTTTATTCAAAATGTATAACAGTTATTTTTTGTTCACATTAACATTAATAAATTAAAAAAGAAATACAATAAAACCTTTGATTGGAAGTTTTTTGGTTTGATCTTTCAACATCTGATATACACCCTGGATCTTTTCGGCTATGTTTAATTTGTTATTGATCGACTGTTCAAGACAGCCATCGGCCACGCTTGTAGATTAGCACGATGCAGTTTGACAGATAACTTCAACACATTGAAGATAATGCGCGCGTTCATAATTGTCCGGTTTTGTTTTTTAATAAAATATGTATACTGTTTGGGCTCTGCACTGTTCGGATGTTGGTCTCACTGTGTCCGAATCGGATTGTCATTGCCGCCGTACTGTTTAGCGGGAGAAATGTGGTAGCTGTATGATCCATCCCATCGCTTAACCGGATGCAGTTTTACCGGTCCCGCTAAAACACATAGCCTTATACCTTTGACGTTTCTAGTATTCTAGTTGTCATCCACTCTTCAAAAATATTAAACTTTTCATGGGAGCTTCTGGATTTTTTGGTAAAATATCATGAGCAACTTCTTTCGCCACCTTCAAGATTGTTTCGGAAATAAAATTCTCGCCTTCCATATCAATTTTTAAAGCTGGAACGTTTTCTTCTACTCTGTTTTTTCAAACCTCCTTGTTTTAAACTAATTGCTTAACCAACTTAACAAAAGAAGTAAATATGGTTAATTGGAATATTATTTAAAAACTACGTCAAAATTTATAATATTTAAAAAAAGTTTAAATGTAGTTGTTGGATAAAATTTTGTGTGCCACTCATGTGCTATACTTATTCAATAAGTCACTTGAGTACCTTACTCGACCTAAATGCCTCATGAGCTACAAATTTTTTTCACATGACGTAGTTTTAATATAACATCCTTGTACCATAAGTAACTATTTCCCGAAACTGTTAAGAAAATTGAATTTTCATAGCTATCTTGAGTCTTTAATGGTCGTATTTATTGTCAAAAATGGCATTATAAAATTGCGAATTTATTTATATTTTTTAAAAAATTTAAGAGATTATGGGAAAATTTTTAAAAGTATTATATCAGGAAAATGTCTTCACAAAACTCGCAGGCTTCCACTTAGAGCCTACATGTCCTACAAAATATAACTTTCTTGACTTTTACTGTAATTCACTTTTTTTGTAAAAGTCATTCCATTTCTAAAAAGAAATATAAAACACTTTTATGATCTCATTTATTAGATATTATTGAGTATCACATAAAATTGTTTTTGCATTAAAAACTGTCCGAAAAATGTATACTTGTCACGTGAATACAGATAATTTTTCTTAAATTTCGTCATACCAACATCGAATAGCCAAACAGGTTACCAGTAGGCACCAGATTATGTGCAAGTTCAAGTCCCAATTCTGAATCTGCCATTAAGTAGACATTATACACAAAATATTTGCCTTGATATATAGAAAGTATATAATCTGGCATCCTATGCAAAAAAAGATTTAAAGAAACGCTTCCGGATACCAAAACTTCTTTGACATAATAATATACTAACATACCGCTTATTTGCTATTACAAACCATCATTTAGAACTCAAATACAAACATAGATGCCTTTTTAGCACAGAGATTTTCAAAAGATGTTTAGATGACTTCAGTTTTTCTGATATCTTATACATAATTATTTCTATTTTTTTAAAGTAATTCAGATTCCTATCATCTAAGAGAAATCAGATATACACGGTGTTAAAAAATAAGTGTCACAAATTATGATGGCATATAGTACTAACCAAAATGAGTAAAAAAAATCTGTTGTGGCCAGCACAAGACCTCTCGCCATTTCTATATTAGGCTATATAAGTATTGTATTGCACTTCGCTTTCGAACCGTCGTTTTATAACAAAAAATTACAGAACTTTACTCAAATATTGTTTTTTATTGTATTTACCATGTCTTCTGCACACAAATAATTCTAATTATATCTATTTTTCATTGTATGAGGAAGTGTCTTAATGGCAGGGATTCTTCCAATTCATTAACCAGATTGGCGGTATTTCTGATGGATATATGCATTTTACCATAATTTTACCTGTAATTTCAAATATTTAATTAATAAAACAATAAGAAAGATTAAATATACTTCCCAGAAAAAGCTTACAGAATGTCACTAAAACTGTTGATATTTGACAATGACATGTGTCATGTTATAAACATTGGAATTTGTCAACTGGTTTCCTTAGTACCTTGGCCTCCGCGATTACTTTACTCTATGAATTATAGAATCTTTATCTCTAAATCTATACAAGATATAATAAAATTTTTAAGTGTATTAGATGGAGAATTGTATGTTCTTCAATATTTAATAAAAAAAAACTCCCAAAAAATTATATTTAGAAGATTATTTCTAAGAAACTACTACTTCCGGTTGTTCAATTGTTACCAAAACCTTTTCAGCTCTTCCCAGGAATGTCAGATTGAGGAAACTGCAGTTACATATTTTTTAAGTCTTATAGTTTTTGAGGAATCGTGACTACAACATCCAGACATACATACACACATACATACATACATACACACACACACACACACACACATACACACATACACACACACACACACACACACACACACACACACACACACACATCATTTTAAAAATGTTATAATCGGATTGTAGGGACCTTAAATCGTGCTTATTCAATAAAATCTGAATATGCGAATTTTAGCATGAATCCAATACCTCTCTTAGCGAGAGGTAAAAAAGCTTAATCAACATGGGTCCGATCTTCAATAGTTTCCGAGATATAAGGCAGTGAAAAATAAGATTTTTCGGTGTTTGCCTGTGCTATCTCGAAAACTAGAAGAGTTACGACTTTGATTAAATGAGACTTTTTGTTTGCCTTTCAGAGGTCATCTTAGATGTATTTGTGTTAGACAAATATTGTAGCGACATTGGCCAATATTTAGTTTTCAAATAACTGCATGACTGATGAATGCGGTGCGTTATAGTGGTGCAAAATGGTATAGTTGTTCACCTATAATTCTTTTCGCACAAGCCATATGAACTACCAACTTCCTCAGCATCCACCCTTCGGTGATTACTAAGCTCAATAATAGGGCTGTTGCAATAATTTTTATACGAATTCTAAGTACTAAATTTTAAAAGATATTGTTATTTAAAGAGCCCCCAATTTGAAAATATCACTTAATATCCATTAGATATTTCATAACGAAATATTGAAATTTATGTAATATTTTGAAAAACATGATCAGAAACAGAATGAGACGTCAGAGTACATACAGTTGAACATGTGACCAACTGTCGCCTACTTTTATCTATGCAAATAATGTAAACTGTTTTCCTATTGGTTATGAATGAGGCGATATATGTACTCCGACGTCACAGAAGTAGGAACTTGTTTTTCAAGACTAGTTCTGGCACCAATCTTTTTATTTAATTATTCACGAAAAAACAATAAATTATTATTATATTTTTATTACTATTAAAAATATTGTATAAACTTTCATTTAAAATACTTTTTAAAAAATATTAAACAGTTTCATTGATTGTCACGCTGGAACGCTCGACTCTTCTTGTCGTCTTCCAAGTCTTCACGATCCTCGTGAAAATGTTTGTAACTTTCATAAACCCTTCATACGGATATAGCTTTCTCGCTAAAAACCTTCTCAAAAATTTGCACCACCCCACTGCACTTTGTACCATTTTTAACACAAAATTTAATACAGGTTCTTCGTTCGGCCATTTTTATATAATTAAAAAAATCGCCGGGTGTGTTAAAGTGTTTAGTGAATATGTAGCTGCCAAATACAAATTATGCATCGATTATGAATAAAATCTGACACACTTCACACACCGTAGCATCAATGAAAAATCAAAATGAGCTGGATACAAATAACGAGTGAAATTCATAAATTCTGGGTAGTTTTTGATCAAACTTCGTATCATACAAAATATTCCAATATTTTTATTAAGGAAAAATAAATACCAGAAGAACAAAAAAAATGTGTAATATAATTTAATTAAAAATATATAAAAACTATAAAGCAACTCTGCGTATACTTAATGACAATACAAGTTGCATGTTGCAGAAACTCCTTCCTTAAAAGTAGCACAAAATATAAGAGTAATGAAAAAGGACAACGCGAAAACAAGTTTGTCCGGATAGTTATTGACTGAAATAGGGATCGCGTTAAAATAAATTCAAGTATTTTACTAATCTTAAATTCTGAGAAACGATATAAAATTAAGTAGATACTGCATATTTGATACAAACGATTGAAGCATAAACTTATAATCTACTAAAATTTTCCTATTTGCAAATTCAATACACGAATTCAAATGTATATCTCCATTTGAATAAAAACAAAGTAGATATATCCTTTTTCATTATATTTTCTTTACTCTAGCATACGTATGTAATTAATAGGTTATGTAAATCAAATTCTTATTCTTACAAAGAAAGATTATATTTACAAGGCAAATGGTATCTTTTATCACTGAGAAGTGTAGATTTAATATTGAACTTATTCTAAACGAAAACTTAAAAGCTCCAATAACGAAATTGTGTCAGCTATTCCATTTGTTGGTTTAAATAAATCAATGTTGCTCTTGAATAATTCCAAAGTATATTATATTTTAGTGTTTACTATATCGGTTACACTTGCCGTGTTAAAATGGAAGGAAAATATTTTCACAGGACATTTTTTTTATTAAATGTTGAGTTTATTTGACCAATACATCTGGTGGTTAGTTTTTCTTTCATATATGTATAGACGCTGAACTCAGCTTTTTTGTGATTTTTGTAGCTTATAAAAATATTTGGAAAGAGATATTGCTATTTATAAGAATTGTTTTTTCTAAATGGAATCATACTGCCGCTTGAATTTCTGGGTTCATACTTTTATCATAACTACTGTAATAACTTTCCTTTTATTATGAAAAAGATATTTCATTTTCTTTTCGTGGTCAATATTGTTGTAATACTGGGATCAAGCGAAACTTATTATGTAAGACACATAGTTCATAATTTTTAGATTTTTATTTCAAATATGTTCAAAGTAATTCCCTTCAACAATAATACACTTCACCATTATTTCCAACCAATCTTCTTTTGGAAAGCTTTGAAATTAATTTTTGAGAAACTTAAAAACTGTGGCGCAAATTAATTTCTGGTGGACTTGAAAATTGTCAAATTAATTTCAGAGCGATTTAAATCTGTCAAATTATAAATCACGATTCGGATTGGTTGATTTCATATTTGCACCAACAATGACACTTTAAAAAAATGATTAACTAAGTTCTATCTAACTTCAATTACGTAATTCAATTTCAAATGACGGATATATATATATATATATATATATATATATATATATATATATATATATATATATATATATATATATATATAACTGTAACTGCAAATTTTGTTCTGCACGGCCCATCTGATTTTCTTATTCTCAATATTTCTAGCGTGACCTTCGTATAATATTGATATAATAAATTATAAACGCTTTGTTGGACAAAACATATTGACAAAAGTTCAATAATATTATTCAAAAATCAATAATTTTGTTAAATATTGTACAATATTTTCCCAAATTACTAAAAGTAGAAGGGCCGATTTATAGAGAAGAAGAAAACATTCAAATACATTAAAGATTATTTATTTATTTTTTCTAAACTGTTACTTTAAAACAATGAATGGAGTTTATTTCAGGTAACGAAAATACCTCGGAATATACTGGATTGCTCGTAGTAAATTCGTAGAACAACTTGTTACATAAGAATTAGTAATTCTGTCAAGACGAGATATTTCTAGATTCTCGTCTCGTCCCGTACTCTATATTTCTCGTCTCGACGAGACAGAAATGCAATTTTTTTACGAAACGAGCTATATTTGCCGAGATCTCAATTCTCAAAAATTGTTTCGAGATTTCTCGGTTGTTATTTTTCTCATTAGTTACATCTGCAAGCGTGTGAAATTTAAGAAATTTTTAGGGATATCTGTCTTTATTTATCTTTGTATGTTTCATGGTTAATATCTTAATATGTACACGCCTTAATATGAAAAACTAACCATTTTCATTAGAAAGAACACTGTAAACTTTTACAAAGTGTGTAAACGCTTGTGCTAACACCTAGAAAACATGTATTTTCGACCTTATTGAAATGTCAAAATCAGCCGCAAAAGGCTAGTCGGCCAGATGTGGTACATTACATACGTGTGCACGCGAACGAATAATTTTTCAATGTCAACAAGCGTTTTTTGCAGACTGTTGTCCCCCGTTTTAACTTAGAAGGTAACAATAGAAAGATAGAAAATGACACAAAAAAAGTGTGAATTATGTAATATTTGGTCCCATAAACTAATTATTAAATTTATTTAATATTGTACTAATAGCAATAGCTATGGCATTTTTGAACAAAAAGATAATAAAATATTTGATATTTTATATGTCAGAATTTTTAGCGTTATTTTCCTTTTAATGTTTTAAACAGATTAGAAAATGCTAGTTAAATATTAAATTAATAAAATTATAACAAAAAATTTGCACAAGTTTTAGGTTATAATAAATTTTGACAGGTAAAGCGACAAATATTTATCAATTTGTTCAAATTGCAGTTAATACAAAATTGTATAAATTTAATAATTAGTTTATGGGACCAAAATATACATATTAAGTTTCCGTCGAGAAATCTCGGGGAGAATCTCGGCCGAGACGAGACAATTTTATGAATTTGAAACGAGACGGGACGAGACAATGAATTTCTCGTCTCGTCTCGTCTCGACCGATTCACTAGTAAGAATCACAGCAATGCTTTGAAATTGAAAGTTTTGAATTTTTTAGTAACAATGAATTAATTAATTTTATTCAATTTTGACGTTTTAAACTGTCATTATTAACTCCATAGCAACAACTACAAGTAACACTTTATTCACAAGTGAATTAAAAATTTTTAAATCACTCTCACAAAATTTTAACTCTGCAACAAATAATGCATTTAATATAACATCAGGTACGAAAATAACACTTACCATAGTATTTATCAGACATTATCAGTCATTTTCATTATTTTTCACGGCACAAATGACAGGCAATAAAGCGTTTTAAATAGATGAGTTGACGTCTATCAGCGACGATTGTCATGCTCAGCCTACTAACTAATCAGTTTTTTTATTTTGTCAAAATTAAATATTATTATGGTTTTTATTATTATTTCGTCAAAAATGAATAAAATATTGTACAAACAACGTGAGCTAAGAATGTTTATTCACTCGAAGAAATTAACTCACTCGCCCCTACGGGCTCGTGAGCTAAACTTTCTTCTCATGGATAAACATTACCTTAGCTCACTTGGTGTGTAAATTTCTAATATACAATGTTAATTTTTTTTCACTGTAGTTAGTTATCTATCCATTTTACACAAATGTTTCAAATAAAGGTTGTAAATAATAAAATTGTACAAATAAATCACATAACAGATTTTATTTTCCAAATTTAGTAACCCTAGCTCACTTGATTTGTAAATATCTATTAGGTATATTATATGTTAGCACAAATCACTGTCAAAATATATGCGCTCCGTTTAAATCCACACAAAATACAATTAATTTACTTCGCGCATACCTAATATATAACAGTTGCTCAAATAAGTTTTAAAACTACGCAGCCTTTCTTATATTGGCAGTTGATCTGAGTAATTACTGTTTATTTTAGATCCTGTCTTCTTTACACTCAGATCCATTAGTATCATAAGCGTACACAAATGAGTTAGAAGCACAAAAATACTGTAATAATTATTATTTGCCGGCATTTATTTATGGAATTTATGGAATATTACGATATGAGAATATCTTTCCCTTATCCCTCAGGTCAAGATTCTTGTCCCACACTATACTTATAAAGATAGGATGTTTCCCTCGTTGTTTCCTAATTTTCACTCTATTAATATTAATAGCTTACATATTATTTTACCCACAAATGACCCCAACTTCGAAAACTAAAAATATTTACTATATTATTTACATGTAGAATTGTAGAATAACATATGCTCAACATGATATGCAAACATATGTAAATTTAAAAATATGCTAATGTATACCATAAATAGGGAAGCACTGAAAGCAAAATTATAATTATAACTTTGAGTTTGTTCACCTGTCCAAAAATTCCGCTTACGTCAGGTACTGAATGCGGTAGAAAAAAAAAATAAGGTTTAACGCACCCAAAACATTCAATATAATCATACACAGAAAAAAAGTTTTGTACTAAATTAGTTTAGAAAATTTTTGAAAAAATATAATACATGCCTTAAATAAAATACTTAAACTTTCACAGCCTGTATAAAAATAATGTTAAATTTTCCCAAATTCACGTATTTATTTCAAGTTCCATCGATTAAAAATGCTACTTTAATTCAACATTGTTTTAAAACAATAATAATTGCTCGATCGGTCAATTTTCTCTTTTCGCAGTTTTCATTGAAATAGTTTAAAACAATATAATTAAAATTTTAATGTGGCCATATTATTATACGAGTATACATATAGGTACTAATGGACCTTTTCTATAAATTTGTAGTTTTTTTTTTTTGTAAAATATTTTATTCAATAGATACAATAACGAAAAATTAGAGATTTTGTTATATGTTAACAATTTTGATCGGTGAATTTTTTTACCAAAGTGCTAAAAATTAATCACTAGGTTTGCAGAATAGAGTCGATAATATTTACGAATAATTGGTTTCTTGCAAATATACATTTATTGTGTATTACACATTTAGTTAGGTTAGTTTAGAAATGTGTTACAGAATACTCTCGATTGTACGAACGCCCGAGGCTTTTTCTAATTTTTTTTTGTTTTTTTTTTAATTAAGTATTACTTTTTAATAAGTTAAATTAGTATCGTAACACAAAATAATGATAAAATATTTGATTAGCCGATGCAATGATTCGTTATTTTTAAAATAATATTTTGTATCTTAAGAAAAATATTTGGTACCTACAGTATTTTCTTTCCGTACATTTAAACAAATCATTTACTCTTAATGCATTCACAATGAGTATTAAAAAAACTTTCAAAAAATCACCGTACCATACGTATATAAAATAGTAGAGATAAATTAATTTATTTAAATTTATTACAATCCTTACAATCAAACCTGCTTATTCTACTATTCGGATATTGTAAGAAGTTTCTAAAAAATGATGCTAAATGCCACTTTCACATACTTACATACGAACACGAGTGAACACCAAAATCAAGCATTACTTTCATTTTTATAGCAAAATACATTTTAAAAAGTCGTCGAATGAAATGCGAATCATGAAAAATACATGCGTTTCAGTTTAATTTTGCGCGTTTAACACTCATGTCATTTATCAAGAAATCAAATTATTCAATTTATATTATACGATAATTCATAATTATTACCAGTGAAGAGAAATTTTTATGCGAATTTTTGACTTTAATCGTAAATTTGTAATGGGATACATAGTTTGAATTAAAAGTCAACAACATATGACATTTTCGGACGTGGTTCATATGCAAATTATAATAGAAAAATTTAATTTAAATGTAGATTTTTATATTTTAGTCGTAATCATGTTCCTGGAAACCTCACATATAAAGATTAACAAAAGAAATTATTAATATTATTTATTATTGTTTACACAGCAGTCGCCGGAATTTAATTACCAATAAATATATTAATTTATAGATGATAAATTACATTAATAACAAATTTCTCACATTTATCATTAATGCATTATTTACATACGTAGACTGTTATAAATATTACATTCAATAATAAGTAGGTCGATTATTATGCAAGCATAAGCGAAGCGTAAATAAAATAGCAACCAATGGCCACCATATTTTCTTCGTATATTTGTTTACGCACAAAAACGAAAAATTTCAACTAATATTTTTTTTTTTTTAATTAAAAACGAATTTTCAGCTTTAATTTAATGCTGGCATCTATTGCGCGCTTTGATTGATCTCTATAACATCAAAACTTTAGTAACAATTGAACCCAACCAAGTCAAAATCTCAAAATATGGTGTAATTATAAGATACATTTATGTCAGATGTCCACGATGATTCTATTTTAATACAAAATAAAAATAAAAAATATTTAGGTATTTTTTTACTATTTATGGGAATACGAACGAAAAGATGGTATTGTAACAAAAAATTCATGTATACGATAAATTTCATTATAGCCGTATACCCAATTAAGTACTTTTTAAATACGTTTTGGCTCAAGTACCAGATTATTAATAAAATCCTAGTGCATTCTTCTTTATCTGTGCCAAAGCCTTTATGTAATGTTTGTAAACAAAACAGTAGCAAAGAAATTGTTATACGTCCAAAACTATTTATTCTACAAAAATTTAATTATTGTTTACGCATTCTACAATAATGTATAACTACTTATAATTTTTGAAGTAAACAAAATATTTAATATTTTTTCATATTATTTATAAATACCGGAATAAAATAAAACATAATAATCCATTAAATTTATTTACATAATTGTCACATTAAAAATAATAGAACAAATTATCTTTCATATAATTCAAAATAATGTGTTATTTCTCATTTAATATTCTGTTTTATTTCACTTTCATATACATACAACTTACCTTTTCATACATTTTCACGGTATGAAAGAAATAAGTAATCTACAATATTATTTTAAAGAATCGAATGCATATTCTTTTTCTTGTAGTAACTATATCCTTTAAAATGAGATGAAAAAAAATGTAATTTTAATATAATCAATTCCTAGAGTAAAACTACTGGATACTTTAATTTATAATAGAAAAAATATAAAACATGCAAAACAAAATTTGTTAAGAGCAATATGATTGAATACAAAAATACTGTAACTAAAATTTTACATAAGAGCGAAAATGACAATATGTTTCTCAAGTGTATTGATAAATTATTGAATATAAATTTTGGTACTATGGATGCAAGTGATGTCATTTCTTAATATAAGAGTTCTGAATTCGAGCCCCGCATAAGTCATGGTTTCTCTATGTCAACTTCATCACATCGTCAGCTAAATAATGGCCCGAGACTTACAGTTCAGTAAAACTATAAATAATAAACAAAATCGCAACGAAACCTGCCACTCTTATGTATAATTTTATATAAATCAACAAAACTAGATGTGTTTTTGTCAGTTATTTACATATTTACATATCTGTAAGACTTACAGATTTGTTCAGAATTGGCCTGTAGGTCTAATAAAGATTCGCAGTAGTTTCTAAAATTTAAAAAAAATTATATAATAACAAAAATAAATTCTAAATATTTGAACTGATATTTTTTAATTCTGAAAAATCATGCCACTATATACAGTCATACAAAAAAGTCTCCGTACGACAGTAGTTTTAATGTATTTTAGGAAAAATAGCAGTCTAAAACCCAATATATTTAATTTCCTTTTAATCCGAAATGAAACGCAGTATATTACGTTATTATAAATATAAAATAAACAAATAATTTATTTATATTATGCGGTAAACATTGAAAATATTCATAATTTCATAACAAAATAAGTGTCCGTACGATAACCAAAACATTTAAGTAATAAACCATTTATTTATGTTTCATAAAGAAATATAATATTTGGAGGGTTTTCCTTTGGTTCTTCCACCAGTAACTAAGTGATGAAACATTGAATCTACCAAATTTTTGGTCAGCGATGGCATTATATTCTGCCATTTGCTTTATATTCTTATTTATTTTAAGAATTTTCCGCACTTTCTCAATTTGGTTAAAGTCCGGAGACTATGAGGGATGATTAAGCATATTTTTAAAATTATACAGTACGCATTCTCTTATAGACGCGAATTGTTTGTCGAATTTTTCTGATGCATGAAATTAAAATTGTCTGTCAAAGCCCTATCTTTCGGCACTTTGTTTCAAATTTGTTTTTAAAATATCGAGGTAACCTTTGCTACCCATTGTTGCAATAATTACTAATTTTCGTACATCCGCTGAGAAAATATAGTCCCTAAACATAATACTGTCATCGCCGTATTTAACTTACATTTAAATGTTTTAGATTTTCTACTTTTAATTTAAAAGTTTTAAATCTTTATTAGGTTTACTGGTAATGTAAGTAAGTATGATACATACAGATTGGAATGAAGGCAAAAAAAATTGGAGAAAACCTTAAATTTAAAGCATTTAATACTAACAGTTAAATACACCGGTGATAGCATTATGTTTTCTCAGCGGAAGTACGAAACGAAAATTAGTAATTATTGCAACGATAGATAGCAAAGGTTACCTCGATATTTTAAAAGCAAATTTAAAACAAAGTGCCGAAAAATAGGGCCTTAACTACACAATTTTAATTTCATGCATCAGAAAAATTCGACAAATAATTCGCGTCTATAAGAGAATACGTACTGTATAATATTAAAAATAGGCTTAATCATCCCTCACAGTCTCCGGACTTTAAACAGATTGAGAAAGTGCGGAAAATTCTTAAAATAAATAAGAATATAAAACAAAAAAGAATTTCAAATTAATTACAAGTAAAATGGCAGAATATAATGCTATCGGTGACCAAAAATTTGGTAGATTCAATAACTCATCGCTTAGTTACTGGTGGAAGAACCAAAGGAAAACCCTCCAAATATTATATTTCTTTATGAAACATAAATAAATGGTTTAATATTTAAATGTGTTGGTTCTCGTACGGAGACTTTTTTTTCATGAAATTATGAATACTTTCAATGTTTACCCCATAATATAAATAAAGTAAATTATTTGTTTATTTTATATTTATAATAATGTAATATACTGCGTTTCATTTTGGATTAAAAGGAAATTAAATATATTGATTTTTAGACTGCTATTTTTCCTAAAATACATTAAAACAACTGTCGTACGGAGACTTTTTTGTATGACTGTATATTACTTTCCACTAACAATAATCCGTCTGCTTCCTCACTTCCTCTACGTAAGGCAAGTGTTAGATTACCCGCGGTTGCGTTCTTCGTTAGTTCCCCTCCAGGGATCTGGTTAGTATTTCCGGGAGAGCAAATCACCCGGATTCTATTTCCCGGTCCTCCAGCTAGCTGCGTGATGAGTGACACAAGAGTTCGATTGCAAGGCGAGGTATTTAAGGAATGTTCGTTAGTTAAACCCACTGAGATTATTATAGAAGCCATTGATCTCAACAAAAATAATGGGAGTAAAGTATATGAATAGTAACATCCAACTTGAAATCTACTATATACTCAAATACTGTCAGAGCGTAGTTGCAAAATTGTTTGTAGTTGTATGGAACTACAGTAATAGTAATTTTTTTTAATTTATAAACGGTATAGTAACTGCTGTTATCACAAGTAGACGATGGTATGGTGAAAGATGTGTTAAGCAGGACACAATCTCGAAGCAACATTTTTCCACACACGCACACACTATCAACAAAAGTCAGTACCGATCAGTAATATTCATAATCATTATAATTGGAGTTACTCTATACCGGGAGTTTATTTTATCAGTAAACATAGGGTATATCATTGCCATAGTTACGGTATGAATGTTTGACAGCAATGTATTGAAGCGTTTATTTTATGAGTAAACATAGGCGTTTAACATGGGAAGCAGTTTATTGTAAATACAAAGTTTCCGCCAAAAAATCTAGCTAAGCTATTGAACATGACCACTGCGCCCCGGAGACATTCGGATATCTTTTCATATTGCATAATAAAAAACTGAAACAATTATTTATTTGACAATTTTTGTAATTTGTTGCATATTTTGCAATATTATTAAAGTAATTAATATTAAATAATGTACAAGATGTAATGTACTATTATCATGTTCAATAGCATGGCTTGATTTTTAGCCGAACACTTTGTATTTGCAAAAAACTGCTTCCCATGTTAAACGACTATGTTTACTCATAAAATAAACGCTTTAATACATTTCTGTCAAACATTCATACCGTAACTATGGCAATGATATACCCTATGTTTACTGATAAAATAAACTCCCGGTATGTACACTCCTAAATAAAATACACAGTGTTCAAAAAAAATAAAAACCCCAATTCGGAGTAAGCTATGAACAGGGAAACGTAGGTCTTAAATTTAATTAAATGTCAATTAGACACAAGATTTGCATGACATATTGTCAAATATGTTATCCAAAGACATTAAAGCTTTTCTTGTAGAATCGTACTTTAGAAATGGAAATAAATTAGAAAACGGCGAATGTAAATATTCTTTTGCTGCCTGTTATAATGAATTTCTGGAAATTTTTCTCAATGAAGCAGTAGATGACACTTATAATGCTATTTACAAGGTTGTAAAGACAACTGTAGCGTTATTTTGGGAAAATGGAAGTGTTGAAAGAAAAACCGGTAGCGGAAGACCAAGGAAGAGAACAGCCGAAGAACTTGATGTCAGACAAATTGTGGAGGAGACCCCATCGACGTCCGTTCGAAGAATCAGTCAAGAGCTAAATTTATCCGTTGATTCACATACAATTTTGAAAGAAAATTTGAAACTGTTCCCCTATAAAATTCATTTATTTTATCAAATTCTACCCCGAGATTTTCAGAATAAATTACTGTAACTGGTTTTTGGACAACATCCATAATGACGAAATTTTAAATATTACTTTTTTCACTGATGAAGCGTAGTTTCATCTTGATTGATATATAAATTCCCAAAATATGCGGCTTTGGTCTTCAGACAATCCCCATGCGTTTGTTGAGACCAAGATCTCCAGACTTGACAAGTCCCGACTTTTTTCTCTTCTCATATTTAAAAAAAAATAATGTGTTTAAAAATCGACCTCAAAAATTAATGGATTTGGAAATGAATATTTTAAGACTTTTAGAAGATATAACACCTGAAATACTCATTAGAGTAACCGAAAACATGAAACGACGAATGCATTTGTACCTTGAGAATAATGGACAACATTTTCAACATCTTCTTTAGGTAAAATATCTGTTTCCTTCTTTATTATTTTTTCTTCTTAAAATTGCATTTCAATTTTGACAACTTAACTTTTGAATTGAACAACGATCAGATATACATTTCTCTGTTTAAGGCCTACTCCGAATTGGGTTTTTCTTTTTATTTTTGAACACGCTGTATTTAAATATTCATGTCTATAAAGCGTTATACGAAGACATCACAGAAAACCGTACCTTTAACGGAAAATGAATTACGGGAATTATTTCTATGTGATAATAATTTGTGAAGCAAAGAAATTTAACTTTTGGTACTTCAAGTTCACCGCTTTAGTATTGCAGACGATTCTTGTTCGACTGATTTATTCTGGTGTAGACTGTGGGCGGTATCTATAATTATTTCAATTTGGTGCGAATGTATATTTATTTTAAAGGTGGGCGACATGTATTATTATTTCAATTTAGTGCTAATGAATCAATTTGATGTTCCGGTTTTTTTTCATTCTTTTCTACAAATAACTGAATATTTTTTGCTGGTAGGTTATTCTTAAGATATTTATTTTAAAAACACATAAATATATTTTCCTTGAGAAAGGCAGGTACCATTTTGGTTTTTGTTAATCTTGCTGTATGCATAGAAATGCAGCATATGTAAGCAAACTAAAAGACAGAACGTATAGTAATGTAGCACATTTATTATTAGTAGAATGTGTTTTACCTTGCCAGCCAACCTAGAAAGGAAATAGCATACCTTGTCTTACACATTATTTATACTTTCTTCTCGCACATATTATTCTCCTGTAATGTATGTTATTAAGTAATATCCATAAATTCCATGTTTAAATCTTTGTTATTCTCATCTCATAAAGTTTTGCACATAACCTCAGTTCATAAGCCGGTATACGGTACGTATGGGGAGTAATATATAACGCGTAATTCCAAGATGAAGTGTAAACTGTTAAATCAAGTCAGCGTTGGTTTGACGTCACTATGACGTCACGGAAAGCTCGAAGACCCAGCGTGCCATGTAATATGAGATGCAGGAAAGGTTTTGCCTACATGAGTGAACCGCAGGGGCTCCAAGGTAAAGAAAATTTCTCCAAAGATTTATAATTAGTTCACGAACATTAAAGTTTCCAACGTAATAATTGTCAATGGCCATATCATTGTGTGTATGTAAATGATTTACAGAGTAAAATGAGGCTGAACTCAATACAGTTAGTTACTTCATAGGTTACCGCCTATGACCCTCAGAACATATAACTTTAATTAGATAGAAATAACCTGAACAGTTATCCAATCCTAGCTAACATCTCAAATTTCATCACAGACATACATATTAATACACGGACCATAATATAATAGGTAAAGATAATATACAAGCTATTAAAAAACGGAATTTTTTTTGAGGGCGTATAATACTGACCAAAATGAGTAAAGAAAACTGAATCTTCATGGGTCCGATCTTCAATAGTTTCCGAAATATTAAGACAATGAAACACGAGTTTTACGGGGTTTACTGCTGCTGAGACTTTTTGTTTACCAAGTTAAATGTTATGGCGACCTTGGTTAATTTTTAATTTTCAAATAACTATTAGAAATTGAGACAAAAATAAAATTTTATGCGAGATATTTATTTTATACTCTACTAACACACAATTTTTTTCAATCACTCTCTTAGGCCCGATATTGTCATCAATGGTTAAACTGCTGGTTAACTTAATTGTCTATTATAAGAACAATGCGAAAAATTGACATGTGAAATATTTACAATTTATGCTATAATATCGATGCTGTGTTTTTCTTTTAACCGACAGTTAAATTAACAGGCTGTTTAACTGGAGATGAAAATACCGGGCCTTAGTCAGTTTTTCTTCAATCCTAATTCAAAATGGCTTCTTTCTAGGAAACAGTTGATATTCAAACTTATGTTGGTTAAGCTTGATTTACTCATTTTGATCAGTATGTACTATATACCCTCAAAATATTTTACCCTTTTTTAACCCTCTCTATGGGTGTGGCAATCTGCTTCTGTTTGCAGATTTCGGTAATGAAGATGTATCACTGATCTCTATACATATGTATAGAGATCAGTGAGATGTATCCATCGAGTCACCCAACGGGATCTCACAGGTGTCGTAGAGAGAACATCACATGGGTCAATTGTCAATTTACTGTTGTTTGAAAACTAGAAATAATTTTCAAGTTTGACGTAAAGATGAATAATAGGACACAGTTCTGCAAGTAATTTACAAGCAAGTCAGCAGCTTCCACTTTTGATGTTTAGAATATTTCAGAGATTACAATATTTCCTGTTATTCTCGGGAAGGTGATGTAAATCTTCTATACCAATTGTTCAGTGGGAAGAGACCACAAAAAAATCTTTTACCACCTGCGTGGCCCATGGCCTGGAACGAATAAACACAATGCTGATTTCGCCATGGAGTATTAATTTCTTCTCATCACATGGCTGTATTATCTAAATGTTGTATCTCACATTTTATTTTTTTATTTTTATAATAATTTGTGAAGCAAAGAAATTTAACTTTTGGTACTTCAAGTTCACCGCTTTAGTATTGCAGACTATTCTTGTTCGACTGATTTATTCTGGTGTAGACTGTGGGCGGTAACTATAATTATTTCAATTTGGTGCGAATGTTATGTTTATTTTAAAGGTGGGCGACATGTATTATTATTTCTATTTAGTGCTAATAAATCAATTTGATGTTCCGGTTTTTTTTTTCATTCTTTTCTAGAAATAACTGAATATTTTTTGCTGGTAGGTTTATTCTTAAGATATTTATTTTAAAAACACATAAATATATTTTCCTTGAGTAAGGCAGGTACCATTTTGGTTTTTTTTATTCTTGCTGTATGCATAGAAATGCAGCATATGTAAGCAAACTAAAAGACATGAAATAAATGTTGTATCTCACATTTTATCAGCTAGACTATGCTACCGTCGGCCAATAATCCGTTTTGAAAAGAATTACAGGCCTCAAATAGTATATTCAGAAATTTTGTAAAAAGAGTTTCGACGATAATCGACAATACTACCAGATGATTAAACACTACCCTAGAAACACTTCAGAGATCGTACATCGAAGAGTGTTTAACGGCGGGGCAATATGTCAGTTCAGCAGGCAATAATATTTCTAATATTTTTTTTATGCTAGAGTGGTATCCGAATTGCGAGCCGGAATTTAACTAGGACATTTAATATTAAGATTTATCTTGGTTTCTTTGCAAAATAAAGCATTCCAAAATACATAAAATCGTAAATAATTAACATAATCCTAATAACCTAATAATAATAACTGATGTATGTGTATGTACGATGCGGAACAGAACTGCATATCAATAAATGTAAAATAATCAGATAAAATAAATTTATTGTTTATTTTGCAAGTACTAAATAATTGTACAGACCAATGTGCTAGTTATAAATAAAAAATTTATGACTTCAAACAAAACTTTTTGAAAACATTCTGCCATTTCCCACAAGCTGTTAATTTCCGGGTACATCCCAAAAAATCCTGTAATAGGCTATGATTCCATTAGTGTTGTCCGTGGACACCCCTTGTTGCTTTAGCTTTGCGAGCAGAGCGGGTAAAGTTTCATTATTTATATACTTGTTGAAAGTGGCGCGTGTATAATGGAAATAGCATTTCACGTCGCATCGCTTGCCGACGCTGCGACTGGCGCTAGCGTCGTTCCGTACCGCACTTCCGGTATTGTTTCCGGTGGGGAAAGACTAACAGCTTGGGGAGAGGTTATGGGGAGTAGGATAGGTATACGCAACATTGTCATTTAAATTTGAAATAAGATATGAGTCAAAATTTTAAAAAAGAGAAGCAAGAATAAAATAGTGATACTGTTTTATAAACATTTAGGTAAGTGCAATGCAAATCTATAAAAAAAGTGTCGCAATTCGCATGATTTCATTACACTATTTTTTTTTTTTTTTTACTTTTATAAATTGAACACAATATTTTCATACCTATATAATTAGAACAGTTTGATCTAGAAAAACCAGGACTCTATAAATACTAAAATCCCTAAAAGAAATCAAACAAACGTTAGAATACTGAGCTGACAAAACGTACCCACTGGAAGAGAATATGAAAGAAAGACCTCCACGGAAGAACAGAGGCACAAATCTGACATCAAAAAGTACATATTGCTCTGAATTAAGTATAAATAAAGTAAGAGTAAAAATACATGTCACATGATAGTCCAATCATGTCCATCTTTTGGCTACGGTAGTAATCCACCGATATCGCCTTGGTTACAATTGTAAACAATGGCTATGGTTATGCACTAATTAGTGATTTCAACTACATTAGTACTATCTTGAAACGAGTATCTAGGATACTTGGCGCGTAAGTAAATATTAAAAACTAAAGGAAATCCCGCTACTATGATGCATCATCAACGTTTTCACGCTCTGGCCCATTTTTCAAAAACAACATAGTCGCCCTGAATTTTTTATGTTATTTTATCTATGAAATAATGCCGAACGACAGCTGATAAATTTGGGAGGTGATTGATATGTATTTTTGACAATGACATTACAGAATTTAGTCTTTTATTTTGAATTTATTTTTGTTTTAAATTTGGAATTAATGCTATTATTGTTATATTGTTTTATCATAATTTTTCAAAAATGACAGAGATGGTGATGACAAAACAGTATTGATATGATTTTTGTAATTTTTGACAGATTAAAAAGATTCTTTATAATACAATCTGCGTATTATATATGATTTTTATAAAATTATTATTAATTACCTACAGATTTTTTCTTCCACGATAACTTTATATCAAACTTCAAAAAATATCTATTTACCGTATAAAAAGTTGATTAGATTTTAGGTAAAATTGGAAAACCGGAAACGGTACTTTATTTGAAGCCCATAACAGTTTTTAATGAAAAACTATGTTCAAATATAATCCAAAAATTTTCAATTATAGTATTTAATATTTTTATGTCAAGGGGAATAACATATTAGATTTGGCTAGAATTGATAAAACGGGGAAGTTATATTTTACTCTGAACAGATTTTCGTGAAAAATATATTATGATACAATTCAAAACTTTTTAAATTTGGTATATAAGACTTTCGTATAAATGAAAATAACATATTGATTTTTTTCTAAAATTGATAAACCGGAATTGGTAGTTTACTGCAAGCTCTAAATAGATTTTCTTGAAAAAATATATTAAAATATGATCCAAAACTTCCAAATTTGGTACTTAAAACTCCTATATAATTTGAAACAACATATTAGATATATTATGATAAACCGCAAATGATAGGTACTTAATTTGGAGCTCTTAACAGATTATCAACTATCAAGGAAAGACATTATAGAATTATTAGATTATTTTCGCATTACAGACTTTTATATTTATTGGAACAACGAATTAGATTTGGCCTACAAACAATCAACCGGAAGTGATACTTTACTTAAAGCTTATTGCCATTTTAACCATGGAATTGGCGGGAGGTCATGTGCTGTCCACATCAGATTTTTTTGGTTTGCATTAGTAAAATAATTTTATATTTGCCTGAAACAATAGATGATTTCTATGTTCAGGCACCCTCGGCATCTACAGTAACTTCGCCTAATTTCTACTCCTGTAACACGAGTAAAATGAAATTCAAAGTAGTAGTCTGCATGCTACAATACTGTCAAATAGTTGTGGGATACATTTTGATCTGTTTCTTGATATATCAGATTTCGTTTGTTCTGAAACAAATGCGATGCTCTATAATTTGATATTATTTTTATCTCAAAACAGAAAATCATAAATTAATGAAATGGTAATGATTGTGCAAGAATGAAATAATGATATATAATAAAGTTGGAAGTGAACTTTCACTGCACTCTTCCTTACTTTTTGTAATTATAAGAAAATTGTCTTCTTTATACGCCAATAAATAAATAAATAAATAAATAAATAAATATATATATATATATATATATATATATATATATATATATATATATATTACCGATGTCTACATGTGTTGTAGATACTGGCACACCCAGAAATGGGTAATATGCCGTGATGATATATATATATTCCAATAAGGTAATGTTGTTTATGTACAATTTTTCCAAAAAACGAGTTATTTACGTTTAAAGATAACAATTATCTTTTATTAGTTTATTTAGTCAAGTAAACCATGGAAACAATTGTATTTTATAATTTTTTTATTTTATTAACCTATTTTACAGTAATAACAAAACAATTACAGAAAATATTCATATTGAAAGCCATTTCGCACATTTCAGCTCTTTTGGAAAGAGAGCCGACCGTTCCGCGTAACTGGTGTCTAGATATAACTTTCCATATAGCAAGATCATATCTAATTTTTCTTCATTTGTAAAGTTATTAAACATTATTAGACACAGAGAACTTTACGGGAGAAATTATTAAACGTCAAACAAACAAAAAATCAATTGTTTCCATGGCTTACTTGGCTAAATAAACTAATAAAACAGTTTACAAAATTTTAATTTTTAACCGTAAATAACTCGTTTATTTGAAAAAATTGTACATAAACAACATTACCTTAAAGGAAAGAGAAAAAAAATACTCTTTCCAATAAGACAATAAAAAATATATAGTTCCATTTAAAAAATATATATATTGTCCCAAATTTTGAGAACCGCTGACACAATTTTTATTTTGTCTGCCTGACCAATTTTCTAATATAAAATGGCACAATTTTTCTCATTTAACCAACCTCGTATCTCTTCAAATAAAAAAGTTACCAATAGTGAGCAAGCTTATTGAGACACGCTGTATGTATGTATATATATATATATATATATATATATATATATATTCTTCAAACAAAAAAATTATATATATATATATATATATATATATATATATATATATAATTTATCAAATAAGCAATAAATTTTCCGTAAATGTTGATGAAATTTTAATATATATATTTTTTGTTAAAAACGAATGATTTGTGAAGGTAAGAGAAAGTTGTGATGATATTTTATTCATTTATATAATCCGACATTTGATACGTATAGCGTTATGCTATAATTCACGGAGTCTATCGGGAGATTACAGTGGCATAACCGGCGATATGAAACTTTTCCCAATCATTAAAGCCTGGTGAAGTTCAATAAAGAGGCAACACAAGCAATCGGTGATAACTTTTATTTATTGACTCATAAGACAGTTCCATCAGATCGCAGGTTCGTCCGAGCGAGTCGTGAATATTACATTAGTTTTCTTTCGGTTTCCGCGCCACGAGTTGCAGTCGTAAAGCCCAAATGTCACACAATGTCATTTACCAAATGGAGAACATGTCAATACCAAGAATGTACTGAATGCTCAACTCTGATTTACAAAAGATATCGGTTTTATTTATAAATGAAATACAGTGACGACATTTTAATACCCAATAGCTTAGAGATATTGGGTTGCTTTGGTTAATTTAAATGCAGGAGAAAAGAAATGACGGTCAATATTTTAGTAAAATAATTATTTATTGCAATAGTTGTAAAATAAACCAATGAGAATACGCATATTAACTGATCAACTTATCACATACTAGAGTGTGTTCATACCCCTATTATTTTGTCATTTTTATGGAATATCTACAAACTAATTTACTGGTAGATTCAAATCGAGGTTCCTCAAATCCAATCCTAAAAAGTAAAATCCCAACGTTAAAATGCTCGAGGCTGCGGCTAACACAGTCATAATACATGTATAAGCTGAATTAATGATTTTCTAGAAAAATTAAACACAAATTTCGTGTTTACTGTATACTGTATGTTTATTTCACACAGAATAAAGTGGATGAAGCTGATGAAAATAAATATGTGCTTTGATGAATATTTAAAATTTAATAATCTCCATAAAGAAAACATATAAAAAGAAACTGTTAGATTTTAAAATGAATGCGGAGAAAGATATATACTGCATTATTTTAATTAATAAAGTAATGTTAAAATTATCATAATCTTTGTAAGGATCGAGTAAATGAGAAGAATATTAAAGTTATACAAGTTGTAAAGCTAAATTTGAATAAAATTTCATTTTCTTTGTATACCTATATATTAATATTAAACGAAGCGAAAATGTTCCATTTAAATATATTATGAAGTTTACTTTGATTAAGCGCACATAAACTTTTGTGTACGTACACTCTTCGCTACACTAAACATTTTGCATGCTAATTTTAATAGAAGTGTTGTTATAGTTTTGCTTAACTATAATAAATTTTAATACATTACATACTTCTAGAACTACAAACAATTCACGTTTAAACTTTAATTTGAGATAAAAGAACACTGCTTCTTTAGTTTCTTCTGTTCTACAGAATATAAAATTAAATTAAATACATTCCACGAATAGAAAATGTTTCAAATAAAAATGTATAAATATAAATAAAGAAGATAACCAACATTTATCTTTCTGGTTTAATTCTTAGTGAAAATGTATTCTACCCATGCGCATATTGCGTTAATCGATTGGTATTACTTTGACGATTGGATGTCCATGTTTTGTTTTGTAGGTTAGTAGATCAACTACAGTTTTTAAATAATGTATTTACTGTAGAAGCGTAAATCCTCTCGTAAAACTAATGGTAATTTTCTTCATAAACACCTTAATTTTGTGTGTGTGTGTGTGTGTGTGTGCGCGCGTGCGTGTGTGCATATGTGCGTGTGTGCATATGTGCGTGTGTGCGTATGTGCGTGAGTGCGTGTGTATGTGCGTGTTTGTGTGTGCGTGTATGTGCGTGTTTGTGTGTGCGTGTGTGTGCGTGTGCGTGTGTGTGTGTGCGTGTGCGTGTGTGCGTGTGCGCGCGCGTGTTTGTGTGCGCGTGTGTGTGTGCGTGTGCGCGCGCGTTTGTGTGCGCGTGTGTGTGTGCGTGTGTGTGTGTCCGTGTGTGTGTGCGTGTGTGTGTGTGTGTATTAGCGCTAATACTAATGTTAATTTTATGTTGACTTAGTTCTTAATGAGAGCTTTATAACTACGACATAATTTTTTCGTAAATAATGTTTAGTGCGTAAATTATGTGAAGAAGAGTCTCTTGGTAACACTTCTCAAAAATTTTGAACACGAGTTTACTGTAAAACAGAAACTACATGTACGCCACTGATGACCTATCACCTGATTTAATAAAATAAATAAATAAAAAAGTGTTTTAGAATATCGTATTACATGAACATGCATACTCAACTCATTTTTATAAGTATTAGATTCATTCCTGTGATCATCGCCTCTCATTCTACATTATAAGAGTTTCCAGTGTAAGTATAACATAATCTAGAGCTCACTGAGCTCATATTTTTGTGTAATGCTTCTTTTTCAGAGCATTCATATTGAATATAAAGAACGCACCAAGGTGGTATTTTAGTATTACATTCTACGTTGGAATATGAACTTTTGCGCCTGTGTTTATATTTCAAATATAAAAAAATGCAATTGTACGAAAAAGAAAAAGCTTGTAAGCAGTCAGGTGGCATGGTGGCAATGGAAGCTCGGATTTGAACTCGCTTTCATAATGTTAGGAAACACGGCAATATTAAAGTGTAAAGAGATTTATGAATATGAAAAAGCAGAAAAAGGTAATAGCTTTCGCCCCATCTCCCTAAATGAATATTTCAGAAATAATGATCATGCATGAAGAGCCCATGAATGCGAATTAGAAAGAGTCATAAAAAGATAACCATCTTCAGAGGAAAATTATCGTTTAAATAAAGAATTAACCTTAATTATCCAAAATTATGACGAGTTAAAATTAAATATTTAACTACCATTTGCAATTTAAATTTTAGTTTTAATATTCACTGACCGTCTGCAGGATAAAACTGCACTGACGCCATGATGCCTGGAACATAGATTATCGACAATTAGTAATTAAAAGTAGTCGTTTATTACTAATCTGATAAATATTTATTTTATGTAATTGGTTTATGAGTTAATTAATAAATAATTATATATTTATTTTGGGCACATATTTAAGAATCATTATTTTATTCAGTTTTGCTATATATGATATTTGGTTATGTTTTGTGTTTTTTTTTTATGTTCAGCTAAAATAATAATAATTCAGTAAAAAAATATTTATTGTATACTATTTATTCATATTTGTTCAGTAAAAAACATTTTGTTTCTTTTTTTATATTTGTTCAACATTATTTATTTGCTCAGTTAAAAACCAAATCACAACCTACCCTAACCTAACGCACAAAACTCGCGCCTGCTAAACTTAGTTTTAAAATTAGACGACCTCAAAAACAATGCCTGGCACCAAGACATCGTTGGGCGTCTTTTGACAATCGTGGGAGTTAATTCCCGATGAGTGTTGTCAAGAATGCGTTGGCCGACTATTGCAATGTACAATGTCTACAAATATTACTTTAGAGAAAAATTGCTTCAAACATTTAAAATTTTATTGTAAAGAATGGATAATTAATACACATGTTGAATTTTTTGTTTGTATAGTTTCATTTTCCTTGACTTCGTATGAAATTTTTAAATTATAATTATAAAATATTTTCGATATATAAAAGGACCCATTTGGACATGGTTCAAAATAACATAGTAAATTAATAAAAAAAAAATCAATAAAGAGACTTTTTGTACCATGTCCACACTATTTATTTTACTGTACTATGTCCAGAAGCACGTGAGAGAATCACGAAATCTTATTGGCTCTGGACTTGATTCAAAACAATTCTTAGTGTTTTGCTCGGTGTTTTGACTGTTTTGTCATTTTGAGGGACATGGTACAAAAACTATGTCTGTTTAAAGTACAAGAAGCACTGAATTTGATGTTCTTTCTACTAGCCATGGTACAAAAAAAATAATGAGAAATTTGACTATATCTATTTTTTTTTTTCAAAACGTGGGCTTGGTTCATTCCAATAATCAGCCGAAGAATTGATAAAAAATCAAAAACGACACCCGGTGTCGCGACGTCGTTCGTATAGGTTTCTTCTGACACCCTTCGAAGTTGATTCCCGATTAACAATTTTTAGAATTGATAAAAACTCAAAAACGACACCTAGCATGGCGACATCGATGGACGTCGAAATCATCCGACACTCGTCGAAGTTAATTCCCGATGTGTGGTAGTGAGAATTGATTTGTTATTAATACCGAACATATATGAAAATACTAAATATTTAATTTAAATACTGAACATACATATATTATTTTACTGAACATTTATTATTAATATTAACATTTAAGAAAAATACTGAACATTTAATTTAGGTAAATACTGAACATGTCTACTTGAAATCCGTAATATAGGGAATAAAATGTTATTTTTATCATTTTGCTGAAGTTTCTGGACCTATTAATTTTAGATGCAAATTAAAATGCTCAATTTAATTTTTGACATATTATTATTATAATTAATTATGAATGTTATAATATACCATTCATGAATCTTTTAGTACTTTTTTATATTTAATTATACTTTTAATAATTATATAAAATTATTTATGGTCAAATAAAAAGTTAAACATCAGTAGTTCAATGGTACATTTCGAATTTTTATTTGCGTTTTTTTCCTTAAAATAAATTGAAATTGTGATTAATTTTAGTTTCATATTGTGTAGTTTTTAATTTTGGACAACTTTTTTATTTAGAAATTTTCTCTAAATTTAATAGGTGAGTAATTATAGCAAAATGAAAAAAATGACATTGTATTCCCTATATTACGAATTTTATGTAGACACCTAGTATATTAATTTACTATTAATACTGACCAAATATTATTTAACTAAACATTTATTTTTAATAGCGAAGAAGTACCATATTAGTGAACATTTATTATTAATACTGAACATTTATGAAAAATACTGAGCATAAAATACTGTTCATTTAAATAATATAAGGAACAAATAAATTGTTGTCTTTATACTTCTTCATACCTAGTGGATCGACTAGTGACTGGCGTCTGGCCGGTGTAGTACCTTTGGTCAAGAAAACGAAGGATAGTCGGTCGTTATGTAATCAACCAAATACAACAATAACATCCATTTCGCACAAAAACAATTCTTATAATCTCACCTAAGCACAACAATTACTCTTGCAATTCAACTACACATAAAAACAATAACCTCATTTAACGCACAAAACTCACTCCGAGTTTTCCAATAACGCCTTTAGAGCCACTGGTTAGATGTAAGATGTAATCGTTGCTATATTACGAAAATTTAAACGAAGCTGTCATCAGCCTCTCATATTACAAAGACAACGGGTGGGGGTTTGTATCGAGATTCGAGATTCTCTCTCTCTCTCTCTACCGCGCGCGTCCGACATCAACTCTGTAAATGTCCACTGCATGACAATTGACTGTCATTCCTTTTCGTGATCAAAGCTAGTACATAGGCTCGACGCTAAACCCTGAAATATCAAAGAATTTTGACAGATAATTGGGGCATGGTTTAGGAGTCTATTTTACCCAAAACAATTTCGATGTTTAAAAGAAACGCCAATTTCACAAAACCGGAAAAGAATAAATATACGGAAATAGTACGTAAAACTTAATAAACGACAATACAACAACAAATACCGCAAAGCACCTACAAAGAATAGAATATGAACTTTTGTGCCGCCATAATACTTAATTTGTGTTTGTGTAAACCGCGTTTGAATACAGCGCATAGAAACCAATAGAATCCCAAGAATCTATCTGTCAAAACTCTTTCGTTATTTCGAACAGAATATAGTAATCGATCGCTCAACGCCCAATAGTTTTATAGTCGATCTCCTATAGTCAGAGTGAAGATTAGTTAAGTAAAATTAAACCACATGTAATTTAACCCATTATATTCAAAGGTAACATAACTTACTGACTAATTTTCCTGGCAATTTTGCTGGCAAGATCACGACTCTTTGTTTCGACGAAAACAGTTTTCAACGAAGGTAGGAAAATAACTATTATAGAACAAAGAATGTAAAATAAAAACATTTTTCTATTTATCACAAATGTTATTATTATTGTATAACAACAGTTATGTATTTCTTCGAAGATGACCTCAAGGTGGATTATATAATAATGTTATTTAAAAATATCATGACTCAAAAACAAAAAAAAAAAATAGCAAAACAATATTTACTTATTTAGTTAAAATGAGTTTTATTACTAGCGTTTAAAGTATTTCAACTGTAAGTACTTGCTGTACTGTAATATTGCAATATAAGGTAAATTTAAGGTAAGTTTCGTACATTTATTTAACTTAATTAGTTCTTAATCTCTTTTGTTTGTTACAATAGAAAGATTCTTTATAAATACATATATAGTGATGCCGCGAGATCTCGCATTTTCGAGATCTCGTCTCGAATTTCTCAAATTTTCGAGACGAGATTAACCTTATTCTCGTCTCGATATTTCGAGACGAGACGAGAGTATTGCCCTCGAGATTTGCTCGAGACGAGAGTAGAAATTCGGATTGTAAAATTTGTTTATATTATATAAATATATCTAATAAAAATATATAAAATATTAATCAGTAAAAATAAATATTTTAATTGACTCTTCATTTAGAACACTCATATTTATTTATTTATTTATTTATTTATTTTAGTTTAATTGGGTTTTAGTAAAAGAAAATGCACAAAAGTGAGTTATAGTATAGGTATACTATCCACGCTCTCTCTCTCTCTCTCTCTCTCTCTCTCTCTCTCTCTATATATATATATATATATATATATATATATATATATATATATATATATATATATATATATATATATATATATATATAATCTTTACTAATATTTGGGAATAAAGCAGGTTGTCGCAACGGGTAATAAGCCATGATATTATTGAGTATTTTTTACCTATATATTTTTATAATTGCTAATTATAAATTCAAGAAATTCGAGACTCTCGAGTCGAGATCGAGAGAAGGCAAGAAAAAATATAACGAGACGAGATGCAGAAAATTTCGTCTCGAATTTTCGAGACGAGATTTCTCTGCATCTCGAGAGTGGATTGTTTCTCGTCTCGCGGCATCACTATACATATATATATATATAATCACTTCAATTTAGAATATATATATTCCAGGATGACGGCTATGTGGACGATAAGTTGACCGCAAAATAATAATAATAATAATAATAATAATAATAATTATTATTATTATTATTTATTTAGTTAAATCATGTATAAAATATGTCTCTGTTACTAATAAAAACAATATCAGGCAGAAATATTAATTCTGATCTGACTCATTAGTAAAATTTATAGAATAAAAACTATTTTGTAAATAGATTTTTTAGTAAGCTTTGGTAAAAAAAGATTTCTTACATGTCAATCTTTCTCCAGCAGATACCTTATATTAAGTTAGTTAAATTTAAATTTAATATACTAAAATTTAGAAGAAAGGGATAATGAATAATTTGATATAATTTTAACGAGAATTTAAATTTTTCAAAAAGTTATATATGTGTTTCATACGTACATATCTAAACACGGAAGTAAGAGCTTTTTTGATTTTAAATCTCATTCAGTGTTCTGAACAGCAATTTTAGTATTTAGTCGATTTTCAGAATAATCGTAAATATGATCCGGATATTGAAATATTGTTTTACATAGCTCATTTTACCAAAATTACAATTTTAAAATCAATAAAATTGATGATTATTTCATCCACAGATAATTACCATTATGTCGGCTCCCTCGTCATATCGAATGGTGAGACTCTCCCGGACGCTCGTGCAAGAGTCAACGCAGCGTATGTCGACAAGTGACTGGAGTACTATGCGACAAAAATATGCCCATCCACCTTAAGGCAAAGATCTACAAAACCATAGTTCGATCAGCGGGACAAAATGTTGGCCCGCATCAACAAAACATGAGCAAGCCCTCCATGGAATGGAGATGAAAATGCGAGAAGCACGTCTCAGATGGTACGGTCATGTTATGAGAAGCGGCGAAAATAGAATAACCAAGGCAACCCTCCAATTCGATCCAGGAGGAAATTGGCCCAGCGGTCGTCCCAAAAAACGATGGTTAGATCGAATAAACGAAGATCTACGGATTATGGGCGTAACCCCTCAAGACGCCCTCAATCGAAAAAGTTGAAAGAAGGCTTGCAAGCAAGCGGACCCTGCACCGTCGCGGGATTAACGCAAAGAAAGAAGATTAAGATAATTACAATTATGTCATCTTTGGATGTACTATATTTCATTTCGTTTTCATGACTTACTAACTTCCATAATTTGGGTACCACTAAATATATACCCCTGTGAAGTTAGCTCCCACATTTTTAGCGCAATAAAAAATATTTAGAGTTCTGGGTAGATATAGAAGAGTTCTAGAGTTCCTGAAAGTATTAGCAATAGTTCTGATGTTTTAAGCCCATAATAGGGGTTTCAAAGTTTTCGGGCGCTAACTTCACGCAGCGCCCACATTTCCGTAAAAAATAATTCTGAGGGTGTCAATCGACTAAAATTGAAGAGTTCTAGAGTTCCTTAAAGTATTAGCAATAGTTCTGAAGTTTTAAGCCCATAATAAAGGTTTTAAAGTTTCCTGGCGCTAACTTCACGCAGCGCCCACATTCCCGTAAAAAAGAGTTCTGATGGTGTCAATTGACTAAAATAGAAGAGTTCTAGAGTTCCCTAAAGTATTTTCAATAGTTCTGATCTTTTAAGCCCGTAATAAGGATTTTAAATTTCCGAATGGAGTTCTGTATAACGTGTTACAGTACTGCGCCCAAAAATATAAATTTAATAAAAAATGAACATATAGTATTATTTAACACTTGGTTTCAGAGTTCCAAATAGAGTTCTGTGTAGCGCTATAATAGTTCTGCCCGGAACCATGTAAATTTCCTTGCAAATGAACATATAGTATTATTTAAAACTTGATTTGAGAGTTCCAAATAGAGTTCTGTGTAGCGCTATAATAGTTCTGCCCAGAACTATGTAAATATCCTCGCAAATGAACATATAGTATTATTTCACACTTAATTTGAGAGTTCCAATAGAGTTCTGTATAGCGCTATAATACTTCTGCCTGGAACTATGTAAATTTCTTTGCAAATGAACATATAGTATTATATGTTAAATATAATTCTGTGTAGCGCTATAACAGTTCTGCCCGGAACTATGTAAATTTCCTCGCAAATGAACATATAGTTTTATTTCACACAATTTGGAAGTTCCAAGTAGAATTCTGTACAGCGCTGTAATAGTTCTGCCCGGAACTATGTAAACTTCCTTGCAAATGAACTTCGAGTATTATTTTACACTTAATTTTGGAGTTCCAAGTAGAGTTCTGTATAGCGCTATAATAGTTCTGCCAGGAACTATGTGAATTTCCAATCAAATGAATTTGTAGTATTATTTTACAATTAATTTGGGAGTTCCAAGTAGAGTTCTGTATAGCGCTATAATAGTTCTGCCCGGAACTATGTAAATTTCCTTGCAAATGAACTTCTAGTATTATTTTACACTTTATTTGGGAGTTCCAAATAGAGTTCTGTATAGCGCTATAATAGTTCTGCACGGAACTATGTAAATTTCCAATCAAATGAATTTGTAGTATAATTTTACAATTAATTTGGGAGTTCCAAGTAGAGTTCTGTATAGCGCTATAATAGTTCTGCTCGGAACTATGTAAATTTCCTTGCAAATGAACTTATAGTATTATTTTACACTTTATTTGGGAGTTTCAAGTAGAGTTCTGCCCGGAACCTTGTAAATTTCCAATCAAATGAATTTGTTGTATTATTTTGCACTTAATTTGGGAGTTCTAAGTAGAGGAGGTAATAAAAATTTCTGGATTGCAGTCACAAAATTTTATTTAAATTCTCGGGTCGACCGGTTTTGAGCTCAGGAGATGAGAAGGCTCATATGGAGCTCGAAACCGGTATATCCAGTCATGGAACTTTTTCTATCATCGTTCTAAGTAGAGTTCTGTATAGCGCTATAATAATTCTGCTCGGAACTATGTAAATTTCCTTGCAAATGAACTTATATTATTATTTTACACTTTATTTGGGAGTTCTAAGTAGAGTTCTGTATAGCGCTATAATAGTTCTGCTCGGAACTATGTAAATTTCTTTGCAAATGAACATATAGTATTATTTGTTAAATATAATTCTGTGTAGCGCTATAACAGTTCTGCCCGGAACTATGTAAATATCCTCGCAAATGAACATATAGTATTATTTTACACTTTAATTGGGAGTTCCAAGTAGCGTTCTGTATAGCGCTATAATAGGTCTGCTCGGAATTATGTAAATTTCCTTGCAAATGAACTTATAGTATTATTTAACACTTAATTTGAGAGTTCCAAACAGAGTTCTGTATAGCGCTATAATAGTTCTGCCCGGAACTATGTAAATTTCCAATCAAATGAATTTGTAGTATTATTTTACAATTAATTTGGGAGTTCCAAGTAGAGTTCTGTATAGCGCTATAATAGTTCTGCCCGGAACTATGTAAATTTCCAATCAAATGAATTTGTAGTATTATTTTACAATTAATTTGGGAGTTCCAAGTAGAGTTCTGTATAGCGCTATAATAGTTCTGCCCCGAAATATGTAAATTTCCAATCAAATGAATTTGTAGTATTATTTTACAATTAATTTGGGAGTTCCAAGTAGCGTTTTGTATAGCGCTATAATAGTTCTGCCCGGAACTATGTAAATTTCCAATCAAATGAATTAGTAGTATAATTTTACAATTAATTTGAGAGTGCCAAGTAGAGTTCTGTATAGCGCTATAATAGTTCTGCACGGAACTATGTAAATTTCCAATCAAATGAATTTGTAGTATTATTTTACAATTAATTTGGGAGTTCCAAGTAGCGTTTTGTATAGCGCTATAATAGTTCTGCCCGGAACTATGTAAATTTCCAATCAAATGAATTAGTAGTATAATTTTACAATTAATTTGAGAGTGCCAAGTAGAGTTCCGTATAGCGCTGTAATAGTTCTGCCCGGAACTATGTAAACTTCCTTGCAAATGAACTTCGAGTATTATTTTACACTTAATTTGGGAGTTCCAAGTAGAGTTCTGTATAGCGCTATAATAGTTTTGCCAGGAACTATGTGAATTTCCAATCAAATGAATTTGTAGTATTATTTTACAATTAATTTGGGAGTTCAAAGTAGAGTTCCGTATAGCGCTATAATAGTTCTGCCCGGAACTATGTAAATTTCCTTGCAAATGAACTTCTAGTATTATTTTACACTTTATTTGGGAGTTCCAAGTAGAGTTCTGTATAGCGCTATAATAGTTCTGCCCCGAAATATGTAAATTTCCAATCAAATGAATTTGTAGTATTATTTTACAATTAATTTGGGAGTTGCAAGTAGCGTTTTGTATAGTGCTATAATAGTTCTGCCCGGAACTATGTAAATTTCCAATCAAATGAATTAGTAGTATAATTTTACAATTAATTTGAGAGTGCCAAGTAGAGTTCTGTATAGCGCTATAATAGTTCTGCACGGAACTATGTAAATTTCCAATCAAATGAATTTGTAGTATTATTTTACAATTAATTTGGGAGTTCCAAGTAGAGTTCTGTATAGCGCTATAATAGTTCTGCTCGGAACTATGTAAATTTCCTTGCAAATGAACTTATATTATTATTTTACACTTTATTTGGGAGTTCTAAGTAGAGTTCTGTATAGCGCTATAATAGTTCTGCACGGAACTATGTAAATTTCCAATCAAATGAATTTGTAGTATTATTTTACAATTAATTTGGGAGTTCCAAGTAGCGCTATATTAGTTTTTCCTACCTCTATATAAAATATCTAAACAAATTAACTTAATGTACTATTTTACTCAAAATTTTGGTGTTCCGTATAGAGTTCTGTATGGCGCCATGATAGTTCTGCGCCGAACTATATAAGTTTTCTAGCAAATGGAGGATAAGTATTAGTTTACAATTGATATGGGAGTTCCGCAGGACCATAGAAAATCTAAAGTGAATGAACTGGATGTAGTATACATTCTAACTCTAATACTAATTGATGAATAGATTTTAAATTTTATATTTAAGTTTTTTACCTGCATAGGATGATGTACTTAGATTTATTTCAAGCTGCAAACGGATTTTGGTGAATAAAATATATTTAAATATAATCGTACTTTCACTGTTTTCAGACTTGGTATTTAATGCTTTTATGTCAATAAAAGTAACACATTAAATTTTGGCTACAAATATGAAACCGGAAGAAGTATATTATTTACATGAAGCTCTAAATAGATTTTATTGAAAATATATTTTAAATAAATTTCAACTCCCTTCGAATTTTGTATTTAAGCCTTTTATATTAATCAAAACAAAGCATTAAATTACGCCCGCAAACAATAAATCGGCAGTGGTAATTCATAAGAGTACTGTGGAAAAAAAATTGACGATAGGACATGTGCTGGCCACATCAGATTTATATTTTTTTATTGCAGCGCTATACAGAAGTAAAATCATATGTAAAATAATTTAAGTTCAATTGCTTGGAAATTTATATGATCCACTGCATAACTATTATAACTATATTTATAGCGCTATGTAGAACAATACTCGAAACTCTTAAATTAAGTGTAAAATAGTACTATAATTTCATGTGCTTGGAAATTTACATAGTTCCGGACCGAACTATTACAGAACTTGGAATTCTCAAATTAAATGTAAATTCATACTTTAAGTTCATTTGCATGGAAATTTATATAGTTCCGGGCAGAAATATTATAGCGCTATAGAGAACTCTATTCTCCTAACTCTCCTAAACTAAGTGTAAAATAATACTTTAAGTTCATTTGCATGGAAATTTACATAGTTCCAGGCAGAACTATTATCGCGCTATCAGAACTTTGTTTGGGATTCTCAAATCAAGTGTTAAATAATACTATATGTTCATTTGCAAGGAAATTTACATAGTTCCGGGCAAAACTATTATAGCGCTACACAGAACTCTGTTTGGAACTCTCAAATCAAGTGTGAAATAATACTATACATATGTTCATTTGCAAGGAAATTTACATAGTTCCGGGCAAAACTATTATAGCGCTACACAGAACTCTGTTTGGAACTCTCAAATCAAGTGTGAAATAATACTATACATATGTTCATTTGCAAGGAAATTTACATAGTTCCGGGCAAAACTATTATAGCGCTACACAGAACTCTGTTTGGAACTCTCAAATCAAGTGTTAAATAATACTATATGTTCATTTGCAAGAAAATTTACATAGTTCCGGGCAGAACTATTATAGCGCTACACAGAACTCTGTTTGGAACTCTCAAATCAAGTGTGAAATAATACTATACATATGTTCATTTGCAAGGAAATTTACATAGTTCCGGGCAGAACTATTATAGCGCTACACAGAACTCTGTTTGGAACTCTCAAATCAAGTGTGAAATAATACTATACATATGTTCATTTGCAAGGAAATTTACATAGTTCCGGGCAGAACTATTATAGCGCTACACAGAACTCTGTTTGGAACTCTCAAATCAAGTGTGAAATAATACTATACATATGTTCATTTGCAAGGAAATTTACATAGTTCCGGGCAAAACTATTATAGCGCTACACAGAACTCTGTTTGGAACTCTCAAATCAAGTGTGAAATAATACTATACATATGTTCATTTGCAAGGAAATTTACATAGTTCCGGGCAAAACTATTATAGCGCTACACAGAACTCTGTTTGGAACTCTCAAATCAAGTGTGAAATAATACTATACATATGTTCATTTGCAAGGAAATTTACATAGTTCCGGGCAAAACTATTATAGCGCTACACAGAACTCTGTTTGGAACTCTCAAATCAAGTGTGAAATAATACTATACATATGTTCATTTGCAAGGAAATTTACATAGTTCCGGGCAAAACTATTATAGCGCTACACAGAACTCTGTTTGGAACTCTCAAATCAAGTGTTAAATAATACTATATGTTCATTTGCAAGAAAATTTACATAGTTCCGGGCAGAACTATTATAGCGCTACACAGAACTCTGTTTGGAACTCTCAAATCAACTGTGAAATAATACTATACATATGTTCATTTGCAAGGAAATTTACATAGTTCCGGGCAGAACTATTATAGCGCTACACAGAACTCTGTTTGGAACTCTCAAATCAAGTGTGAAATAATACTATACATATGTTCATTTGCAAGGAAATTTACATAGTTCCGGGCAGAACTATTATAGCGCTACACAGAACTCTGTTTGGAACTCTCAAATCAAGTGTGAAATAATACTATACATATGTTCATTTGCAAGGAAATTTACATAGTTCCGGGCAGAACTATTATAGCGCTACACAGAACTCTGTTTGGAACTCTCAAATCAAGTGTGAAATAATACTATACATATGTTCATTTGCAAGGAAATTTACATAGTTCCGGGCAAAACTATTATAGCGCTACACAGAACTCTGTTTGGAACTCTCAAATCAAGTGTGAAATAATACTATACATATGTTCATTTGCAAGGAAATTTACATAGTTCCGGGCAGAACTATTATAGCGCTACACAGAACTCTGTTTGGAACTCTCAAATCAAGTGTGAAATAATACTATACATATGTTCATTTGCAAGGAAATTTACATAGTTCCGGGCAAAACTATTATAGCGCTACACAGAACTCTGTTTGGAACTCTCAAATCAAGTGTTAAATAATACTATATGTTCATTTGCAAGAAAATTTACATAGTTCCGGGCAGAACTATTATAGCGCTACACAGAACTCTGTTTGGAACTCTCAAATCAAGTGTGAAATAATACTATACATATGTTCATTTGCAAGGAAATTTACATAGTTCCGGGCAAAACTATTATAGCGCTACACAGAACTCTGTTTGGAACTCTCAAATCAAGTGTTAAATAATACTATATGTTCATTTGCAAGAAAATTTACATAGTTCCGGGCAGAACTATTATAGCGCTACACAGAACTCTGTTTGGAATTCTCAAATCAAGTGTTAAATAATACTATATGTTCATTTGCAAGAAAATTTACATAGTTCCGGGCAGAACTATTATAGCGCTACACAGAACTCTGTTTGGAATTCTCAAATCAAGTGTTAAATAATACTATATGTGCATTTGCAAGGAAATTTACATAGTTCCGGGCAGAACTATTATAGCGCTACACAGAACTCTGTTTGGAACTCTCAAATCAAGTGTTAAATAATACTATATGTTCATTTGCAAGGAAATTTACATAGTTCCGGGCAGAACTATTATAGCGCTACACAGAACTCTACTTGGAACTTTCAAATCAAGTGTTAAATAATACTATATGTTCATTTGCAAGGAAATTTACATAGTTCCGGGCAGAACTATTATAGCGCTACACAGAAATCTGTTTGGAACTCTCAAATCAAGTGTTAAATAATACTATATGTTCATTTGCAAGGAAATTTACATAGTTCCGGGCAGAACTATTATAGCGCTACACAGAACTCTGTTTGGAACTCTCAAATCAAGTGTTAAATAATACTATATGTTCATTTGCAAGAAAATTTACATAGTTCCGGGCAGAACTATTATAGCGCTACACAGAACTCTACTTGGAACTTTCAAATCAAGTGTTAAATAATACTATATGTTCATTTGCAAGGAAATTTACATAGTTCCGGGCAAAACTATTATAGCGCTACACAGAACTCTGTTTGGAACTCTCAAATCAAGTGTTAAATAATACTATATGTTCATTTGCAAGAAAATTTACATAGTTCCGGGCAGAACTATTATAGCGCTACACAGAACTCTGTTTGGAATTCTCAAATCAAGTGTTAAATAATACTATATGTTCATTTGCAAGAAAATTTACATAGTTCCGGGCAGAACTATTATAGCGCTACACAGAACTCTGTTTGGAATTCTCAAATCAAGTGTTAAATAATACTATATGTGCATTTGCAAGGAAATTTACATAGTTCCGGGCAGAACTATTATAGCGCTACACAGAACTCTGTTTGGAACTCTCAAATCAAGTGTTAAATAATACTATATGTTCATTTGCAAGGAAATTTACATAGTTCCGGGCAGAACTATTATAGCGCTACACAGAACTCTACTTGGAACTTTCAAATCAAGTGTTAAATAATACTATATGTTCATTTGCAAGGAAATTTACATAGTTCCGGGCAGAACTATTATAGCGCTACACAGAAATCTGTTTGGAACTCTCAAATCAAGTGTTAAATAAAACTATATGTTCATTTGCAAGGAAATTTACATAGTTCCGGGCAGAACTATTATAGCGCTACACAGAACTCTATTTGGAACTCTCAAATCAAGTGTAAAATAATACTATATGTTCATTTGCAAGAAAATTTTCATAGTTCCGGGCAGAACTATTATAGCGCTACACAGAACTCTGTTTGGAACTTTCAAATCAAGTGTTAAATAATACTATATGTTCATTTGCAAGGAAATTTACATAGTTCCGGGCAGAACTATTATAGCGCTACATAGAACTCAGTTTGGAACTCTCAAATCAAGTGTTAAATACTACTACATATATGTTTATTTGCAACAAAATTTACATAGTTCCGGGCAGAACTATTATAGCGCTACACAGAACTCTATTTGGAACTCTGAAATCAAGTGTTAAATAATACTATATGTTCATTTTTTTTTATTAAATTTATATATTTGGGCGCAGTACTGTAACACGTTATACAGAACTCCATTTGGAAATTTGAAATCCTTATTACGGGCTTAAAAGATCAGAACTATTGAAAATACTTTAGGGAACTCTAGAACTCTTCTATTTTAGTCAATTGACACCATCAGAACTCTTTTTTTACGGGAATTTGGGCGCTGCGTTAAGTTAGCGCCCGGAAACTTTAAAACCCTTATTATGGGCTTAAAACTTCAGAACTATTGCTAATACTCTAAGGAACTCTAGAACTCTTCAATTTTAGTCGATTGACACCCTCAGAACTTTTTTTTACGGAAATGTGGGCGCTGCGTGAAGTTAGCGCCCGAAAACTTTGAAATCCGTATTATGGGCTTAAAACATCAGAACTATTACTAATACTTTCAGGAACTCTAGAACTCTTCTATATCTACCCAGAACTCTAAATATTTTTTATTGCGCTAAAAATGTGGGAGCTAACTTCACAGGGGTCTAAATATATTAGAACAAACTCTAACAAACTGGTTTTAAGCTATAATAGCATGACCCTATTGCAGAATAGTTAAATTAAATTACAAGAATACTTTTCTATGTATCGAGAGAACAATATTTTGCTACGTTGATGGCGCGAGCGATAGAATAAAATTTATTGTTGCAAATGTAAAACATTCAATATAGATTTTTTATCCCATTTTAAGTTACTTATTGATCAATCTATAAAATACCAAAAATTTTTCAAAATTAGATCTTGTTAAGGCCTACAAACAAATACCAATGGATGAAGAATCAATCGCGAAAACTATTATCACTACACTTTTCGGATTTTCCGAATATACTGTTATGCTGTTTGGTCTGAGGAATAGCGGACAAACGTTCCAACGTTTCATTGACGAAGTTACTAGGGGTTTAAATTTCTGATTCACTTATTTCGATAATATTCATTGCAAGCGAATTCCTAGAACAACACCGAAATCATTTACAAATCGTATTTGACAGATTAAAGCAATTCGGCATTTTAGTAAATAAAGATAAATGTCAATTTGGTTTAATCAAACAAAATATCTCGCTTATTCAATATCCTCTTCAGAAATTAAATCATTAGAACAAAAATTAAATGTAATCAAGAATTTTCCCAAACCAAAAAACACAAAAGCAGCTAAGCGAATTTTTAGGTATGATAAATTTTATTACAGTTTTATTAAGAACTGTGCAACAATTCTTCACTCACTCAATAAACAACTAAATCATTCAGTAAACAGTTCAAAAGAAATTATTTGGACCGCAGACGCTACACATTCTTTTAACCTAATTAAAGATGGTCTGACTCAAACAATATCTCCCAAAACATGACACTCAACATTATGGTTGATGTTTCAGACATCCGTGTAGGAGCTGTTCTTCCACAAAAGATTGAAAATCATTGAGAACCAATTTCTTTCTTTTCCAATAGGTTGACAAATGCACAAAAAAAAATATAGCATATGTATTGGGCCTAGTTTATGGTTACTTATGTAGCAGGCCTAGTGTAATTGTTACTTGTCACTTTTTTACTTAAAAAATAAAGTCGTGTTCTTAAATTTGTCTTCATATTTATTGTATTTTCTATTTTTACAGTTTAACTTACATATATTGTATAATAGTGTGTTATTTACATCTTTGCCATATTGTTTATAGTGCCCTGATGAAAGAATAATAATTTCCGAAAGCATGGCATTAACTTAAAATTATGTTGTTTCAAAAATCTCCTTGACTGCAACACCGTTATCCTACACAGTTTCTTAAATGATCAGTCGAGATCACAATATATATATATTACAGTAAAAGTACAGTGGGATAATGTGTACATTGTCAGTAAATGTATAAACTTGCCCAAAAATACTTATTTCTTGCAATAGTACCAAACACAACAAAAACCTCATCTAACGCACAAAAGTCACTCTTGTAAAACTCAGGATGACTATTAAGCGTTAGGTGAGGTTATTGTTGTTATATTTAGTTCAGATGCAAGCGAAAACAAATTTAAGCGAATCTTTACGATGTGCAAATCATCTCACTACGTGCATTTACTGTAACTTGCACACTGGTCGAAATACTAATTTTTATGACTTTATGGAAAAAAAATTAAAGGGATAGATTGAAAGTCATCATAAAATGAAGGTTACATTTTTTACATGGATTTATAGTTTTGTTGACTGTATTAACCTTATTGAAATGCGTTTGAATCTTTGTATAGAGTGGGCCAGACTGCTATTAATTTTGCATTGGAATTCATTACCATCAATGTGTAATGAGAATTTCGTGGCTGCTCCGTGAATGTATTCAGTTAATTATCCTTGTTTTCAGTCGAGATTTATGGACATTTTGGAATTTTCAACGTGGATCTGTAATTTCGGTTAAATATTTATGCAGCACACTGCGCTCTAAATCTGATTTTGAGTACCTCACACAACAATCACGCCACGAATAGCTACGTTTATTATTCAGAATATTTACCTAAGAGCAAATTACAATAATGCCAACATTTGCTGCCTGTCATACAATGCAATTTAGACCACTTTAAAATACAACCTTATTTAATAAATTAAAGAAATGTTTAGTTTATGTAAGTGCCCATAAATGTTTTAAATTAGAAGGCCAGTGAAGCAAAATATGAAAGTGTTTCAGTAAAACGCATAATTTACTTTTTCTTTTAATAGGCTATTCCACCGTAATCGAAAAGAGTAAAAGTTTATCAAAAATATGAAAGATAACAGTTAAACGATACGGAAAATAGCAACTATTTTTTTTAATTATTCCCTCTAAATAATACGAGGAGTTTTACTTTTGATGACGTAGGACATGTGCACGCGTGTTTGTTTAAGCAAATAGATTCAATATAATTATTTGAGTATACGTGAAGATATAAATTAAATCAAATATATTAATAAACCTTTCTTCACAATTTTTTTTTTTTATTATTATTTTCAAAATGTACATTTCGATTGCAATGCAATCATCGTCTTTTCTTGTCTTCGCATGTTGATCTATCTGCTGCATTCTTTTGAAATTTGTTTGAAATCGTGAGTAAGAATGGTGTTATAAGTTTTATTGTGATTATTTTAAAGAACAGTATATTTGTGAAATAACAAGTAGGCGTGAAAAGAAAAAGTGTTTGGTACCTGTATGTAAAATTATTATAATTCCACCTGTAAAACTTTACGATACTAGCGCCATGCGCTACCAATTTCGAGAATGTCAAAATGTTTTTGTAAAATAAGAAAAAAAGTAAAATATATTAATTGCAATAATATATTTTCTTTCTCTAAAAATAAAATATAATATTACAATTCAAATTATATTATTTTGTAATTTGCTCAACATTTTTTCGTAAGTCTGTGAACCACTGTTCGTTTACTTCTGGTATACCCACATTATCTACGTCACAAATGAAATTTAAAATTCATACCTTAATATCTCACTTATTTGGAGGAATTTTAAACTCGGACTTTCACATATTGTCTTACATACTTATGTAGTTCAAGATAAAAAAATAAAAAATATCGTGAAATAGCCTATTACATATATTTTTCCCAAAATATTTCTTTATTATAATTATTAATAATTAAATATATAATGGTGAAAATATAAGGTATAAACCATTCAACGGTTGGTCCTTCCACCCCTTTCTTAAATATATAATCAAACCCATATTTATATATTTTTTCTTAAATATTTTATTGCACAATATCACCAAAATTCACCAGTACTATATAGTACTATATAGTTTCATTATTCAATTCAAGGGTTATAACGTACTATATTCATAAATAAAATAGACCTTGCGTCATAGGCAAACCATGTATAGTTCATCTAGGGATCATATTCCGAAGACTCGTTATCGTTTTATTATGAGTGCACAATAGCTAAAACCGCAATGCCAAAATATTTCGGTCCGTACAGTCGACCAGTTCAGTATTTGTAATGCTGGTATATATTTTACGCCCAGTATTCGACTGTAGACCAAGACTCTACAACATCCCTGGTAGCGGTTTAGAAAATCTGGAAAGTGCAGTCTTGGTCTACAGTCGAATACTGGGCGTAAAATATATACCACCATTGCAAATACTGAACTGGTCGACTGTACGGGCCAAAATATTTTGGCATTGCGGTTTTAGCTATTGTGCACCCATAATAAAACGATAACGAGTCTTCGGAAAATGATCCCTAGATGAACTATACATATAGTTTGGCTGTGCCCGCCTTGCAGGATGTAACTCTATTTTGCTTAGTTTTCGAAGGTGATGTCAATCAATAGTATTTTTAAAAAATTACCTTTACATTACAATAATAATTCAATGTATGTGATATAAAGTAACTGAAAAATACATATAAAACTCATGGTTAAGCTGGATTCACATGCAACTACTCTGTTCACATACTAAGTCATAAATATCAATGTGCACAGATTCAAATTTCAAACTTGAAATATTACCAAAATATATGTTTTGACATAAGTGTCACTACCTGTTGACATAACCTATAACCTGTAATAAGTTTTGTTTAGCCGGTTTCGCCATTAACATATTGCAAAGTAATTATTTTACTTTCATTGCACCCAACAAGAAGCATAAAGATATACAATTTATTTTATGTCAAACTGGTTTGAGTTGGTATTAATTAAATGTGTGATCTGATCATGCACAGTTAAAATTTACTGTGGTAACGGCCCGTCAACGCCGATAAAAGTAGAAATATTTCAATAACCGCCGTCGACGTTCGTAGCGTCGAGACCGTTCGTATCGTATGATTTCAACCAATCACAGCACAGGACGGTGTAAACGGTGAGCAATTTGACGGTGATAGCGGTACATGTGAAACCAGCTTTACTTCATTGCCAGAGGAGAAATGTTATAGAAGAAAAATAAAAACACCAAAACATAATTAATAATTAAATCTGCATTTAGTATGGTATATAATTCAAGAAAAAAAATAATTTTATACCAATTCTCGGAGGCAGAGCTGTATAAATAAATTTAAAAAACTATATAAATACGTTTATTTAATATTAGTTGAAACAGAGGTCGAAACGTCATCATTGTACATATTTTACTTTTAACTAATATTTACTTTCATATACTGCAAAGATAGCACACGAATGTATCACAAAAACTAGAAAAATAATGAAAAATTTGGGCTAGTTGTCACGCTCTTGGATTTTGTCTATCAATTTAAACGTGAAAACAAAAGGCACAAATGATCCACATGCATTGTAAAATTCTTTATTTACTATTTCACCAACTCCGAATTGATTCGGAAGCTTCTTGAAATGCTGTATTTAAAATTGTTATCAACGTAGTTTATATAGATGATCGTGTCTAATACAACTTTAAAAATTTTGTAATAAATTTAATAATTACTGTATATTCCACGATTGCTGAAGATGGGCTTGCCTTAAGCCCGAAACGTCCGTGAAGCCTCGAGGTGAGATAATGCACGAGGCTGTTATGAAATTCCCACCGAGGTTATGTATACTATTTTATTCACAATCATCCTCATTTTAAATCAATAATTTTCAAAATAAATCAATGAATTATAACCTTTAATTTTATTAATATTTTGACAGCTGTCTTAAAATTTGTTTAGCCTACTTAATTATGGGGATTTACGGCAATGTTGCTAGACAACCCCTACATAATCATTTCCAACCCAAGAGATGGAAGTGAAATCTGTTATTTCCAACCCAAGAGATTGTCATTAAAGTTAGGAATGACGTATTTTCCAATCTCCAAAAGGTTAGGAATCTCTATATTACTATAATGATTGTGAATAAAGAATTTTACAATGCACCTGGAACATTTATGCCTTTTGTTTTCACTTTTAAACCATTCAACGGTTGGTCCTTCCACCCCTTCTTCAATCAATTTAAACAATCGTATAAAACTATTTCTCCGTTTACTGTTTTATAGTATTTTATTCTTTTCTTTAATTAAATGTTCATTATTATTTATTTTACTTTTTTTTTCACTTATGCAAGTGTATTTAATTTATACAAGTTCTTAATTCTTTGTCATTGTTATAAGGATAGTCAACAGCAAGGGCTTTATTTCATTTTCGTCATTTCGCACATTCATTTACAGGCAAGCATTTGGTATATAGGTACGTACTGCATAGACATATTCTTATCGGTAAGCAAAAATAAATATATAGGTAAATACATGGAGCATTCAAATTTAACAGAATTTAAGCACGAACATAGCTATTTTTACAAAATAGGTATATGCATGTCGGTGGAGAGACAATTTTTTTTTAATAAAAACTTCAAGAAAATTTTCTTTAAGAAACAAATTTGACACAAATAGAAAGAATTAAGGTAAATTAAAAAGAAAACATCTCCTGAATAAAAAATCGCTCCATCGCAATCGGTGAAGTATGAATCAGAATGCATTAAAGAAAATTTTAATTAAAACTTGCAGTCTTGTATCAACTAATGCCAACGAAGCAGCAATATATAACGATCAAACATTATTACTTCACATTAAACGATGAACTTAAATCGAATCAATTAAATCAGTTTTAAAGTCAAGCCAACAAGCTCTACCAAGGAGAAACGTGAACAGTAATGAAACGAAAGATAATAAAAAACAAAAGAGGCGAGAATCAAGTAAAGCCCACTTGATCGAAATAATTAAATATTTCGTCAGACGAGAGAATCTAATCGCAGTAGGCCAAGTGTGAAACAAAACGCTATGAACGTTAAGAGATTAAACACTGCCACACCAATTTTAAATCAATAAGTACTTAATTATTAACAAAAATTAAAGTTCAGTTTTTTCGCTAATAATTAATACAACTAATGCAGATTGTCATGTAAATCACTGGACGTTGACGGTTGGTCGACTATGAACTAGGCGATAGCCAAGAGGGGGCCGGAAATTTTAGCGATAAATTGCAAAGACTAGTTTTTAACCAATCATGATGCAAAACACTTGAAAATTCATCCAATGGGACAGTATTATACTGATAAAATCCCGATACCCCGATAATTTTCCGCTACCAAGTAAATAAACAGTTGTTATTATTTATAACTGTCAGTGTGACAATTAATGCGTCAAGTTTCATTTTGCGTTGTCTTTGGAATTTATGATAAATTCCAAAGAGAGCAAATTGTACGGTGTACGATTTCATTGGCCTGAAATACGATTTTTTTTATTATTTGATTTTCTTTATTTTTAAGCAAATAACTTGTGAATATTGCTAATGGCGTATGCCCAAAATCACGATTATGCGTGCGCCTAAGTTTGTGACTGTACTACTGTGAGTAGTGAAGTAAAAAAGTGTTTATGTGGTTTATCTGGATCTTTTGCAGCCCGATTCACAAAAAAGTTTAAGCTAATCCTCATTTTTGGATTAGTGAATTCTATTCTATTCCGGTATTTAAAATTTAATCTTCATAATATTATCAAAAAAGGTAGATACTAGGAATATATTAGACTATATTTTAAGATATAAACTGTCAAAATTAGAGTAGAATTCGCTAATCCAAAAATGAGGATTAGCTTAAACTTTTTTGTGAATCGGCCTGTTTATGCTTATGTAACAAAATTGGAATTGGCGAAAGGTATTGTGCTGGCCACAATAGATTTTGCTGTTATGTCCTTATGTCCAGAAGTTCTAGGATTCACATTCAGAAACTTATTTAATATTTAAATTGTTTTGTATTTTTGCAGTGAAAATGATTTATAAACTTATTATTTTTTTCATGTAAATCACGTAAAAATAAAATAATATTTCATATTTGACGTATTTTATAACATTAATATGAGAAAATTATGAATATATTCGCTTAAACTTTTTTGAAAATCAGGCAATTGATGTATAAATTTGAAATGGCTAACAATTTTTTATTTAATTTTATAAAAATAAAATCATTTTCTTTAATAAATACATTTATAAATATTTTTTGTGTATAATTCTTTTTTACGTTCAATTTCGTAAGTACGATTTTTTTTTCCAAATTACGATTATTTTGTACCATTTTTTTAATTGAAAATACCATTATTATGGAAAATAGTACGATTATTTAATTTTTTACATCTAGCAACCCTGAATTTATCTCACCAAATACCACACGACCACTCAGATTTTCTCAGATAAACTTTTATTTTTAAGCACACATTTTTTTGCTTTTAACCAAATCACTCAAGCAAACTGACATTAGGTAAAACCCGTCCTCCTTCGGAGTCGGGATTTGCCATGCAGTTTTCTTTCGTGTTTGTTGCTAAGCAATAAAAAATTGTGCAAAATAAAAATTTATCGATAAAATCAGTAGGTCTGTGATATTACTTCTGATAAAATAATAGCTGTATAGAATTACAAAAATGCATTAGGTTAGATTAAGGTATCAATATAAAAAGCAAAGCGCCAACTTTCATATTTCCTGCCGTTAAGTTGTATCCCTGCTAAGTGTGCAATTTTTATTTAAGTTTATGTCGCCAATATTACTTTTATGCCGAAATAAAACCCATATTTAATGTTTGAGTAATTTTTGAGAAAAAAAAATTAAGATTCGTGATATGAGTCCTATCTTATGAAAATACGGAAATTCTTGAACTCGAAAAGTGCAAAAGAATTGAATAGACAATTTAAAATGGTGAAATGGGTAATCGTATGTAATCACAAGGCCGGTTGCACAAATGTAACTTAAATTTTAAAGCTTGTTTAAATTTAAAATATTGCATTAAAAATAAATTATTATGTATTGTTGTCAAAATTTCTATTTTTCATTTTTTGTTTGTATATATTAGGTAGGCTATGAACAAAAAAAACGTAGGTATGTCAATTTGAATAGTTATCTAACTATCAAGTGTGTTAATGAGGGTGATTAATGATCGAGACATTTTAACGCGTGAGGTATTGAGGTCATAATTCGCCAATTAGCACATGTATTAGTTACAATATTTTTCAGTTGACTGTATTTTACTGAATTGTAAAATTTAATTTTATTCCATAACAAAAAAAATTAGGTTAGTAACGTCTGACACATAAACCTTTGTCTGTGTGTTTATGATTGACAATTGTTCAGCAATGGTATATAGTATCTAAGGTTACGTACTAAAATCGTAAAATCGTTTATTAATAAAAAATCATGCATTAATACGGGTCATTAATGAATTATTTACTGTATATTAATATACCTAACTTATTAATACACGGTCAAATGAAAAGTATTTAATTAAATGCCAATTTGACAGGAGATATTGTCAAAAATGCTATCTAAAGAAATCCTCTTGAATCCTTATTTTAGAAATAGAATAAATTAGAAGTAGTAATATGCTGTTGCATTTCAGACATTATTTAATTTAAAATATTAGACTATAGAAACTCTAAATCTTCCCATATCTTTCAATATTCAAAACTGATCGGTCCTATAACTACAGGACGCTTAAAACCTTGTAGAAAAAATTTACACATACAACAAACATTATCTAATGAGCAAGTCATTTAATATAAATTTAAATCGTTAAACTGCATCTATCTCATCACACGTCACGTACATACTCGAACAGCTTTAGTTAAAAAAATGCTACATACAGAATTACTGATAAAAAACCTAATGATGTACTTGCGATTTTTCAATTTTTCATCCATTACGAGACGACACAAACGTTAATGGTACATTCTTCTTGTCTATAACGTCTGTTTGAGTTTAAAACACTTCTTGGTTTATTTTCTATCCCGTCTTGTTGGTTACGCTAGTTAGTCTCTAAGCCGTGTTATTCAAGCTCCCGCTGTAGTTCATTACTGTATTTTTAAGGGTTTTCCTCTTGTCAATGCTTTGTATGTACGATATTAAATTCTTGCTGTGATAGACAAGCGCTAATATATTCTTAATTAACTGGAGCACTATGAATCCTTAATCCCTCTTAATTTATTCACTAACCTGTCGGTCTTCATGTTACATCCTTGTACACTTCTTTTAAATAATCGCAATCTTCAAACAACTTTTTAATTACCGAATCATTTTTCATCGTAAATATAGTTAATAATTTCAAGAAGACTCATTATCTGTATGCTGGTGCGTTAGAAAGATGGTTGCAGGAAGAATAATTACTAGCTAAAATTAAAATGTTTTATTCAAAAGAAATTACATATCAATCACAAAGAAAATTTGCAAATTTGGAAAACAATTTGTTTGGATACATTTATTTAATGAACAATTATTATTCGAACAGTAAAAATACAAGAAAAATTATTTTCATAGCAGTGCTGTCATGTTGCAACAAGATCTTTTGTATTTGTAGCAGAGTAGCTTCCAAATTCCGCCAAATGCAAAATTCTTTCAGTGATTCCATTTCTTTGCGTGAAACAAGAAACTTTTGGGAAAATATGGCAAAATAGTATGGTGAACTTAAATCAGAAAGAAAGGTTAGTTATGAAGAAATGAGCGGAAGGCCATCTGTTAACACTCTCACTGATTACATGAGTCAAAAGAATAATGAAAATATTTGTACTGAGGGAGTTTCAAAAACAATGAATTTTCCACGATCATTGCTCAGAATTATTAGAAATTATTTATGATAAGAATAGGCTGCAATAGTTTCAAGATGAGGTGAAGACATGGACATGGCTAAAAGCAGAAATACACGGTTCAATTTAGATAAACAATAATTAGTTGGCTCAACCAAAATTATTATTGAAAAAAGTCGAGAGATTTCCTTCTTTCGTTCAAATTCGTATAGTTTTAGAAAATTCATCCAAATTAACAAATCCATACACACGTTCAATTTTTGATATAGTTTTGTTGGGATTTACTTAGATGAATTCGGTAAGCTTTTTGGATCTTTTGCTGCTATGTATATCCATCAGTAAAGACTTTGATACCCCTTTTTCATTTCGTAACATTACCCACGGTCTAGTCCAACGACGAAATATAACTAGACAAAACATTCCCTATCCATCTTCACTGAATGTTTTGATTTCGGCTGGCCAGAAAGAGACAGAGATATGTTTTATCTAGTTCGTGAATTTCTCACTAGAGGCCACTTGAATATATCAGTGTAATTTGACATTTGCGGTTTTGTTTTTGAGTGAAACGTTGGTTTTTATTTAATACCAAAGCTTATAAATAATTAAATAAACAAATTATATTGGATATTATTATAAATTAATTTTACACTTAAATTCATTTGGCAACACAGGCAAGGTACACAAGCTGTATTCTTGGCAACCTTGTTGCGGTGGGTCATACAAGCAAATGTCAAAGCCCGCGCCTCATATGCAAAATGGATGCGTTTTTGTAAATTTTTTACAGATTTACAGATCTGTAAGACTTGCAGATTTGACCTATAATCGAAATAAATGTATAAATTTATGTATATTCTAAAAAAATTTCTATTCTAAAATGTCAATGATATTGCACCTCTAGTGAGAAATGCTAGAGAAAACATATCTCTATCTCTGTCTGGCCAGCCGAAATCAAAACAAATGAAACGATATTTTGTCTAGTTTTATTTCGTCGTTGGTCTAGTCGACCAAAGTCAATGATCTTTAGTATGAACAACTGCATAATTGTGATTATTGAGCAGATGACCAGAACTGTTTTTGCTCTGACAATCGGTTATGGATTATCTTTGAGAAAAATACTTCAAATAAAAGATTCATACAATTAATCTTTCTAACACTGTTATTTTAATTTTCAAGTGTATTTTTCTCTAAAATAATCCGTAAATAATAATAATAATAATAATAAAAACAATGCTAATCAACTGCTACTGCTCGCTAATCGCCCTTAATCATTTCGTACTACTAGCCAATGTTTGCCCTCGTTTTTCGTTAGCTTTATCTGAAATTCTTGACACACTTCTATCATATGTTCGTATATTATTTCAACACAGCCCTGCATCGTTTATCAATACGAATTTCGTTAAATCATTCAAACTATTCCAACAAATTGGAAGGTGCATTTCTACATTGACATATGACGGGAAACTTCTAGATGCGGCAATTAGATACTTAATCGCGGGTTTAGTTAATACATCGAGTTCCTTGGTCGCTTGGTCCAAGTGTTAAAAAAATAAAAAAGGTATGGTTCAGAGGTTTTATGAATCGATCCAAAACTAAAATATTTTCACTGACTGGTACAGAGTAGTTGTTTAATTTAAACTAAGATTTATGAAACAAAAAGATATAAATTTATTTGAAAATATAAATATGAAATATATTAACGTTTTGAATTTTGCACCAAGAATCCGTGTAACACTTTACATTCTTCATTATTTCTTTTTTCTATACTCTAAACAGCAAGTCCAATGAATAATTTGTTAAAAAAGCATTTATTAAAATGAGAATTTATTTGAATTTAGATGTAAACAATACCGGGAACTATCCAATTAGATGCGAGGTTGGTACTAGAATTTTTTTAATTTACCTTTCTTACAGCGGTAATAATAAAAAAAAATTCTAATTAGGTAGTCCGAGAATATTCCGAGAATATTATTTAACCCTGTGTTAACATATCATTTATGCCGGGTTTATTCTGGAGTTAAAGTCTTATTCCATGTTATTATTATACAATCGTGGGTTAAGCTCATAATAAACTATTCCTATATTATTCTGAATTTAACCCTTCTTTATTATTACAGCGGTTAATTTTTAAACAAAGCTGTGATGATATATTCTAATTTAAATTATTATAAATTAAATTGCACTCTGCTATACATAAGTATTCATTTTCACAAATTTTCCCTCATTTAGCATTAAGCCCGATCCTCTTAAATTTACCGGTGATTTCATCAAGTTCAATTCCATCTTGGTAGTGATTGAACTCCACTAACATTTTTTATTGATCGAGTAAGAAAATATTGAAGTTTGTTGAGGAAAGTTTAAGTTCTTGGGAAATATAGTGGTAGGGCTGGGTTCGGTGCACTTAAATCACCTCCGATAATTGAAACGGTAATACGAACAGTAATCGAACGGTCGCTGTTTGCTCACGGGTCGAGATTCCCGCTTTTTCTCACACGAGAAGAGCGAACACCAAATAAGAAAGCTCTGATTCTTTACAATAAACAGAAAAAGGATTTAAAAATTACTGTAATTCGGATTTAGCAAGAAAAATATAATCTAATATTTCCTGTTTTATATTCTAAAGATTTTTAAAATATAAGTTAGTGTTTGACATTTCTTCAATGAAATTGAACCCAATGTAATGAGCTCTTCAGGAAACAAGAAAAAAAAAGTCTGAGGTTGTTTGAGTGAAAAGTATATTGAGCCTTTCGCAGTTTTAGTTAAATGTTGATCACTTGAACTGATAGGTTACTCATTTTGCTCAGTACTATATGCCCTCATAATTTGTGACACTTATTTTTTAACACTGTACATACATATATAAATCAAAGCATATAAATACTAGTAGTACACAAATGTACTTTTTTTCAAATCGTGTACTAATTATTTATTAAAAATTATAAGGGGCGTCATAAATACTTTATCCTAGGAGCAAAATTTATATAAAACCTGCACAAACAAGTTTGTTTCCACAGTCACTTAACGGAAAATTAAACTGAAAACTTATAGCCAGTACACCAAGCCAAATTTAAACTTTTCAGTTTTACTATTTAGACATCAGTTTTCCATAGAGATACGAATTTATTGCAAACTGCTGGTTTAACATTGTTTAGAAAACATTTAAAACATAGTGACATTTTATGGGGTCCCGTGGCCGCGTGCCTGAGTGTCTGGTCGCGAATCTGGGGGAACCGGGTTCGATCCCGACAGACGCCAAATATTTCCAATTTTAAATGGCACAAAAGTGACCCCTGTGGTGCACTCTCCACGCCAGCTATAAGTGCCCGTGAGGTGACGCCTGGTAAGCGCCCACACGGTAAAATATATCGTCATCATTACGGATGTCTACATGTGTTGTAGATACTGGCACACCCAGAAATGGGTAATATGCCGTGATGATATATTTATATTTATTTATTTATTTATTTATTAACTGTAATTGAAATAAATTATTTTATACATACATATGTATCAGTGGCGTGCGGTGCGTTTCTATGTTGGGTGTGCAGATTTTTTTTTTTTTTAAGTATTATGTTGGTAGAATCTTAGATTAACAATTCAGAATTATCTTATTTTTTTATACTATGTCCCTTCTAGAAAATGATTTCTTCAGTAAATCCGCAATTAGTAATTCGTTTGCAATTTCCATTCCATAAATTTTCATAAATACAGATATAAGTTAAATAAGTAATATATAAATTGTATGCCAAATACCTAAAATTAATAATTAATTGTTTTCCTGAACTTGTTTATGCTTGTGAATACTACCAAAAGTAATTTTACGGCGATACGTGCACAAAATATGCTGCACGCTGGAGAGTGTGATGGGGCGATACGTATTTCTAATATTTTATCCTTGTCTGAGCAAAAACACTGTTCCTATACCCTCCCTGTGGAAAACTTGCGCACCGAGTGCAGTGCGGAGACCTGCACTTGCCCGGCAATTTACAAATTCGCTGATAGGCAACCGAACACGCTACTGTTCGTTATTGTCCCATAATTGTATTAATATTTTTATATTTTGTATATCATATATTAAGATCAAATCAATTAAATAATTCACATTTTAATGCAATAAATTTTGAAATTATTCGCAGGGTGTGCAGTGCACACCTTGCACATATGGACTGCACGCCACTGATATGTATACGTATTATGTATATTCTGAAACATTAAAAGAAAAAGTACTATTTTTATATATTTAACTCTTTTAGATAAATTAACCTATAAATACGTATGTAAAGTTTCACAAACTACTTACAATTTTAGAGTAGAATTGAACTGAAAGGTACTGTTATAATAACGTGACACTGATTTAGTTTGTAAGGCAATGTATGATTTGGCTGTTGTACTGTAAATAATACACAGCAATGTATTAAACCTATGAATACGTGTAAGTAAATACCCGTAGAGGGACTAAGCTATAATGCGCACGTGTTATTTGAAACAATAATAGTGAATTTATAGGGCTAACTGAAACCGACTGATAGCTTGTATTTTCAGCAGGCTGTTTGTTGTGTAGCCGGTATTGTGCCTGTGTCACTCTGCGTACGTTCGGCTTTCATTGTTCGCAAATAATTATACAATCCACTAATACGGGGTGCGCGTAAATGGACAAGCTATACAACCTACAAGAACAAGCTTTCCAGATGTTTGTATGGCCTTTGTGAATTACTATTTTAAAATGAACTACTGCTCATTCCATGGTGTATAACGTCACGGATTATTGTTTTTTGATACGCAATAGCGCAATGAATAATTATAATTAATGTTAACAGAATGCAATTTTATACATGTGTTTATTGCCTAATGATGGTCATGCCTGTTATTTATATTACAAATAACTTTCTGTTTCGTTTTACGGTTTTCATTAATAGTAAAAGTAAACTTTTGTTATTATTTTGATATGATAAAACATAATTATTTATTAGAAATCGAATATCCTGTTCTGTATATCATTTAAATTTATATCTAAATTAATTATAACATATTGCATTTGTATTTTGAATAAAAATACCTTTTTAACGATATGATAGCATTTTAAATTTTCTCAAGGCAATGATAGCGATATGTAATAGATTTGTTCGTTTCACTACTTTAGCTTTTAATGCAAACCGCAGAAGTTTTGACGCTGCTATAATACAAGCTTATGAAAAGCTAACAGCAAAAATTTAATTCACGGTTTTTTTTTTACAGTGGAGAATTGCGTTTTAGAACACCAGGAAGTTGAAGCTGATTTTTCAAGAAAAATTTTCTTCTCTGATAAGGCACATTTCCACCTATCCGGATATGTTAATAAGCAAAATTGCAGCATATGGGGTGAGGAAAATCCAAATGCGATTCACGAGGCACTATTGCATGCCCAAAAAGATACTGTTTGATGCACAATATGGCCAGGCAGCGTCACTGGCCCTTACTTTTTTGAAAACGATGACGGTCAAACTGTAACAGTCGATGGTGAGCGCTATAGGCGCATGATAACCCATTATTTTTGGCACGAAATCGAAGATACTGATGTGGAAGACATGTGGTCCCAACAAGACGTGAAAAGTTCCCAGGTCACATTATTTCACGTTTTGGCGAGGTCAACTGGCCGCCAAGATCATGCTACTGTCACGCTGTGTCGTGTCTACAACAACAAACCCAAAACGTTGGAGCACCTAAAAAATTACATCCAACTAGTTATAGCCGAGATACCACCCGAAACGTACGAAATTTTTTTCGAAAATTACCTCGAAAGGATCGGCTGATGCAGAAAGTTCAGAGGCTGCCATTTAATTGATATTATTTTTCATTATTAATGAAATACATAACATTTTCGACTAATAAAAAAATCCGATGATTTCCTTAAATTTAAGTTTATGTCATGAAAAAAAAAAGAGTGGAAACCCTAATTGGATTACCCATTATGGTTATATCCTGTACATACATTTAAATATAATTTCTTTAAAAAAAATAATAATATATTCAATAGTCCAATTTTAAACAATGAAACAGAAAGTGTTATGTATAGAGTGACAATTAGTTTTATTATATTTCTGCATAATATCTTTGTTCAACGTCCTAATCACGAATAAAATAATACCATTGAAATGGATACTGTAGGAACAAATTCAAAGTGATAAATAATTCACAAGTAACAATTGAGTTGTCTTCTACTCTGAATGCATCTTACTGCATATTCATCGCATTACGATTGCATAATACAGTAAAATCAACATCTGAATTAGTATGGAGATAGGAGGTGTTTACATTGGACACTCGAGTGCTTCTACTTCGAATGGGCCGCTCTCTTTACCAACTTGTATTTTTCCACAAACAAGCTAATTACGTAAACTTGGTTTGTTATCGTAAACATTAATCTCAGCCCAAGTTCAGCATGACTAACTACACTGGCACTACCACTACACTCAACTTCCTTGCATAATATACAGATTGTAATGAATTAATTATATGTAATTTAAGGTATCTCACATTCTCAGGATGTTTCTACACAGCTATATTGTTTTTGACGTTAATTATAACAACAAAGCAAATTAACTTATAGAGATTTCAATGTTCACATAGATAGCAATAGAGTTGAAGTTCATGTGAAAGGAGTGTTCACGATTATTAGTTTACATACATGTATGCTATTGACTATTTCACATATAAGCATTATATTACTTTACTTAAATAATTTTGTAATTTATACTTGCAGATAGAGTATATCTATATCCAACAGGATAAAATAAAACAATCATATTACAATAAATAACTATTATCAACTAGCCAATTGACAGTAAGAGAAATATCATGATGTACTTTGGTCGTAACTTAATTAGTTAAATATGTTTAATAAATTGAAAATTAAAAGTTGTGTTAATTGTCTCTTCGTCTCATTGAAAATTTATTATTATTCAACTAAGAAATAATCGACAATCGTACGTTAATCGTTTTTATAATAATCGATTTTTTGATCACTTATTATATAAACCTAATCATATTAACGGTCGATAATCGCAAGCATAATTGATTATTGGAAAACAAATATGTGTTACACAATCTTATTTATTGTAATTAATTTGGGTGTATTAACTGACGGGGTTATAGATTACTTGGGTGGCAAAATAATTTTAGAGAAGCAGGATTGTATGAATCGTGGTGAAATTCAGAATAAGATCATTATTAGAAAACACAAACATCAATAAAAAAGCGACCAGTTTCAGTTGATATGCATATTTTCAGCACTATAGATATCTTTGAAAAGGGAGTTATTGAAGTGATTCTGGTAATAATTTATTAGATAAAATATTAAATGAACAATTTATTTAATTTATACGATCTGTTTTAGCAAACTTGCACAGTTTTTCCAAGCTGCAATGATTCGAGTTGCAGTTAGAGTTGTCAAGAGCTATCGCTTCGCTTTTTAAAACGTTTGTGCATCACACCATAATTTATGTTGATTCTTGTGCTTCATCAACTAGAGCTACTATATTCACATGCCCATAGCTGCTATAAAGCTAAATCATGCATTACTGCAATAATATATAAAATATTTATTGTAATACTATGTATTATAATTATGTATTTATTTTTATCATTTCATATTGAAATATAAATATTAAATTGGATGTACTGGTTCTGATTCTAATATTTTATCTTTGGAAGTAGTAGGAGCGTTATTTTTGAGAAACTGTAAATTATGTTCGTCTAAATTTACATCATATCCAGAAGCATTTCATTTTTATTTCCATATTCCCTTGCAAATCCTGATGTACTAAAACTATCAATGTGTGTTACAGCAATCAAGGTAAAAATTAATTGTATTAATGTCGTTGTTGACAGTAAATAAAAAGTTTTAGTTGTAAGAAATCAGCCCAGTCAACAACAGCTGTGATCACAAATGTCAAAATTGTATTCACTACGCATGAGCAGTGCAATGTATGGGCATAGCCGACTAGATAGAATGGTTTAACATCGATTTACTTAGACCAGGTTTAAATCAGGTCTATGTTTGACTATGAATAACCATTTTTAGATCTGATTTAAACCTAGTCTAAGTAAATCGAAGTTAAACCAGGTCTATAACAGTTACTATGAATATGGCTGCTATTGTCTGGTGCGATGCCAATGATCTTATATGTCAATGGTTACAGGTGTGACATTTTTCCCAGAGAACACATTCGTTGGTGGTTCTAACAACGTTCTAACTCCGGTGTTAACTAAAACCATATCAACGACTTAGCACTTACTTTAGGGTTGTTTACAAAAATCGTTTTTGCCAGTATACTAATTAAGCTGAAAATATTCTGACAGCCATAGTCAATAAATTTGGCGGTATTATTTAAAATAGTTTAATATGATTTATTTCATGACCTGTTTGCAGAACACACATTGTACAATACTGAAGCCAAACTTATCGAATATGGCTGTCAGAACATTTTCAGCTTAATCAGTATATTGGCAACACTAATTTTGTAAACAACCCTGAAATATGTACCAAGTCGTTGTCATGGTTTTAGTTAACACCTGTGTTAGAACCATGCTCGTAGTATAAGCCATTGATTTTTATTTTTGTTTACAAAATTTTGAACTATGACGTAATTGGTCAGTTTTAAGGGGATCCAGTTCTTATAGAAAGCATGTAAAACAAATATTATTGCAAGATTTATGGGGTTAGTTCTAACATGGGTTAATCGTTGTACGCTTACTTACATAACACCTGTATATCTTAACCTTCAAGACGAAGGCAACAAAAATTACAAAACTTTGTAAAGCATACAAGAAAAATTGTTTCAATTATTATTCTACAGTCGTAATTTTCCATAAATATACGAGATCTGCGACGTTATATTTTATATTTTCAGTACGCAATCTCGCTCTACATTATCTGCGTTCGTAATTAATGAAATCTTTTTTTTGCAGCAATTCTATCTGAACAATAACGGAGATTAGCATAAATTTTTGCAACTACATTATGAATATTCATCAAATTTGGTAACTTGTTTCCCAACTCTCAAATGAAATAGAGAAAAATCAAGCGGAACTCTGGCGTAATATTTTTCACACCAATGTATAAGCGTAATTGCTTAAACACGGTCCAATTTAAATTTAAACCGAGGGTCACAAATTGAACACGGTGAAAGCAGTAATTCTTCCAAATTCATGCATAATCTCCGTCCTGCCGCAGCAATTTCTTAATTCGCACGGCTACTATATAAAAGATGCTACCATTGAAATTTCAACCCCTGCTAAAAAAAAACTCCATAGTCAATATTCCCTTCTTGTACATTGTTGTAGATTCTTATAAGTATAATGGCTAATTCAGTAATTATGTAGTACATTTTTACTAAAATAATTTTACAAAATGCATTTAAAAATGTTAACGCAATTTTGTTTATTATATGTAAATAATTTTGATTAAAGATTTAGAACTAAAAATTTTTCATGTAACTTAATTTGTCAAATTGCTAGGAATCCAAACAATTTATTCTTTGACAAGACATAATTATATTTACAATTAGCTAGTTGCAAAATTGAAAGAAGGATATTATAATAAAACGCATAGCTATCTCATATTATATTTTATATTATACATTGTTTTTTTGATACTGTTTCCATTGGTGTGTATAATGGTGTTTCTTTTGATTTTTCTTGTTCCTGTCCAATTAATTGGGTTCGCCTGTTTGGGCAGTGTATTGAAATAAATAAATAAATAAATAAATAAATATTAATAATTTAACTCGTTAACTGACAACAAGCAGTATATAACCGATCATCTTCCATTGGGGTATTCTACCACTGTAAAGAAATAGTAAACTTCAAAAATTATAAGGTAGCATAGGTACTTTAAATTAACAGTCATCCAAAAATTATAAGGTAGCATAGGTACTTTAAATTAACAGTCATCATTATTTTTCTCTGATTTCAAATGTAGCACCCTAGGAACAGTAGCGGCATCCTAATAACATTCTCAAATTATTTCATAAAATAGATAAATAAATAAGTATATCATCACGGCATATTACCCATTTCTGGGTGTGCCAGTATCTACAATACATGTAGACATCGGTAATGATGACGATATATTTTACCGTGTAAAAAAAAATAGATGGAAATAATATTTATTTTAAATACAAGTATTATAAACATTTTTCTTAATTAATTAATCTGATAAAGAAAAGAAGATAAATGAAAATTTATGCCTAATGCAGACATCTCAAGCCTATATAAAGTCACAGACAATTTGATACAATCAAAATATCATACATCACTAGCTATTTGGAATTTTAACATCGCGTTTTCAGCAATATTGACAGATTTTTACCTCCCGCTACCCTTGGTAAGGGAGGTTTAAGGATCGTGCTAAAAATCACATATCGAGATTTTAGTAAATGACCACGTTTTAAGGTCCTTAGAATCCAATTTTAACATTTTCACGATGATGTGTGTATGTGTGTGTGAATGTGTGTATGTGTGTGTGTGTGTATGTGTATGGATTTTGTCTTCGCTCTAACTTAAATACTATCATTTAGAAAATTCTGAAACCTTGTATTTCGTCCCTATTCTAATATGAAAAGAAGCCATTAGATTTTGGTGTAAATCAGATAACCGGAAATGGCACTTTACCTGAAGCTCATAATGGTTTTTCTTCAAAAAATACCATTAAATGCCATTTTTTCGCATTTTGTCATTATGAAAATTAAAGATTATTGAATTTTCTACAGGAATATATTAATACTTTTTCTATATATTTTACAGATAAATTTAAAAATATTATTTTTTGTAAGTCCCAAAGCCTAACAATTCCTTTGTTGCACAGTTCATATTTCAAATGAATGTAACTGACAGTAAATGTCACTGTCAAAATTAATAATAGTGACATTTTAAAAAGAAAATAGTAAATAAAGCAATTGTTTTATACAATGGAACAGTTTGCAGCGTTAGTAAATACGTAGGTATGTATTTAAATTAGGAAAAACTATAAAAAAAAAAAATGGAGAAATTCCCGATTCGCCGATAATCAATCATCTAATTAAGATATATTAAAGTAATAAATTTTAATATAAAACTTCATACTTTTCCGGTACGTAAAATTAGACCGATAATTAAACAAAAAACTTGTTTACTACAAACTATGGATTTTTGCTGGAAAATTTATCGAGATTCAGTTTAAGTTCCCAAATTTTGTTCCCCATAAGTGTCACAGTTGAGGTTTTATTATTATAGATAATATTTCATAAAGTGAGACAAACAAAATGTTTTCTCCAAAACATTTGAAAATAATTGTATGTAATGTAGAAATCAAGTCCGAAAATTGGCATATAACTGTATAAGCCACTGAATTTAGTAAAATGTTGCCAGACATTGTGCTTAATAATTTGACCTACTACCTACAAGTCGATATTTAAAAAAAATCCGCAAAATATTTTATTTCCATTCCGTTGCATACGGTAAAATATAGTTTCGTATGATTCTATTAGCAAATGAATATACTTAAATACGAGCTTAAATACTTATATACTAAATATTCATTTTACTTACGTCTCTAGAAGTATAAATTGATGGAAACGCAGAACTCACCTATAACAAAAATACAGAGATTAATGAAATTAACAGGAAAATTTTCAAAAATATATACAAAATGTGTAATTTTTGTGGATTGGTAACTGAAAAAAGTTAAATATATGACATGCGTGATATTAAAACCACATATAACCAGCATAAAACACAACTTTTTTCCATTTTATTTAAGAAAAAATTAAATCAGTCTAAATTGGTGCTGTCCGAAAAGGTCTCATTTCTAAGGGCCCTTACAGCGCCGCGACGGCAAGCTAAAGAACTAACAAAAGAGGTTATACCGACGCCACCGGCGAGTGCGAAAAAAATTTGCATCGAAATGTAATTTGCCTACGGACTTCCACGTTTTTATGCGAAAATTGCATAATTCAAGTGCTGATTTTGTTTATATTGTCGCCAAAAGAATCAGGAAGAAAGTGAAATGCGCTGTTTTTGAGACCATGATTTTTATGTGGAGAGTGTAATACAAAAAGGAGGTACGTTTTTCAGAAAAAAGTTAATGGACTTTTGAAATGGAATTCAATGTGATATTGATTTTAGACTTGAATAGTTTTTAATATTGTTTGCTTGGATTCTTGCTGAATTTTTATAGGAAATTTCGCGAATTTGGTTTAAATGACTGGAAGAATCTTATTTTCCAGTTACAGGAAATGAGTTTCCAGCAAATTTTATATCTAGGAGTTAGTTGTGTGTAAAATATAGAAAATCTTTATCGGTCAGTCAGTTCTATTCATCTGACAATGTACGTAAACTGTTGAACGAAGCGTGATGTAAAATGCAGTGTGGTTATCATACTAATAATCTTATCTTTCAGTTAATAATATTATCTATATTTCGAAAATATGTTCATAAAATACGGTAACTTAACTACCCATTTCCTTCATGATACGGCCAATACGTATGTTCCTCTATGAAATTTACATGAATTATTCAAAAATTTAGCGATTCCTGAAGAACAGTGCAAATGAATTTGACTGAATATGAGATATTTCAGGCATTTCAACAATTTCAATAAAAAATTAAAATATTTTGATATATAAATTTGTCTTCTCACAAAACGTCATATGAATATATGTCCTATTTCTTTTGGTTACAGAATTACTAAGGATCAAAGTTTTATAAATAGCAGCAATTTTTCTAAAATTATATATATATATAGTTTCTTAGTATTTAAGTACTTGAAAAAATAATAGCGTGTAGCCGCATAAATCCATAACCAAAATCTCCGGTAGAACAGTCTGGCAGTCACTGTTTTGATGTTGGGAACGCCTACTTACAGTGTCGACCAATAAAAAGAGCCGGGTTCGGTTGCGTCATCAAGCCCGAAAAATTCCGCGCGTTTTGAAAGTGTGTTATATAATATAGTTTAGCATTTATAAAAAAAAAAATTGGTAAAACATAAAGAAATGAAATTTGCGTAAATAACACAGTTACATGGGAAGAAATAATTATGTAGGTATAAAATTTATATAAAAATTCGATATGAGTGGAATCCCCTATCGTACTAAGTTTCTTTAATATTATTGGTTACATACATCAGTTTAGACTAGCGTATTGAAACAGAAGTAAATATTCGAAAATTTAGTGAGATGAATTTAAATACATGTGAGTAAAATAAAGATATACGAGTATATTGGTAAGTTTGACGTACATGAAATATTCTCGAGTAGTTTTCTAATAGTTACAGAATTTAAATCTAAAAATTGTTCTGAATTTTAAGTGCTATAAATTACTCGTAATATATAACTAAATATTTCATATCTTGAAACTCACCTAAATTCTTAATTGAGTAGAAGTAATCTCGGAAGTAATGCTTATTAGAAATATAGGTAGATACACAGATGTTCGTTGAAGCTATGTGGCTATAGTGCTTGTTGTCAGCGTATACAAGTTATATACGAGACCAAACTCATAACAATTCGTAAAACCTACGCAAATGTGAGAAATTTCGTTCGGCTAGTAAAAAATATAGATTTTAAACTTACAAAAATTGAATAGGTAGGTATTTAAAACTGGGTTACAACGCCTTTATTAGTAATACTAGCTTTAATTCTATTTGACATTGTATCCCTGAGCTTTGCACATTTTTCTGTGAGTATTGGCCCATATGTCTTGCAAGGTAGCTTTTACTTTCGGTTTTACTGTACGTACTGGATTTTTACGAAGTTATTGTTTTTCATTGTGCTAAAAGTAAAGGGTGTCGGTAAAAGCTAAATTTGGAAAATGATCCTTATACTCCCGCTCGAACTATTATCACTAGTCATTAGGCCCACAGTTTTTTAAAGTTTTAACTCTATATATAAAGTATTGAGAGTATTTGAGAGAAATTTTTAACAATTTGTTAAGATTTTATAATTTGTTGAAAATGTTAACCGGCCTGTTTATTATGAGTTTGGGCTCTTATATGTACACATTAAATTACTAAGGGCCAAACAATTCTTTTGATTGTTTTTCCGTTTATATTCAATACGATGTATTTAATAATTCTTTCACTTTTAATCTACAAATATATTTCAGGCAAATTTCGCAATGCAGGAAAAATTAAATTATTTGCAAATTAAAAAATATATAGAACTCATATCTAATTAATTTCTAATTTCCAAACTACAAAGGAAATAAATTGCGGGCATATACTGAATAGAGGCCGCCTTACGGTGTTTGTTCTGATCGGAAGATATGCATAAGGGGAGATTTGCGGGGACGGAAGCCGTGGTGTAGTGCGTGCTGTGTATCTTTTTACAAAATAATGACTAGTTGCTGCTTTTGAAATGTGTAAAATATCTTTATTTTCAATAAATTTCAGTCTTTTTTCTTTTACCTAATTATTAGCAGGAAACCTAAAAGTTACACTGTTTATTGTATGTAAAAAAAAAAAACCAAATTACTTATGAAACGAAATTTCAGTAATTTGTTTGAATTTTTCATTGCACTTTGACACAACACTGTATAAAACCATATTGTGGTATGAAAAAAGAACAAAATAAATATATACTCCAAGATATACTCACAAACTACAAGCATTAAGATGTTAATGGTCATTAAATTTCATCATGTGTCTTGGGTATTACTTTATCTGGATTAACTATATAAAATGCATACGAGTATAATGACAATTCATTTAGTAACGCAAAACTAAATTTGCTATTAGAAATACCGGACACTATTACAATATCTTTCAGACATTGCACGTTACCTTCAAGATGTATTCGGGAGACTCAGTACACATGGCCAAGTAGCACCTCTGTGCAGTTAGCTCCCACATTTTTAGCGCAATAAAAAATATTTAGAGTTCTGGGTAGATATAGAAGAGTTCTAGAGTTCCTGAAAGTATTAGCAATAGTTCTGATGTTTTAAGCTCATAATAGGAGTTTCAAAGTTTTCGGGCGCTAACTTCACGCAGCGCCCACATTTCCGTAAAAAAGAGTTCTGAGGGTGTCAGTCGACTAAAATAGAAGAGTTCTAGAGTTCCTTAAAGTATTAGCAATAGTTCTGAAGTTTTAAGCCTATAATAAGGGTTTTAAAGTTTCCGGGCGCTAACTTCACGCAGCGCCCACATTCTCGTCAAAAAGATTCTGATGGTGTCAATTGACTAAAATAGAAGAGTTCTAGAGTTCCTTAAAGTATTTTCAATAGTTCTGATCTTTTAAGCCCGTAATAAGGATTTCAAATTTCCGAATGGAGTTCTGTATAGCGTGTTACAGTTCTCCGCCCAAATATATAAATTTAATAAACAAATGAACATATAGTATTATTTAACACTTGATTTTAAATTTCCAAATAGAGTTCTGTGTAGCGCTATAATAGTTCTGCCCGGAACTATGTAAATTTCCTTGCAAATGAACATATAGCATTATTTAACACTTGATTTGAGATTTCCAAATAGAGTTCTGTGTAGCGCTATAATAGTTCTGAACGGAACTATGTATATTTCCTTGAAATTGAACATATAGTATTATTTAACACTTGATTTCAAAATTCCAAATAGAGTTCTGTGTAGCGCTATAATAGTTCTGCCCGGAACTATGTAAATTTCCTTGAAAATGAACATATAGTATTATTTAACACTTGATTTGAGAGTTCTAAATAGAGTTCTGTGTAGCGCTATAATAGTTCTGCCCGGAACTATGTAAATTTCCTTGCAAATGAACATATAGTACTATTTAACACTTGATTTCAGAGTTCCAAATAGAGTTCTGTGTAGCGCTATAATAGTTCTGCACGGAACTATTTAAATTTTCTTGCAAATGAACATATAGTATTATTTAACACTTGATTTGAGAGTTCCAATTAGAGTTCTGTATAGCGCTATAATAGTTCTGCCCGGAACTATGTAAATTTCCTTGAAAATGAACATATAGTATTATTTAACACTTGATTTCAGAGTTCTAAATAATAGAGTTCAGTGTAGCGCTATAATATTTCTACCCGGAACTATGTAAATTTTCTGGCAAATGAACATATAGTATTTATTAACACTTGATTTGAGAGTTCCAAATAGAGTTCGGTGTAGCGTTATAATAGTTCTGCCCGGAACTATGTAAATTTCCGTGAAAATGAACATACAGTATTATTTAACACTTGATTTGAGAGTTCCAAATAGAGATCTGTGTAGCGCTATAATAGTTCTGCTCGGAACTATGTAAATTTCCTTGAAAATGAACATATAGTATTATTTAACACTTGATTTGAGAGTTCCAAATAGAGTTCTGTATAGCGCTATAATAGTTCTGCACGGAACTATGATTATTTTCAAGCAAATGAACTTAGAGTATTATTTTATACTTAATTTGAGAGTTTCGAGTATTGGTCTGTATAGCGCTATAAAAATAGTTATAATAGTTATGCAGTGGAGCAATTCAACTTAAATTATTTTACATATGATTTTACTTCTGAATAGCGCTGTAATAAAAAAATATAAATATAATTATAGTTATGTGTAACGCTATAATAATTCTGCCCGGAATTACGTAAATATCCAAGCAAATTAACTTAAAGAGTATTATTTCACACTTAATTTGAAAGTCCCAAATAGAGTTCTGTATAACGCTATAATAAATCTGTCCGGAACTATGTAAATTTTAAAGCAAATTAACTTAAAGTACGTTTTTACACTTAATTTGAGAGTTCCGAGTAGAGTTCTGTATAGCCCGATAATAGTTCTGCCTGGAACTATCAATATTTCCAAGCAAATTAACTTGAAGTATTATTTCACACTTAATTTGAGAGTTCCAAATAGAGTTCTGTATAGCGCTATAATAGTTCTGCCGGGAACTATGTAATTTCCATGCAAATGAACTTAAAGTATTATTTTACACTTAGTTTAGGAGTTCAGAATAGAGTTCTCTATAGCGCTATAATATTTCTGCCCGGAACTATATTATTAGTATTTAAAAAGTTTCAAAATAAAATTAATTTGTGCAATAATAAAAATGTCTACGACCTAGTGGAACTTATAAGTTTTGCGGGCTATAAAAAAATCAATAATATTTATAACTGTCACCGAATGTACCTCGAATTATTGCGGATTGCATATGCAAATGAACTTAAAGTATGAATTTACATTTAATTTGAGAATTCCAAGAAGAGTTCTGTGTAGCGCTGTAATAGTTCTGTCTGGAACTGTGTAAATTTCCAAGCACATGAAGTTATAGTACTATTTTACACTTAATTTGAGAGTTTCGAGTATTGGTCTGTATAGCGCTATAAAAATAGTTATAATAGTTATGCAGTGGAGCAATTGAACTTAAATTATTTTACATATGATTTTACTTCTGAATAGCGCTGTAATAAAAAAATATAAATCTGATGTGGCCAGCACATGACCTATCGTCAACTTTTTTCCTTATCACTCTTATGAATTACCACTGCCGATTTATTGTTTGTGGGCGTAATTTAATGCTTTATTCTGATTAATATAAAAGGCTTAAATACCAAATTCGAAAAGAGTTGAAATTTATTTAAAATATATTTTCAGTAAAATCTATTTAGAACTTCATTTAAATAATATACTTCTTCCGGTTTCATATTTGTAGCCAAAATTTAATGTATTACTTTTATTGACATAAAAGCATTAAATACCGAGTTTGAAAAAAATAAAAGTACAATTATATTTAAATATATCTTTTTCACCAAAATCCGTTTGCATATAAAATCTAAGTACTTCATCCTATGCAGGTAAAAAACTTAAATATAAAATTTTAAATCTATTCATCAATTAGTATTAGAGTTAGAATGTATACTACATCAAGTTCATTTACTTTAGATTTTCTATGGTCCTGCGGAACTCCCAAATCAATTGTAAAATAATACTTTTCCTCCATTTTCTAGAAAACTTATATAGTTCTGCGCAGAACTATCATGGCGCTATACAGCACTCTATCCGGAACAACAAAATTTTGAGTAAAATAGTACATTAAGTTAATTTGCTAGATATTTTGTGTAGAGGTAGGAAAAACTAATATAGCGCTACAAAGAACTCTACACGAAACAATAAAATCATGTGTAAAATAATTCATTTATAAGGTAATTTACATATATAAAAAATATTATTATTAATACACAAAGTGCACGTGCTTTTTTTAACTCTGTCTTTGCGCCGTATTAAAGCAGTGTTTTGCCATATTTTATAAATTTAATTTATCATAAATTGTGTATTTTTTAGTGCTCATTCATTGTATGTCATTTAGTGCTAATTGAACTGTACCGTAGTGCGGTATTTTTGTGTTTTTATATATTTGGTGCGGTCTTATAGTGGAACTTTAAACTCTACTCAGCAACGCCGAATCTTACAAGTTTACTTACTGTTAATTAAGTTAACCTCGGCCTTCACCTGCTTAAAGTCACCTGTTGTTTTGCAATGTCTACCGGGTGCGTCGTTTGTGAATCTGCTGTAACTGATAATGTGCCAATAATATGCGATGCCTGCAAAGGTCGAGTCCACGTCATTTGTGCTAATCTCACCAGATCTGAGGTCAACTGTTTGACTACTCCAAGACGCACTATACAATATTTTTGCACTACTTGCTGTTCTACTAATACTGCAATAATACTGCAACAACTTCTGTCTACAATTGCAGAACTACAGCAAGAAGTGAAAGATCTTCGATTAGCTCACAATACAGTGACTCCGAGTAATATTGATACCGAGACAATTATTAGTGAAATTCAGGATAGGCAGAGACGTGAACAGAATATTATTATTTATAATATTCCTGAATGCAGTTCTTCTATCACATCCGAAAAAAAGACTCACGACTTTAACGAAGCTGCTAAAATCTTATGTGAAGCTGCTCCCATTCCTACAACTGAAATACAAGTATCTCGACTTGATCGTGTCAATAGTAACTCCAATAAAATACGTCCTTTGAGGATTACATGTCATAGCCGCTCTGATGTTGTATCTGTTCTTAAATCAAAACATAAAATAACTAATAAACAAATTAAACTGTCATCTGATCGCACACCGATGCAAATTGAATACTTTAAAAAAATTCAGGAGGAACTAACTTCACGCACTAATAAAGGTGAAACTAACTTAACTATAAAATACATTAAAGGACTCCCGAGAATAATACACAACCCTAACTCAAAAAACCACTAAACTCTACTGATAACAAATTACTAAATATCTATTACCAGAATGCTGGAGGTATAAATACTAAATTTAATAATATCTACTTAAATATGCTAACTGCTGAATACAATATAATTGCTATTACTGAGTCCTGGTTAAATGATAGTGTTCACGATAATGAATTCTCAACGGACCAATATATAATCTGTCGCAGTGATCGCGATTTTAATTCCTGTGGCGTCTCAAGAGGAGGTGGTGTCCTGTTGGCCATTCACGACGACCTACGATCATCAAGAACATCCTTCGGTGAAGCCCAGAGCCTCATACCCAAAAATGTGGACATTGTATGTGCAAAAATTGACTTATCCAGTAATAACAGTTTATATATTTTTAATATTTATATTCCGCCAAATTTGAGCATGGACTATTATTCCAGTATTTATGAATTTTTTGAATCTTTGCCTTTTCTGCATGAGAGTAATTTTATCATACTGGGTGATTTCAATATACCTCATTTATCTAATAAACCTGATTGTACTCAAGTTACTACACTCATGGACTTCTTAAATTATATCGATGCCACACAGTATAACAATATATATATATATAATAGAAATATTGAATGTAACGTATCACATACATCGGATCCTATATTTAAAGAGGGTCTTGATCATCCAGCACTGTTTATTTCATTTAAAATTAATATTCTTCATCCTAATAATTTAAAGCCAAACGTTCAGACCAAAAACTATAATTTCAGGAAAGCTAATTATAATAAATTGTTTTCTTTAATTAATAATTTTAATTGGGATCAGTTGAAAATATTTAGAAATGTTAATGATGCAAGTAATTTTTTCTATGCAATGCTTTATTCTTTCCTTGATGAATGTGTACCGCTTAAAGATTTAAAGTCCCATTCCTACCCTTCTTGGTTTAATACTGAAATAATTAATGATTTGAAAGAAAAAGGTAAAATATTTAAATTGCGTAAAAAATATCCGCTAAATACTTTTTATTGCAATCGTTACAAGGAACTTCGAGTAAAAATTAAAAAAAATATTGAGGCTGCATATAAATCATTTGTTTTCGATTCCGAAAATAGTTTATTAACTGATCCGAATAAGTTCTGGAACTATATTGAAATTAAAAATAATAAATCGAGAATACCATCTCAAATGATATTGGAAGACAAAATATTAAATTCCCCAGCTGACATAGTTAATGGTTTTGCTTCATACTTTAAAAGTGTTTACACCAATATTAATGTCACATCTCTTCCTACAACCATGACTTTAACTAACGAAATAGTAAATATAGTATCTATTTCTCCAAATGAGATTAAAAACTCTATAAGAAAGATTTCTAAAAATAGGTCTATTGGCCCAGATTTAATCCCAAGCTTTCTAATTAATGATTGTTGTGACTCTTTTGCTATAGCTTTATTTCATTTATTCAATTTATCATTAAATACATGCTCTTTCCCTGAGATATGGAAGGCAGCTCGTATAGTTCCTGTATTTAAAAGTGGTGCTATTGATAACGTGAAGAACTATAGACCTATTGCACTACTTTCAAATTTTAGTAAAATTTTAGAAAACGTGTTGTATAATCTCATATACCCAAAAATTAAAAACTTGATTTCAATACAGCAGCATGGCTTCATGGAACGCCGATCTACAACCACCAATTTATTGAACTTTACTCAGTTTGTGTGAAATAAACTTGATAATCAGAAACAGGTAGACGTAGTTTACACAGATTTTGCCAAGGCCTTTGACAGTATTAGCCATAAAATTATTTTACATAAATTGAAAGCATTTGGTTTTTCTTCATCACTTATTGCGCTTATATCATCTTATTTGGACAACAGATCATTATTTGTGAGCTACAAGGGCCACAATTCGTTGCCCTTTTCTGCTGTTTCAGGGGTTCCACAAGGTTCCAATCTTGGTCCTCTATTATTTTTAATTTTTATCAATGATATAACATCGGTAATAAATAATAAAAAATTATTCTATGCTGATGACTTGAAATTTTTTTCTTCTATATCTAGCATATCTGATTGCATATCTATTCAGGAAGACCTGAATAAAATAAATAATTGGTGCATTAGCAATTTATTGTTCCTGAACATTTCTAAATGTAAAATTTTATCCTTCACCAGAAAATCACCAATTGTTTACCATTACAAATTACAAAATTCTATCTTACAGCGTGTAAATGAAATTAAAGATCTAGGTGTAACCTTTGATTTAAAACTTAATTTCAATATTCATGTGCAAAATATTGTTTCAGGTGCATATAAAATGCTTGGTTTCATTAAACCTAACTCCCAATCATTTACCAATATTCATGCAATTAAAGCTCTTTATTATAGTTTCGTTAGATCAAAACTTGAATACTGCAGCATAATTTGGAATCCTTTCTACTATAAATATGAAAATTTAATTGAATCGGTACAACGTAAATTTCTTAGATATTTATATTATAAAAAGAATAACATTTATCCTACTATTAATATCTCGTATGATGAATTGTTGCGCTTGTTCCAATTTTCTAAGCTTTCACATCGACGTCGTGTTCATTCATTAATTTTTCTGTATAAAATCATTCATAACTTAGTTGATGACTCCTATACTCTATCCATGATATGCTTCCATGTTCCTCTAATATCCACAAGACATACTAATTGTTTCCATCTGCCAATTGCGTCTTCTAACCTACCCCTAAAATCTCCTTTATATACTATGTGTTCCCTATACAATTCGATAAACAACAATGAACTAGATATTTTTGGTTGCTCTTTTATTAAATTTAAAAGAGACTGTTTCAATTATTGCTGTTAATTATTTCTTATTTTTACCTTCTTGATTTTTTTTTCTCCTCGTTATAGCTTCTGGCTTAAACTGTTTTGGCATTATACTGTTCTATTATTATTATTATTATTATTATTATTATTATTATTATTATTATTATTATTATTTATGCTTTAATATGTTTTTGGAAAGTGAAACTTTGTAATTATTTGTATTTGATCTGTAATTGGGCCTTGGCCTGTTGATCTTTTCTCTCTAAATAAATAAATAAATATTTCCGGGCAGAATTATTAAAGCGCTATACAGAACTCTGCTTGGAACTCCCAAATTAAGTGTAAAATAATACTACAAATTTATTTGATTGGAAGTTTACATAGTTCCGGGCAGAACTATTATAGCGCTATATAGAACTCTACTTGGAACTCCCAAATAAAGTGTAAAATAATACTATAAGTTCATTTGCAAGGAAATTTACATAGTTCCGAGCAGAACTATTATAGCGCTATACAGAACTCTTCTTGGAACTCCCAAATTAAGTGTAAAATAATACTAGAAATTCATTTAATTGGAAATTTACATAGTTCCGGTATGAACTATTATAGCGCTATACAGAAATCTACTTAAAACTCCCAAATAAAGTGTAAAATAATACTATAAGTTCTTTTGCAAGGAAATTTACATAGTTCCGAGCAGAACTATTATAGCGCTATACAGAACTCTACTTGGAACTCCCAAATTAAGTGTAAAATCATACTACAAATTTATTTGATTGGAAATTTACATAGTTCCGGCAGAACTATTATAGCGCTATACAGAACTCTACTTGGAACTCCCAAATTAATTGTAAAATATAACTACAAATTCATTTGATTGGAAATTTACATATTTCCAGGAAGAACTATTATAGCGCTATACAGGACTCTACTTGGAACTCTCAAATTAAGTGTAAAATAATACTAGAAATTCATTTGATTGGAAATTTACATAGTTCCGGGCAGAACTATTATAGCGCTATTCAGAACTCTACTTAGAACTCCCAAATAAAGTGTAAAATAATACTATAAGTTTATTTGCAAGGAAATTTACATAGTTCCGGCAGAACTATTATAGCGCTATACAAAACTCTACTTGGAACTCCCAAATTAATTGTAAAATATAACTACAAATTCATTTGATTCGAAATTTACATATTTCCGGGGAGAACTATTATAGCGCTATACAGGACTCTACTTGGAACTCTCAAATTAAGTGTAAAATAATACTAGAAATTCATTTGATTGGAAATTTACATAGTTCCGGGCAGAACTATTATAGCGCTATTCAGAACTCTACTCAGAACTCCCAAATAAAGTGTAAAATAATACTATAAGTTTATTTGCAAGGAAATTTACATAGTTCCGAGCAGAACTATTACAGCGCTATACAGAACTCTACTTGGAACTCCCAAATTAATTGTAAAATAAAACTACAAATTCATTTGATTGGAAATTTACATAGTTCCGGGCAGAACTATTATAGCGCTATGCAGAACTCTACTTGGAACTCCCAAATTAAGTGTAAAATAATACTATATGTTCATTTGCGAGGAAATTTACGTAGTTCCGCGGGCAGAACTATTATAGCGCTACACAGAACTATATTTGGAACTCTGAAATCAAGTGTTAAATAATAATATATGTATGTTCATTTGCAAGGAAATTTACATTGGTCCGGGCAGAACTATTATAGCGCTATACAGAACTCTACTTAAAACTCCCAAATAAAGTGTAAAATAATACTATAAGTTCTTTTGCAAGGAAATTTACATAGTTCCGAGCAGAACTATTATAGCGCTATACAGAACTCTGCTTGGAACTCCCAAATTAAGTGTAAAATAATACTACAAATTTATTTGATTGGAAGTTTACATAGTTCCGGGCAGAACTATTATAGCGCTATATAGAACTCTACTTGGAACTCCCAAATAAAGTGTAAAATAATACTATAAGTTCATTTGCAAGGAAATTTACATAGTTCCGAGCAGAACTATTATAGCGCTATACAGAACTCTACTTGGAACTCCCAAATTAAGTGTAAAATAATACTAGAAATTCATTTGATTGGAAATTTACATAGTTCCGGTATGAACTATTATAGCGCTATACAGAGCTCTACTTAAAACTCCCAAATAAAGTGTAAAATAATACTATAAGTTCTTTTGCAAGGAAATTTACATAGTTCCGAGCAGAACTATTATAGCGCTATACAGAACTCTACTTGGAACTCCCAAATTTAGTGTAAAATAATACTACAAATTTATTTGATTGGAAATTTACATAGTTCCGGCAGAACTATTATAGCGCTATACAGAACTCTACTTGGAACTCCCAAATTAATTGTAAAATATAACTACAAATTCATTTGATTGGAAATTTACATATTTCCGGGGAGAACTATTATAGCGCTATACAGGACTCTACTTGGAACTCTCAAATTAAGTGTAAAATAATACTAGAAATTCATTTGATTGGAAATTTACATAGTTCCGGGCAGAACTATTATAGCGCTATTCAGAACTCTACTTAGAACTCCCAAATAAAGTGTAAAATAATACTATAAGTTTATTTGCAAGGAAATTTACATAGTTCCGAGCAGAACTATTACAGCGCTATACAGAACTCTACTTGGAACTCCCAAATTAATTGTAAAATAAAACTACAAATTCATTTGATTGGAAATTTACATAGTTCCGGGCAGAACTATTATAGCGCTATGCAGAACTCTACTTGGAACTCCCAAATTAAGTGTAAAATAATACTATATGTTCATTTGCGAGGAAATTTACGTAGTTCCGCGGGCAGAACTATTATAGCGCTACACAGAACTATATTTGGAACTCTGAAATCAAGTGTTAAATAATAATATATGTATGTTCATTTGCAAGGAAATTTACATTGGTCCGGGCAGAACTATTATAGCGCTATACAGAACTCTACTTAAAACTCCCAAATAAAGTGTAAAATAATACTATAAGTTCTTTTGCAAGGAAATTTACATAGTTCCGAGCAGAACTATTATAGCGCTATACAGAACTCTACTTGGAACTCCCAAATTAAGTGTAAAATAATACTACAAATTTATTTGATTGGAAATTTACATAGTTCCGGCAGAACTATTATAGCGCTATACAGAACTCCACTTGGAACTCCCAAATTAATTGTAAAATATAACTACAAATTCATTTGATTCGAAATTTACATATTTCCGGGGAGAACTATTATAGCGCTATACAGGACTCTACTTGGAACTCTCAAATTAAGTGTAAAATAATACTAGAAATTCATTTGATTGGAAATTTACATAGTTCCGGGCAGAACTATTATAGCGCTATTCAGAACTCTACTTAGAACTCCCAAATAAAGTGTAAAATAATACTATAAGTTTATTTGCAAGGAAATTTACATAGTTCCGAGCAGAACTATTACAGCACTATACAGAACTCTACTTGGAACTCCCAAATTAATTGTAAAATAAAACTACAAATTCATTTGATTGGAAATTTACATAGTTCCGGGCAGAACTATTATAGCGCTATGCAGAACTCTACTTGGAACTGCCAAATTAAGTGTAAAATAATACTATATGTTCATTTGTGAGGAAATTTACGTAGTTCCGCGGGCAGAACTATTATAGCGCTACACAGAACTATATTTGGAACTCTGAAATCAAGTGTTAAATAAAAATATATGTTCATTTGCAAGGAAATTTACATTGGTCCGGGCAGAACTATTATAGCGCTACACAGAACTCTATTTGGAACTCTCAAATCAAGTGTTAAATAATACTATATGTTCATTTGCAAGGAAATTTACATAGTTCCGGGCAGAACTATTATAGCGCTACACAGAACTCTATTTAGAACTTTGAAATCAAGTGTTTAAATAATACTATATGTTGATTTGTTTATTAAATTTAAATATTTGGGCGCAGAACTGTAACACGCTATACAGAACTCCATTTGGAAATTTGAAATCCTTATTACGGGCTTAAAAGTTCAGAACTATTGATAATACTTTAGGGAACTCTAGAACTCTTCTATTTTAGTCAATTGACACAATCAAAACTCTTTTTTACGAGAATGTGGGAGCTGAGTGAAGTTAGCGCCCGGAAACTCTAAAAGCCTTATTATGGGCTTAAAACTTCAGAACTATTGCTAATACTTTAAGGATCTCTAGAACTCTTCTATTTTAGTCGATTGACACCCTCAGAACTCTATTTTACGGAAAAGTGGGCGCTGCGTGAAGTTAGCGCCCGATAACTTTGAAACTCCTTTTATGAGCTTAAAACATCAGAACTATTGCTAATACTTTCAGGAACTCTAGAACTCTTCTATATCTACCCAGAACTCTAAATATTTTTTATTGCGCTAAAAATGTGGAAGCTAACTTCACAGGAGTCCAAGTAGCCACCTATTTTTAGTGAATTTTCGAAGTGTTATAGCTTTTCTTATTGTTGTTTTGAATAACTCTGGAAACTTTTATTAACTATATGTACATCGTTAATTTATCAGGAAAATAATTAAAAAAGCTGAATAAATTTGTCTTCTCACTTACAGGCTGTTTTAGGACTAGTGTAAACTAAATAATAGCTTATTCTTGAGATCATTTTGAGTAAGAAATGTCATATGAATACAGGCGCTACTCCTTTTGGTTACAAAATTAAAAGAAAAAAAATGTCTATTTCAAATTAATTTTTTATTGTTATTTCATTGTTTATTCTTTTGTTTTAAAAGTAGGTATCTAGATTATATTTTAATATGTCGTCGTGTTCAATGCCAGGATACTCAAATAAGAGAAGATTTAAGCCAGAAGGAATTTCTTTTTACACGTGAGTAGTAAACAAAATTTAATTGTAAACATTTTTTTAACAGATTGTAAATTTCTTAATTTTCCCTAGAGATGAATTACTGAAATCATGGCTAAAGGTTTGCGGAATAGATGAAAATAGATGAATTTTTTTAAAGATACACTGATCGAGCAAAATCATGGTTTTATTTTAGTTAAAAATATTATTTACTGTTATGCTAGAATTAGATTTTTTAATCTGTTGAAAAGGTATACAGAAGTAATACAAGCGAAATTAGTTAGAAGAGAATTAAATAAATTAATATTATTTTATCACCAGTAGTTATTAGGTTATTTTTAAATTTATTGAATTAAATCAAATTTATCTTGAAATTCCATTATTTTTATTATTAATATGTATTTTAAAAAATAAATAAATATTGCAACAAATATATTTAATAATTATCTATATTATTTTGCACCTCTATATTTAAAATTACCGTCTGTGTATCCCTGCAAAAGTATTTAGTTCAATTATATTTTTTCTAATCCTACATTTAAAATTACCGCCTGTGTAACCTACAAAATGGCGTTCTTCTATTCTTGTATACTCGTGCAGTTTACACAGTCATTCTCCCCACCTCTATATCTCTAGTTCGCTTACGTCGTAAGGCGGAAAACGCTGGATACCAAATATTTGCCAATTTCTTTCTTCCATAAGAAGCCGAATTTTTAAAAAAGAAAATTAGGGAATTTCTGTATTTAAAAATATTATAACATATAAAAAAATCAAAAAATCGTGGAATCCCCCATTGTAATTAAATTTAAGTGAAATAATATCAAGATTTTTTTTTAAGTTTTCTGATCAATCTTATTACGTTCAATAATACTAATTATCTGCTTAATTGGGTTTGGCTATTGTATTTGTATCCTTATCGTGGACGGTATGACGAAATGATGAGTTGGCTGGGCGTTGTTGGGCTGTTAGTGAGTGAGTGTTCTGGTAACTTGAAGTAACGTAGCATCGCTGTCCGATGCTGCGATCCTAGATCAAACTTGATCTTAGATCAAAGTGTGCTGTGGCCGATCTACCCTGTGCGCCTGCCTCCTTGTTGTTGCAAACACTCATTACCCCCACCATGATACTCACAAGAGAAGGGGTAATTGGTGGGAGGAGAAATAGACAAGGAGGACTAGATAGCATCGATACGTAAATTAGAGGATCCGCATTAGATGAATAGACTAGGAGATAAAGATATTGAGATGATTATTAATCTTGTATGCAGGTCTAATTAGATATAAAATTAGTTACGCCCGTATCATTTACGGTCTGACAACATTTTTTTTATCAAATCGGTTTTAATCCGGTATCACCTTGGAATTATGAAGGATTCCCACAGCCCCCAACTTTTTACCTCTCGCTAAGAGAGGTATTGGAATCATGCTAAAATCGCATATCCAGATTTTAGCGAATAAGCACGTTTTAAGGTTCCTATAATCCGATTATAACATTATTTATTTTTTGAAAATTTATCTTATTACAAATATTAAAGAATATAAAAATCTGTCAGATACATTTAAAATTATTATTATATCTTCTATAGAGTTAAAGATATAGAGAAATAAAAATATATAAAATAATATATTGAAAATGAATCTCGCAGCCCATGGAAACAAGTGGAAAAATTAAAATGCTTCTGATTGACAGATAAATGTTAGTGTCAAAACATTAGAAGAATAAGAGGAAACTTGTTTGTAGAATATTAAAAAATATAAAAATATATAAAGAAGCATATTGTTTTTGTTCATACCAGAAATGTTGAATTTGCACAATACTTATATAGCCTAATATGAAAATGGCGAGAGGTCTTGTGCTGACCACAACAGATTTTTTTCTTTGATATTATTTGATGGCTAAAGTTTATCAGCTCACTTCTCAAAAAAAGTTTAAGCTAATTCTCATTTTTGGATTAGTGAATTATATTCTATTCCGTTATATAAAATTTAATTTTCATAATATTATGAAAACAGTTAGATACTTGGAATATATTAGAATATATTTTAAGATATAAACTGTCAAAATTAGAGTAGAATTCACTAATTTAAAAACAGGCAAAAAAAAAAAATATTTAAAAACTTCACTACACCTTTTCTTTTGCGCCACCTGTACCTATAGTTGCCTTGGTAAATGAGACATGAAATTCACTATTACCAATTTAACATAAACTTGTGATGAAAATCTAAAACCGTGCATCAAAGGTTCAAAGTACTTATTAGTACGAACACTCTTTTATTTTTCTTACACTGGATCAGTCCTTAAAGTAACTATTTTTATTGAGACATTATATATAGATAAAATTTAAACAAAAACTATCAACAACCTTACCGCCAATACTGCGAAGAATCATAATCACAGCACAATAAACAATTATTCAGTAGACTCAATGATGTACTTTACCACAATGAAATACAAAATAAACAAAAATATACATTAGATGTATTCTTATTTTGGTAATGACGATATAGTATTTACGTAGATAATTACCAGATTTTGCCGATTGAGTAGAACCGCATAATAACAAATAAACAAGTATGTAACCTAGTATAAAATAAAAACAAACAATTGATCTTTTAAATTTACAAAAATTAGCAAATAAAGATAATATTGTGAGATAAATAAAAAATATATAACAGTTTGAAACATAGATCATAAAAAATAATAACTAGGTATCTACTTAATGCAAACTATATGCATACCTTACCAATAAAAAATATAATATATTTTTCATAAGTATTGCTACTAGGTAAAACATTTATCATAATTTAAATGTAATTATCAATTCGTAGCTAAACGATAATGATTATTTAACATAAATATGTTTGATACATAATACAAGAATTAATATGTAAAAGCTGCATTTTCCAGTAATGGTCATTCTGGATCCATTGCTTTCAATTTCCAGTAAAAGTTAGAATTTACCTGTGGTTTACCGGCAATTACCTTATAAGTGTCTAGCTATGTTTGGTTTTATACCGCATATCATGTACAAAGAACATCACTTTCCACTGACATCTCGTCACTTCGATTTAATTCAATTATGCACACAACTACCACAGCACCACCATGGCTAGTTTGCAATATGTAATCTAAAAGGCAGTTTTCAGAATTGAGACAGTGAAGTGCATTGAAGGGCTAGATATTGGAATAACAAATGAGTTATATTTAGGATAATTATCGAATGGTTAACCTCATTCTATCAAAGGTGGTTTCTGTGGCCATTTTTGATGTACTTGTTCAAAGAATATATCTAATTAAAGAAAATAAATACTTTACTTTATTATAAGGTATTTATTTTCATTTTATTGTACTCTTAACCCTGAAGTACTCACGCCAAGTTTTTTATGTAATTAGTCGCAAGGAGCTCTTTGTACACCTAACTTTTAAAATGCTGCAATACTATTGAAAATGTAAAAGTAATGTACTTTATATTTTTATTTATTTAGTTTATATCTAAAATACATAAATAATCTGCAATATAGGAAAAAAAATACTTTACAATGATTTTCTATTTTCATGTTGAGTGACATTGCGTACAATTAGATCATCTACTACTCGTATAACTTCCACATAAACACACGTATTAAATTTAATTAGACTGGATGAAAATTTGAGAATTAAGAATTTGGCAACGAGCATAGATAAATTACATGTAATATTTTTCTTTTCATTTGTTTCATTGCTGCAACCATTGTTTTATCCATATAAATTTAATAATTCTAACATTTTTTACTGTTTGAAACCAAATATCGTTGAAAACTAAAAATAACTATTTTCAGTGGCGTCCATATAAAAATTAGAACTTTGACATCATAATTAAGAAGTTCAACAACAACGTTCAGAATCTCCATTCGAAAGAGCATACAAAGTGCTATAAAGAAGTATAAACCAATATAATTCAATTTTAGTTTTCACATAAATTCTAATGAATCATTTCTATAAATTAAAATCAGCAAAATTTGAATTTCTGTATTAACGTACTAAACATGCATTTCTCAGAGAGAGAGAGAGAGAGAAAATTGTAACAAATACATCTTTAATATGGTCTACTGGGGCAACTTTTCACTAATTTAACCAACTCTTAAGCCATAAGAATCGAAAAATGGGCACACTCTATAAGTTTCATTCTGTGATATTTCCAAAATCAACAGCAAACAGTTGTAGGAACTATTTAATTGTAAAATTTTCTTATTCCTGAGACTAAAAATTTATCAATTTGATTTTGTTGTAATTTTTTGTATTAAATTTGCTCATCCTAATTTAAAACAAGTCATATTATAAAAGTACTCGTTAACCGACATTATTGCAAACAAGCCAGCATATATCGACGATATCGTAGTAACCAGTGATTTATTTCTTCTTATTCTTGCTAACAAGGTAAACACCTGGGTAAACAGCATAATGTATGTACATACACAATAATTGCATCTAAGCTAGAATTAGTGCAGCTAATGCTATTGCCTTTGTATATACAGTTCTCACATTAGATCAATAAGGTTAAGCAACTATGAGCAAGGTTAATACTTAGATGATATCATTTATCCATGTATTAACTGATACAGGTACCTCGTGATAGTGGATCCAAAAGTGTGGTAACGCGACAGGACCAGTCAACGAAATGGTGATGACTATATAAGATATAGAGAAAGATAAAATGTTACATTTTACTACAACTTTCACCCGTGATTTCTAAATTTTGGTAGTGAATGTCAACCATAAAATGTGTAGTTCTGTATCTTTAATATAGGAAGTATTAATTTTCAAATTAAAAAAAAAAACAAAAATTGTCTTTTTAAATATTTTACTCATAATGTAGAATAGTATACTCGTAATAGCCCGATAAATGAAAATTAGTATTAATAAAATTTTATACAACATACATTCTTTTGTTTAAGCTTAGCTTAAAATTTAAGTGTGCGACTGGGCATAAGAATTGTAAATTAATTATTCGTATTTCCAATTTCTTCTACCTACCCCAAATGAGATTCGCTTATTCACTCAAACATAGTTCTTGAAACACATTAGAAACAATTTTAAAATGTCAGGAAAATATACTCGTAGTGGATATTGCCGAGCACTGCCAAATCAGTTTCTGAACATGTACCTAATACACAAGATTTTTGTGACTATTTCTTTACAAATTTAATACATAAATAAATAAAATAAATATATCACCACGGCATATTACCCATTTCTGGGTGTGCCAGTATCTACAACACATATAGACATCGGTAATGATGACTATATATTTTACCGTGTGGGCGCTTACCAGGCGTCACCTCACGGGCACTCATAGCTGGTGTGGAGAGTGCACCACAGGGGTCACTTTTGTGCCATTTAAAATTGGAAATATTTGGCGTCCGTCGGGATCGAACTCGGTTCCCCCAGATTCGCGACCAGACACTTAGGCACGCGGCCACGGGACCCCATAAATTTAATACATAATTTTGGTTTATTGTTTAATTATTAAATACCATGGATTTTTATGTTAACAACTGCCAATAAGTCGCAAAAAGCCACTTTTTATCTACACATAAAATATAATTATTCTTTCTTCAAATGCTGAAATACATATTTACTCGTATTTACATATATCCACTTATATTTATGTCATAATTTTTATTGTGAAACCAACTAATATCTTTCATTTGGAGTTGGATTTAGAGCTTTGGAAAACTAAATTTTAAATTATTTTTTTATATTGAGAGCGTTTACAAAATTTGTAATTATTTTTCTACTGTTTAACCAGTTTTATTTATATATATACAAGGAATGACGAATTCCGATAATTTTGGTACCCGAGTACCCGAAACAACTACCCGGATAGTACCCTTTACCCGTTAATTACCCGATACCCTTTAATTACCCATTATCCTTTAAGTACATATACATAATTTATTAATTACTAGTTACTCTTATATTAGCAGTTTACTTTTTAATAAAATTCATTATTGTTTAGATATATTTATTAAATAAAAAGTAATACAAATAAATAATATATTGTATCTCTATAAAAAACTTAACATAAATTATATTAATTACCTAAGGAATGGTAATAAAAAGCTCTTCTTTTAGATACAATCTTTCCGGCAGCTGAAAACTGTTCGGGTAATTAAAGGATATCGGGTAATTAAAGGATATCGGGTAATTAACGGGCAGCGGGTATATTTCGGGTAATCGGGTAAGAAATTTTATACCCGGATACATTATTATCGGGTAGGTTCCGAGTACCCGGGTACCCATCGTCTTTCCTAATATATATATATATATACAGTGTGTCCCATTTAGAGGTGCCACCATTGGGATCTCGAGAACTATAAGAGATGCGATGTCGGTTAAATGGAACTTTTTGTGCGCCTTTGGGAGGCCATCTCAGATGTGCTTTTATTTTTCCAAAAATACTCATAGGGCACTAGATAATGACGAAAAACTGAATATTGTTGATTTTTTCTTTTTCAAATAACTACTAATCTATTAATAATTGAGAAAAAAGTTTCAAATATAAAAGATAGATATTTTTATTAACTAATCAGTGGCGTGCGAAATAAATTTTTATATCCGTAAATTTTTGAGATATAACACAAACTTATATTTTTTTTAAATGGAACCCATATCTGATTTTAGTCTCAAAAAATAATTATTTTTTTCTCTTTTCAATGATGTAAGGGTTATTATGTTTTATATTTGTTTTGCCTTCAAAATTATTATTTTTGCCTTATTTTGTATTAAATTTACAATTATTTTGAAAATATTGGTAGATTTCTATTTTGAAATACTCCTTGTATTTAAATAATTTATTTCGTTAAAACATTTTGCTCAAAACTCGTATCAAAATAATTTTTATAAAATTTTGTATCAGGTCGCCCTTGACACATCATAGTGTAATTTGTAATTATGAGTCTAGAATGAAAATATTAAGTAATAGAGGCATAAAACAAATTATTTTGATCAAATACAATATAATTAATAAAAATAATAATATTCTTTTGGGAAATAATAAGAAAATTCAGGAAAATAAAGAGAAAAATTAAATTTTAGTAGCAAAACAAATATAATACATTAATAACCCTTACATCATTGAAAAGAGAAAAAAATAATTATTTTTTTGAGACTAAAATCAGATATGGGTTCCATTTAAAAAAATATAAGTTTGTGTTATATCTCGAAAATTTACGGATATAAAAATTTATGTTGTACGCCACTGGTTAATTAATAAAAATATCTATCTTTTATATTTGAAACGTTTTTCTCAATTACTAATAGTTTAGAAGTTATTTGAGAAAGAAAAAATCAACAATATTCAGTTTTTCGTCATTATCTAGTGCCCTATGAGAATTTTTGGAAAAACAAAAGCACATCTGAGATGGCCTCCCAAAGGCGCACAAAAAGTTCCATTTAACCGACATCGTATCTCTTATAGTTCTCGAAATCCCAATGGTGGCACCTCTAAATGGGACACACTGTATATATTAATTGAAATATTACAGTTTTTCGTCAGACTGGGATATATCATGTCTATAATTATGGAAGTGATCAAAGTATAGACACGATGTTCGTTAATATGAAGAAAATTTACTTTTTATTATTATTTATCAAAAAATAAATAAACTTTAATTATTGTAAAAAAAAACTGTTTAAATGTTTGTATGCATGTATTTGCGAGTAACGATAATTAAGGGATTTCAAGGGGATCTCTTAGCTCAGTTGGTGGAATTTTGGCGCTCAAATCACGCATGCTTCCGATATCGCACCCGAGCTTTCATCAGCGAAATTTGGTACGGCTCAGGGACGTACTGTTGGAAAATGCCTACCCGAAAAATCTTCTCCAAAAACTACTTTTCACTAATCAACCCAACACCACACAGACCAACAGACAGACAGAGACTGACAATGACATCAAATACTGCTCGATACCTTACATCAAAGAATTAACACCGAAATTATTAAACATAATCAAAGATGATACAGTAAAAATAGCCAGAAAAAGTTGTACTACAGTAAAATCAGTTTTTTAAAGAAAAAAACTCCTACACAACAATGCTCTGATATCATTTACAAAATTCCGTGCCAAAATTGTGACCTAGTGTACATCGGACATACATCAAGACAACTCTCGAGCAGACTTACATCACACAAAAGTGACGCGAACAGAAGACCGGACTCAACTTCCCTTGCGCAACACATCAAACTTATAAAACACACGATAGACTATAAAAATACGTCAATATTAGATTCAGAAAAAAATTATTCAAAAAGATCATTCCTCGAAATGTATTATATCAAGACTACAGAAAAAACTATGAACAAAAAAACAGATATTGATAACCTGAGCCCTATATATTGCAATTTATTCAAAATTATTACTGAACATAAACATATAACTAGGGATAACAATAACAATCGCACAACATCAATATAGATGTTTGAGTATTGCTACTGCCGTAAAGACATTACAAATTGTCAAAATCATATGTATAATTTTTATAATTTTGTTATAAGTTTTTTCAAATTCGATTAGTTGCCGCGCTTTTGAACACATCAACCTGTTACCAACTTTAGAACTTTACTAGTTTCGCAATAGTAAAACTATTTTAACTTGTCAACGACAACATGTTTGTAACATGTGACAATTTTTATAAAGTAACTTTTAAAATTTTTAACATTATTTAAAACTGTAAACTACAAATAACAATTGGTTAATATTGTCATGTTTTTGTATATGAGTACATCTTTTATCGTAACTTCAACTAAAACGAAAGTCAAAATTTTACATGTTTTGGATTTAAACATTTTATATATTTGTTCAAAATTTGTACACTTTTATAGAGTCCTGATGAAGCCTTAAATCATTAGGCGAAAGCTTGGCTGATTTAAAAAGAATCAACTAAAATTATTTAGCCCAATAAAAACACTGCACACCCACGAATAGTTTTTTTCCTTAACTACTCGGACCAGTGACAAGTACCATTTATTTATTCGTATCAGAAAGCATTACATTGTAATATAGTCTTTGGACTTTTGGTCTTCTTTGGTACTATCTCTATGGATCTCTTAAAACCCATAAGACGTCGCAGTTATGGTTTTTGGCAAAGATCCTATAACAATTCTTCTTTGCAGACCCTCCATGTTTATTGAGAACAAGTACCATAACCTCTATATATTATACGCAAACAATAGATCTAAAATATTTAAAATAGAAACACACATTGCTCGGAACTCAATGTTTAAAAAACAAAAGTATTTATTGATTTAAAAAAAAATACTGATCGCCTGGCGGGTCTTATTAAACGTTTATGGAATATAACTGAATTACTACACATCAACGGCATTATTAAATAGTATTACTAGAGGACGAGTAGGTATTATACAAATTTATGTCTGCATATTGTGGATATACATTATGTATTATTGATGTAATAATAATTGCATATTTCATAAGGAAAAAAATTGAAGCAATTTAGGTATATTAAACGATTCTATCCCCATGTTGATAACAGAAAGCTATTAGTGATTACAACAATATATGATTAAATTATATTACAAATTTATGCAATAAATTGAAGTGAAATTGGTATTGGCATTTGTGAATAAATTAATACAAGGTTACATAAATTTGACAATAATTTTTCAAGTAAAACATAAATGCAAATGTGTTTTACAATCAGTTGTTATGAGAGAAACTATTGCAAGTTACATTTATTCTCATGTACAAATTCAATTTATTTCTAATCTGATTAGAATATCACGCAAAAGGGAAACACATTACTACATCTGATAAGAATTGTGACTATTTATTGTAATGTCTTTTTAACCATTTGTCAATATGAGAAAATATAGGAGCCGTATTTTAACAATAGCTAACTAAACTACAGCACTAATCTACTAAATAAAAATTTTATTACTCTGATATTAATTTTTTATAATAAATGTGGAAGTGTGCCGAATAACTTTTTATTACTTGAATACTGAGTGGAACAAACAACAATGAACTGATAAAGTCTTAATACTTTAATTTAAGTAAGCTATAGACCTAAAATCAATGATAAAAATAATATCCATTTGTCCCAATCACAATTTCACAATGTACAATAATAATAATGATTACAATAAAGTAATGCAAAATTTGCCTATGGTGTTTTGCGTGTTATTTAAAACAGTTATGCGTTCTGATGAAAGCCGTAATTAAATACTTTAGCACTTAATATAAAAATATAAATCAATATAATAATGGCAAAATATATAAAAAAAAAATACACAAACGGGATTTAACATTGTTAAGTATTTCTTACACCGTAAACATCTATGCTTATTTAACCACACAATGCAGAACATAAACTATAGTAAAATAAATACCCTCCTCCTATATTTCCGTCTGTAATGCACTGTTTCCATCCCTTTCATATTTTAATCCCACTTTGTTATGCGCGCATCTGTTTAATCTTTTTGTTAAGAATTAACACGCTTCTTCACTTTGCTTTATAATTAAGTCCATCCAATTATCTCCAGGATGCAGGATAACGCACTGCACTCGTCCTAGACGGTGTCCTGCATCGCGGCCAAGCTACACATTTATCCGCCTCCCAGGAATATAATTAGACAGCAACCAGGACAAAGCAAAACGAAAAGAAAAGTAGAGTTAGCGTCAGGAAGTTATTAAAGTCCTGGGAAGGATACAGAATCGCAACTGCTCCTAAGAATAAATAGAAAAATACAGCATTGTTTGAAAGGAGATGACGCTTTTTCATTTATTTGCACTGGTCAGATTACAAACGTACATTTATAAATTATTAAAGTCCTTGCAAGGATAGAACCTCATTATCTCTAAAGAAATGTAATATATAAAGCAGTAATGTTTCAAAATGATAAGATGACGTACTCATTTATTTGTACAAGTAAGTTTTCATACCTACAAAGCTACAGGGTGTAATGAATTACGTGTTACAAATTTATAGGGTAGGTAGAGGGGACTACAAAATAGACTCACTTTTATTAATAAACACATTTCCGGAATTTGATTTGGATGTAACCTGTCACTTCTGTTATTATTTTGTTTATTTTAACTTTTATCAATGAATTACAAACGCATTATGAATGAGCATACTGTTCGCGAATACGCTAACGTAGACGGCTGAGTGGTTCGGCAGTACGTGAAAATTAAATAAATCTTGGCGTTTGTGAAAGAATGTATCAAAATATGCTACGAGGGGCAATGCTTGCATTGAAGTTGGTGGTCGTCATTTTGAGCATATATTACAATAAGTTTTGCAAAATAATGATTATTTAAAAAAAAAAGAATTAAAATAAACAAAATTAATAACTGAAGTGATCACAGCACAGCCAACTTTAATTAAGAAAACTGTACGTTTCCGGTTATGATCAGCAAAAGTCTATTTTCTATCTATTTTACATTCGCTACTACCCTTTAATTTTAAATACATATTCGATAATACTCTGTACATATTATATTTTTTTATTTAAAAACCTATGTAATAAAGTGTAATTCCTAATTTTGTACGAGTTTGGGATGAAAATTAGTGTGAATTAGTACTCGAAAATGCCAATAGTGAGAAGTAGTCGGATAAAGAGGATAATTACCCCTCCCATAAGCCGTGACGATAAAAAAAAATAAAATAAAATCAAACAACCGCAAATAATATAATTTAAGATTAAGAATAAAATAAAATTAAATAATGTATTACATAGATAATAAACATGGCTTAGATCTACCACAAGATCGACTTGTTGGCTTAGCTCTTCTTCATGTGCATGGTTAGAACCGGACATTCTTATTAAAGCAGATGCGTTAGTTGACCCTTACGCGAATAAAAAAGTAGAAACCTCGATTTTGTTCTTTAATATTGTATAATCCAAATAAGTCAACAATCCGTTAAATAGGTATACTCCCTTTTCTAAAATGTTCTGTGATTTGACAATTTATTTTTGTAGATGGAAGGGGAAAAACAAGCAACTTCACATTCCATGAAAAACTGTAACTATTAATTATAAAGCATTTGACCATGAATGAAAAAAAAACGCCTTTTTTGGATAACTTTGCATAACCTATTACCCTCTCCATAACACCGATTTCTCAACTGTGGATAGATTAGATATTAACAATTATTGACAAAATCTAGGATATTGTACTTCAAGCTAGAGGACATTTAACCATAATCCAAGAGATTTTTAAGTTGCTTTGTGACCATGGGCGCAAACATGGGTCAATTATTTTACGCCCGAGAGTCCTGAGATCAAGGAGCAGTCTAAGCAATGGACTATAGATTCATAATGGTTCTCCTCCGCCGAGAAAGGGAAAAGAGGTCGTATCGGCTAGTAAATTCATCGCAGTCGTTTTTAGGAATTCTATAGGGGTTTTCCTTTATTAATTATCTTAAATATTTAATCATTTTTAATTTTACTCTATTAAATTTGCCGAATAAACAAAAAATATGTATATTTTTCAGTATTTTAGCATTTAGTCGGTTTCCTACCTATTCAAATTAGTATGACAGCAATGGAAACATTATTTTCGATAAGTAGTAAGAAAAAAAAAAAAAAAAAAAAAAAAAAAAAAAAAAAAAAAAAAAAAAACTGGTAAATAAGTAGTTAAAGTATATTTAAAATATTATGGGTCGTTTTCATGTTCAGGCTCACTTTAAGACTTTAATTAAAATTAATTTAAGACTGTGTCTTTAATTTAAAGTAATGCTCGAGTGCTCGATGAAGAGTTAAAGTTGTATTATGAAAACGTATACCTACAACTTTATTTTAATTTAAAGTGTTAAAGTGAAGATACCGTTTATTATGAAAACGGCCCTAAAACCACTATGACATGGTATTTAGCGAAATATTTCCTAAAATATTTAGTTACCCTCGCTTACTAATTACCATGGCTACATTTGTATGATTAACAAGCAACTGTGTAAGTTCTACCAATCCATATACAGTCATACAAAAAAGTCACCGTACGACAGTAGTTTTAATGTATTTTACGAAAAATAGCAATCTAAAACCGAATATATTTAATTTCCTTTTAATCCAAAATAAAACGCAGTATATTACGTTATTATAAATATAATTAAACAAATAATTTAATTAATTTATTTATATTACGAGGTAAACATTGAAAGTATTCATAATTTCATGACAAAAAAGTCTCCGTACGATAACCAAAACATTTAAATATTGAACCATTTATTTATGTTTCATGAAGAAATATAATATTTGGAGGGGTTTCCTTTGGTTTTTCCACCAGTAACTAAGCGATGGGCCATTGAATCTATCAAATTTTTGGTCACCGATGGCATTACATTCTGCTGATGATTAAGCATATTTTTAAAATTATACAGTATGCATTCGATGCGAATTACTTGTCGAATTTTTCTGATGCATGAAATTAAAATTGTCTGTTAAGGCCCTATTTTTCAGCACTTTGTTTTAAATTTGCTTTTAAAATATCGAGGTAACCTTTGCTATCCATTTTTGCAATAATTACTAATTTTCGTACTCCCGCTGAGAAAATATAGCCCCAAACATAATGCTATCACCGGCGTATTTAACTGTTGCTATTAAGTTCCTTAAATTTTAGGTTTTCTACATTTTTTTTGCCTTCTATCTAATCTGTATGTATTATACTTACGTTACCAGTAAACCTAATAAAGAATTAAAACTTTTAATTTAAAAGTAGAAAATTTAAAACATTTAGATGTAAGTTAAATACGGCGATGACAGCATTATGTCTAGGGGCTATATTTTCTCAGCGCGAGTACGAAAATTAGTAATTATTAAAAGGTTACATCGATATTTTAAAAACAAATTTAAAACAATGTGCCGAAAAATAGGGCCTTAACAAACAATTTTAATTTCGTGCATCAGAAAAATACGACAAATAATTCGCTCTATAAGAGAATGCGTACTGTTCTTAAAATAAATAAGAATATTAAGCAAAAAAGAATTTAAAATTAATTACAAGTAAAATGGCAGAATATAATGCCATCGGTGATCAAAAATTTCGTGGATTCAATGACTCATCGCTTAGTTACTGGTGGAAAAACCAAAGGAAAACCCTCCAAATATTATATTTCTTTATGAAACATAAATAAACGGTTTATTATTTAAATGTTTTGGTTATCGTACGGAGACCTTTTTGTCATGAAATTATGAATACTTTCAATGTTTACCTCGTACTCGTAATATAAATAAATAAATTAAATTATTTGTTTATTTTATATTTATAATAACGTAATATACTGCGTTTTAGTTTGGATTGAAAGGAAATTAAATATATTGGGTTTTAGACTGCTATTTTTCGTAAAATACATTAAAACTACTGTCGTACGGAGACTTTTTTGAATGACTGTATTTAAAATTATATCTATGTTACAAAATACACGAAAATTCTGTAAATCAAGTACATATTCATTATTGTATTTATTTTGTTTTAAATATAAATATGGAAAATTTAATTTTGATATATTACTGTTTATTTTATAAGTATCATGAATTGTAACTAAGTTTAAATTAAAAATATATAACTGGTAAAAGACTCCAAGTTAATTAAACAATTATTCAGTCATTTTTAACGACGGTGCTTTCCTATAACAATGTGTAACAGTAAACTATATTTGCATCTCATGGGAACTCATATAGAAAGATAGTAATTATGCAGAAACTACCGCTGTATCTGGAGTTTACATCGTGAATACTTGCGGAATCCAAACCTCGGTGCCAAGTTGGCTGGCTAGACCACACACTTATAGCACTGTGCATCAGCACTCACTCATTAGCTGCATGAAATGTCTGCGAATAGATATGGGACACAGAAGATGTACGCATGAAGGAACGCCAGATATAGGACGAATGATAGAAAAGCTAAGGTTAAAGTTTGAAGGCAACATGTTTGTAAGACTGTGTCTAGGAACTCGATAATGTGTACGTAATATGAAATGTAAGGACTCTAAATTGTCATCACCGCTCTTTATGACGCAGGCATTTAATTTATAGGTACCTTTATAGTTTATAATTGCGTACAAAATTTACACCATATATGCTCTGTGGTGTATATTAATTTATAGGCTGAAACTGCATATTTCTCTAAATAAAAACAATAATATCCTAACCTAACGAACAAAGCGGCCCGAGTTTTCCAAGCATGACTTTTGTGCGTGAGGTTAGTGTTGTTATATTTAGAGAAATATACTAAAACGATTGTAAAACATCGCTAAGTTAATGCAAGACTGATAATTTAGCCGCGTTTTATTCGCTATTACGGGTTTTATAATAATGGCTACGTCATATATAAAAAAGCAAGACCAAATTGCAACTACATTACTACGTTTTAACACCCAAACCTAACCTCATTTATTTAAGGTAAAATTTTGGGCATTTTATTGGCATTGGCATTGGGCATAATAATTCGGTGCATGTTAAATGCCAAGACGTTGTAAGCGATGATGACGTTTTAGCGCGTCCCTTCATTTCATATTAGGTAGGTACACATGTGTCCCTAGACGCCTAGACACTTCCTTTTTATAAACAGTTCTCAAGAATTTTGGCAGATTTGGCACATTACTTAATTTTGGTATTATTTTGTACAATTTTTTACTAAGACTTAAATTTCATGGACATAATGCTTAAATCATACCCTTTGAGATTGGCATGATACCTGAGACTCAAGTAAATGTCGATAACAAACTAATGAATAAATTAAATTTTCTGTATATAGTGGATTTCAAGATTTGCAAAAACTTTATATTTTTTTTTTTGTATTTAGAAAAAGTTAAGTGTCTGACCTACATTTACACTATTCTCGAATTCTATCACACTCTACAATCGGGCAGCAAAGTATTATTCTCTCATTCCACATAGTAGCAGACAGTAAAAATAATAGATATTTACACACCAAGTGAATTAAGGTAATGTTTATTCATGAGAAGAAAGTTTAGTTAATTTCTTCGAGTGTGTTAATGTTGTGCAGATACTAAAGTCATGCGCATCTAAATATTGTTATGTAGTGCATGTGTACTGATTGTCAATAGTAAATGTGTACTTTTAAAATAGTAATCAAGTTTATTATTATAAAAATTATTGTTGTTGTATATTATCAAGAAATAATTTTAAATGCATTATTTGTTGCAGGGTGAGTTAAAATTTTGTGAGAGTGATTCAAAAATTTTTTTAATTCACATGTGAAAAAAGTGTTACTTATAGTTGTTGCTATGGAGTTAATAATGACAGTTTAAAACGTCAAAATTGAATAAAATAAAAAAAGTATTAGACTATACTCTAAACTATATAATTATTAGTAGGTATTCGCGATGCAAGTTTAGACGTCAGCGCCGCTAGTGAACTTGTTTGGAGGGTGTTGACATCTGTCAATCTCTTGTTTAATTTGTAATATTTTTGCGTAATTTCTCTTATATTTGTGCTATTATACAAATTTAAGTGTTTTGCGATAAGAATATACAATACTTTTTGTATATAAGCATCGTTTTCATCTATCTAGTATTAATATTGGAACTTTTATGGTAGGTATTACTTACAAGGTTATGTAATAATTTCATTGTGATATTTTTATATCATTTTTCATTGAATATTCAATAACATTGGAGTTGTTATTATATTATTATTATAAACCAGTGTTTATATTAAAATTTAAAAAATAAAGCGAAATTACACAAAAATATGACAAATTAAACACGAGATTGACAGATCTCAATACCCACCAAGGAAGTTCACTATTCAGTCGCTAGCGGCGATGATGTCAAAGCCTGCATCGCGAATATTCTTCAAATTGTTAAAGTACATACTAGTAAAAAGCAGTATGACGTAATATAATGTTTTAAAGTTCATCACAGTTATTGTAAAAAAGAACAGTTTATTTCTAGTCGTGAATATATAAACCAATGAAGAGGCCAAATTTCATTAATAACATGCAAAATCAAATTTTACATTGTAGGTCAAATGTGAATAACAGACACTACATTCCTTTCAGTTACGAAATTATATTGAGGCAACGTTTTATAAAACCAAATAATAAATTTTGGTGAAAATCGACTGTTTTCCTGAAAAAAAAACATGATTTAACTACAACAGATACTGACATTTTTGTAAATGATTTATAAATTAAAGTATGGTTTCAATTATAGTACTGCTGAATATGCGGAAATTATTTTTATTTATGATTTTTGTAACACCGGGTGTTCCGATAATATTACATTACAATACATATAATACAAATTTGATATTAAAAAAAAAAAAAAAAACCTGGGAAATTTGAAATTAAAATATTTCGTATATAGATATTTTAACTGTAACTGAACTTTCTCATCAATGCCATATATCAACCCAAATGTTAAATGTAATAATTTAATCGTAATAACCAAAGTAGAACAAAGGCAACGATGTTGATTCGCAAATATGCCGTATTCGAATCCCGCCCGGTACCTACTCATGTTACATTGTTATTTCATGTACTGAGCTGTATAAAATTGTTATTTTACCGTGATTTCTAAGTAACATTATTTTTATTCCTACGTATTGTTTCATGCGATCTTGAGAAACAGTTAAAAAAAACTGTGGTATTTTTCCGTAATATAGGTAATATCATTCAAAGAAATAAATGTGAACCCATTTTATTTGTGCCTTCTATCATATATCGAAAATATTGTTAAAAATTGGGATGATATATTTATATTTACATGTTGAAAATGTGGGTAAATGGATCGGTCAATTCTGCTATCAGAAATCTCCAGCAATTATTGAGTAACTCCTCCACTTTTCTTTATATGGTGTCAAAGTCCAATATCCTTTGAAACAGACGTTGGCCATTCATCAAAATAACCCAGTTTCACCCCTGGAAAAATCCCATCCTCCGCCCATATTATCGATTACAGAACAAAACGTGCTCCTCTCACAATACAATACAATACAACTCGTACACGGTCAGAAACATAATAAAGGATCAATGCTGTCAATCTGTACCCTTTCCAAAGCAGACAGGATGGACCCCTTTTTCCCATCCCAGTACGCCACTGGCTAAGGGCTTCAATCGTCAAAATTTAGGATAGATGGAAGATGGAATTGTAGGTTTGTCTTCAAGGGGAAGATAAATAAATCGTGCTCAACAAAACCCAAGCATATAAATGTATTCTTCTTAAAGTTTAAGACTCACTCACTACATTAAACATGTAAAAAAGAACTTGTAAAACAATTTACATGTTGCAACATAAAACTGAATATATGCATTTATTAGTAATAATCTCGGTAATAATTATTCCTTTTAAAATCACCAACCCTGACACCCCCTGTATTTGTAGAGCTAATGCGTCAAATACTGTAAAGTATAAGGGCTGGTTTATGATGAATTTAATTTATAAATTTACATTTGGAATTTTTGTTTAAAATTTACTATTTTCTGTCTGGTTTACGTTCGATTTTGAAATTCTGGATCTGATCAATCAGTATCTATATGACGTGCCTTGTCGCTGCTTATCATTTTGACGTTTCACCAGTTATTTTAATAATATCGGGAATATCGGGAATGTCTTTTACCTCCCGCTACTACAGGTAAGGGAGGAATAGGGATCGTGCTAAAAATCGCATATAGAGATTTTAATGAATAAGCACGTTTTGATGTCCCCAGAATCAGATTTTAACATTTTTACAATGATATGTGTGTGTGTGTGTGTGTGTGTGTGTGTGTGTGTGTGTGTGTGTACAAGCTTTCAACAGTTTTTCTTGAAAAAAAAAAATACATTGAATATAATTTTTCAGCAACTTTCACTAATAAAATTTGAATATAATGGTACAATCTTCAATTTTATTATAATAGCATTTAGTAAATAGCTTTAAATAGGTAATAAAATATAAATTTATAAAATAATTTATTTTTATACATCACCTTGCCTATGCGTCAAACAAAAACAATACTTTTAATAACAATTTTGACATATTACATTAAAATTAATAATGAAACCGTCTTAAAGAGAATATAATAGTAAAATATTTAATTCTAATGAAATTAAGGTTTGTAAAAATAATATATTTTCCATCATACATAAATATTAGATCTACAGGATTATCTGATTTTATTTTTCTATGTTCTATTAAAATATAATCGTAGTCACCAGGTAGCAGATGTTGTACTTTGTTAAGTTTATAAAGTTAATATTTATTTTATTTTTCTGAGAACACATGTTTTCCGCCAATCAACATTCAGAATTTCCCTAATTACATGTCTATCACAAAGATGATAAAAAAAAAAAACAAAGAAATTATCATCTTAATATCACCCAATTACGAGTTATATGTAACCTGTTAACGAATAGTAAATAACTGCCAAGTAAAAAGTATTTTTATTTGAAATCGTCACTAAAGTGCACAAAAATGGTCATTCAAAGCTCAGAAATCGGCGCTAAAGTAATCCTATACGGCGATTTCATGCAATTTCAGTGGTGCCAACCTTATGATAATTGCTGTATACTTATATGATAAATTTAGGTAGGTGTACGATGTACAATAGTAAATTTGTACACAAAATGACAAAAATATGTGCAAGAAGATCGAACTAAATGATGCTGATGAATAAGTTTGTCATAAAACACATAATTTTGAGTGTTCTTTACGATAACTTTAATGTCTGAGATTAGCAACATATTGAATGTCAAACTAATAGATTATATTCCTTTCATTTTAACAATTTTTCGATTTCAAATAAAATGTAATAGGCACCTCGGCACTGAAGTTCCTTTTTATCACTCATATGGTTTAAATTCCTCGGCTCTAAGGGCATCGGCAAATAAATTCCATTTATTCGATATAAGAAATAAAACTTCAGTGCCTTGGTTGATACATAAATAACTATTTATTATTTTTTATTATTATTATTTTTATTTTTAGTAGGTATTTATATTATTATTTTTATTACATATTTTTGTTTTTATTTTTATTACTATTATTTTTATTTTTTATTATTTTAGTTTTTAATATGATTATTATTTTTGTTTTTATTATTATTTTTATTCTGATTCACGTGAAGTTGTATTATTCTTTTGCTGTTTAGAACCGACCCTTAAAGTAGAGACCTATTATTATTAATTGCCTTTATTCATATTTCAATTACAATTTTGTTTTTTTTTTCCAAGTTTTGAAATATGGCAGATGTTCTTAATACAACTGAGTAGAAGATATATTTTAGCTGATAATAATTCATTTGGAAAATGAATAAAATATTCAGCAACCTCAAAAATAAACATACTTTAAAGTTTTGTAATCGATCATACTACCTAACATTTTTATAATATTTTCAATCGTATATTTCGCTTTCTGGAAGTGATTTTGTTGTCAAATATAAAAAACCATTTATCTTATTCATACAATTTAATTAATCACTTTTCATCTTTCCTAATATTATTGCTCGTTGATCCGGAATAATTTAATAATACCTTCCACCATCCTTTGATCTTTTCATATCTTCCATCTCCCCACAATCTTTACACTCATATCTTAATTCCCTTTCCATGAATCGTGTAAGATAACCCCCCATCCTACGCCACTGACCATCACCCACGGCATCCTTGCATTATACATCATCTCCTTGGTCCGAAACTCATCACCGAGATCATATCCTTGTCCCTCGCTGTGAACTGCAAACAGGAAACTGACACACGTCGAAGTGGCAATGTGTGGTGCACTCAATAAGAAATGGAAGCACGGAGAATGATTTTTTAATATCAAAAAGAAACGAAATAAAAATATAGTAGAGTATATTACAAAGTATATTAAGAACAATACAGTTATAGTCCGTTACGAAGGTTGGATTTATGTATAATAGTTGAAGGATATATTATCTATTCAAATATTCAAAAGAATGTACATATTTATAAACAATCATTAAATTCGATTAACTTTATGGGAATTCATAGAAATATTGGATTCAAAAATTCCTAGTTATTTATAAAATAATACAGTTTATCATACAATATAATAAGTTCTATTAACTACAACGAAAACAGTTTCACTTATTGAGTTATATTTCATATTATATTGTTTACGTAGATAAGTATCTTTCCAGGAAGTACTCGGGTCCGTATGCAAACGAAGGGGAACGAAGATAGACGAGCGAATACAACAGTCGATCGGATTAAACCGATGCAATCTGAAGCGTTCGTAAAGTCAATGGGGTTAATCTGACGCATTCGTAAACTCACTCTGATCAGTCAGGCAGAGCGATCCTACCAGAAATTTTCAATCCTGATTCTTGTGCAGGTTTAGTACAGATTTATAATTGTAACCATTTGTCTTTCAGAATAGTATATTACGTTCCAAATTAAGAAAAGGGAAAGTTTATCAGAAGAGTATGGTAAATTTAAGTACGAGCGATAGTATTAGTGTTAAAATTTGATTTTTGCGGCATAATATTCTGTATTAAAAACATCTACAAAATCAATAGTCTGATTCTCAGTAACAAAGTAACTTGACAGTTATTGTTTCTTGTACCTTACAACCTCAAAGCAAATTAATTTTTGGAGATCGATTTGCAAAACGATGGATCTAAATGATGAAAAGAACGTGGAAAACGATTTAAAAGATAAATCATAAAAAATAAAAATAAACAATTCCTTGCGTCAAAATGTATTTTAATGACAAAACCGTTTCTATTGTAACCGTTGCTGTGTTGTAGTAAAATAACGCATTAAGTTTTTGAGTATATTAAAATAATGCATTACTGTACAAAATACGAAAAAATGTATTTATTTAAATGTTTCTGAATATAAACGTTGCAGTAGTATAGCAAGTTCTGAAGAAAATAATACACTTCGCACTTTGTGCTCATGTGAATCAATTTCTGATGGAAATAATCTATACAAATGATTCAAGTTGTCTCTCAGCTTCACTGAGACGTCGTATATAAAACTATGTACAACTACAGAAACCAGCGCTATTTTCTTATCCATTTTAACAAGTTAACCTACTTCCCTTCTTCTATAACCTCAGATTTAAACGTCAAAATCATATAAAGATCGGGTGCGTTTGTAAAAGCTTCGATAATTACATGGATCTGACGTCATCGAACAGATCTGTTAGATAGTTCCGACTGACTACAAAAACGCCTAATAGAAGGGATAACCAACAATGATTATTTTTAAACAATCAGAGTAGATATGCTGGGGTGGTTCTAAATCAAACTCGATGGCATGTGTCCATCCGCAGCTACCATGAGGGTGAATTTTTGACCATGGCCTTGGTTTTAGGGGTAGTTTAAGGGTAGTTCTTGTGCAACCCTTGTTAGTTCTTCAGCAGCCTCTGGGGGGTAGATTTTTTAGTGTTTTTTTTTGTGTGGGGGTTTGTTGGAAATCCTGTGAGTTTGGGTTGGCAGCCGTGTGGGGTGGGGTGTGACTAGTGCCATCTGTGTGATAATGGTGGTTTTATTTGGAGTTAGGCTATGGCAGCAGCCTAGCAGCCGCTATGGCCTTAGACCAGGAATAGAGGGGAGACAGGGCATGCTATGTATTTCGCCGTAAGAAGACTTTCCAAATCATCATAGCGACTTTCGACCTTATTAAAACGTCAAAGTCAGCTGCAATAGCCCAATCGACCAGATGTGTTACATACGTGTGCAGTCGAACGAATAAGTTTTCAAAATCAACAAGCGTCACCCGACGTTATCAATCATTATTTTGACTTCTCATGTTCTTGAATACATACGTCTTTAGTTTGATTCATAGTTTTCTTAGTTTTGAATTGTTTTATTTATGTTATGGATAATCAAGTATTTATTTAGATTTGGTCAACTGTAACATAACAATATTTAACTGGTCGACTAGCTATTCCACCTGATTCAATAAGGGTCAAAATCGCAGAGATGATTTGGAAATATACGCGTGAATATGCCCTGTCTCCCCTCTATTCCTGGTCTAAGGCTATGGCCGTGGCTGTGGCCTGGCAGCAGCAAATTATACATCTCTCCCATTCAACATTACAACAAACTAATACTGCTGCTGCTTTTGCCAGGCCACAGCCATGGCCATAGCGGCTGCTGATGCTGCCAGGCCACAGCCACGGCCATAGCGGCTGCTAGGCTGCTGCCATAGCCTAACTCCAAATAAAACCACCATTATCACACAGATGGCACTAAAGTCACACCCCACCCCACACGGCTGCCAACCCAAACTCACAGGGTTGCCAACAAACCCCCACACAAAAAAAACACTAAAAAATCTACCCCCAGAGGCTGCTGAAGAACTAACAAGGGTTTCACAAGAACTACCCCTAAAACCAAGGCCAAGGTCAAAAATTCACCCTCATGGTAGCTGCGGATGGACACATGCCATCTAGTTTGATTTAGAACCATCCCAGCATATCTACTAATCAGGAATATTCTGAAAATGTATGTATGTGTATACAGGCTGTCCATTTTAAATAGGCCAGCATTGCTCTCTCGAAAACTAAAAGAAGGTTAAATTGGCAAACACTTTCTATTTTACCAGACAATGACAAATGTAATGAATAGACTCGTGAATAGAATAGTACCTATATTGTGTTATTAGGAGTAAAAGGGACACTTTGTGTGGCGAGCATGTAAGGTTGCACGACTAGTGCTAGCGAGTCGGACAGTTGCATGCGAGGCACACAATGACACTTTTACTCCGAATGAAACATACACTCCTGGACAAAATTAACGCATCACTTTTAATTTTTCGTTTATTTCACAAAGTTAGCTTATTTTTGGCATGTTTTATGGTTTTTTAAATTAGTCCTTTACAGGTAATTAAAAATTTGTAGAAAATAACGCAACATAATATACTTTTAAATTAAAAACTACAATTTTATTCAAAACGAAGACAATGTGATTTTTTTTAAAATAAATTAAAATTTAAAATTTTATGGGAAAAAATTATAGAATACTTGTGAGGTATGTTTTTCCATTCTTGTAGCCCAGCATTCTCTAGCTCATCTAGAGTGCATGGGACGGGTACAAGACCTCTTTCGCTTCTTTTCAGCATATCCGTGCTCTATTGGATTTAAATCTGGACTGCTAGGTGGCAATTCCATACGGTTAATTCTTACCGTATTTCAATATTCATCTACGCTCCGAGTCCGATGCGATTTTACATTATCATGAATAAATATGAAAATACCTCCAATTACCGGCGAAACTGAGTATATCGCTGTCCAGGTCTCCTCCAGGTATGATCTCTTTCGCCTGGTAATTTTAATCTGACTCATGTCTCATCAGAAAACAAAACACGGTTTCAATCAGCCGAATTCCAGGGAAAATGTTGTCTTACAAATTGTAAGCCAGTTACTCGATGAGTTCTGGTGAGACACGGTTCTGTGTTAGTACATCTATTGGCCAGTCTTGCTTCCTCTAGTGTTCTTCTTACCACACGGGTAGAAATCGACGCAGCACGTGCTTCAGGAATGTGATTATTTTGCATTTTACTTGTAATTTGTCGTCTTCTCAGAGTTTCTAGAGTTAGAAATCTGTCGGTGGTTTCGGACGACCTTTTTGTGTCTCCTAAAGTTGAATCTAGTCTCTTTAAACCTCCTTAAAGCTCGTCCTATAGTACTGAGATCAACTACCAAGTTCCCCAATCTTATGACGTTGGCCCCAACCAATAGAGTTAAAGTCCGGAAAACCTCAAATTCGGACAAATATCAACCTCTATTAATTTTTCCAATTCAATTTAATGTTAATTTCGTAGTAAAACACAAAAACATGGAATTAAATTTAAATTAAACGTAAAAACACTTTTAAACTTTTCCATACTTTTTCTTGTTAACACAGGAAACAATAAAGTTCTCATATAAACAAGAATTGATTCTTAATTGTTATTATTTTCATATGTCTAGAACCCTAAATTTTCAACTGAACCCTATTAAAAATTCATATATTATTCTGTTTTAAAATAAATCGCGAAAATATAAGTGATGTGTTCATTTTGTCCAGGAGTTTATTTTTTCTTCAAACATAAATATTTAAATAAAATAATTTCAACGATGTTGCAATAATTATAAATATTTTACGTAAAGCACGTTTGCTGATTTCAATTGCTCTGTTGCTTTGGATACTTTCGTATTTGTTCACTTTTTGTTATAACATTCAAGTGAAAATTAAATAAAAACTATGCAATTTTCTATGCTGCTTATGTGCAATGGGGGATTACACCATTTTTTTTTTATAATTTCATCTGAAAATATTAGGAAAACTAAGGCTATTGATGAAAATCCGGTGAAAAAATTCCTATTAATAAGCGAGTTATGGTCTCCCGAATTTTGAAAAGATTGACGTGACGTCACATATATATGTTTTTTTATCAAACTGTTTTCATCATGGACCTAAATGTTCTTGAAGTATATGCTATTTTAAGTTATATTTACATAAAAATAAATGAATATTATAACACTGTACAAGTCTACATACTTTATAATTACAGGTGTATTTAAATTATTAAATTTAATGCAAGAAATTTGTGTTAAAATAAAAACTGTTTGAAACTGTAGTACAGGAATGTTAGCCCCTCCTTTCGAATTTGAATTTCTTAACTTCCATTGGTAGTAATCCCACCTCCTAACACGCTATTTGTAATGCATGTATAGGCGGTTTCTCGGCCGCCAATCAAAATATTTTCATATTAGTGTCGAAGCGCTATGACAAAAAACCCTTTATTTCCGAAAAATCTCAATTATACCATTTCATTTTTTTATTAATATTCGTTATTCAGCATATACATTCGTAATTTTTTACTATTTTCCTTTAATTCGATTGAGCCGTAATCCCCCATTATATCAGAATTTGAAGTATTGCCATGTACGGCCCTTGAAGTGTTCAATCGGATGGAAGTTCATCAATATGGCTGAAGAATATGATAGGTCGAGGAATCGCTGAAAAACAATATGAACTTTTCTTATCACTTTAATTCTAAGTATTCTTACCGTCATTAGCAATATGTAAGTCTGCTATTTTATAATATGTTATTTCGTTAAATATAAACTGTTTATATTCAAAATTTGTATTTTATCAATATAAATTTCACAGATATTGGAGGTTATCTATTATATTTATAGTGTATCTTGGGGCGATATGACAGGTTTCTATTTTACAAGTTAATTACTTCTCATTCGCTCATTTTTATATAGTTGCTAGATATATTTATTTATGTCATATCTACCTTGTGAATCAAGTCTCAAAAGATGTCATTTTTATGACGTTACGTTTGAAGAAAAAATATATTTTTCTCAATCAGTGGTCTCAAAATTCGAAATCCAACTTTTTCATATTAATAGGAAACAAACTTGTCTTTTATACACTTAATTAGTAATTTGACCGAATATTCCCAATAATCGGAATAAAAACTGTCAAGTATGGAAAGTATTATTGTTTCATTGGACAGAGGTACGATAAATCAATAAATTAATTAATTTAAAAAAAAAAATATTTTCTATTGTGTGATATTGATAAAAAAAAATCCATGCAATTCTGCTGAGCTTAAAATAAATAAATCAAACTGCATAAATTAAGTGTCAAGTAACACAATGTGTCAACGCGGCATGGGTAGTACTGGAAACTATTTTAAGTGCATCTGCCTGCAGCTCATAAGGAACAAACTTATCAATAATGTTCAAAATCTCTAGCACGAAGTAAATTATGGTCGGTATACTCATTTGTTAATTTAGCATATGGCAATACAATCATTACATACATACATTTTCTGATCAAGTATGATTCATGTTTGAGATACACTAATACCCGAGACACTACAAAAATTAATGATCATTAACGATTAGTTATAGTTCGCACATGTGAAGTTGAGACTATTGATAGATGTCAAAATTGCGTCTATTAACAAACCAAAAAATATTGAATGTAGTAAGCACGTGCTACTTATTGCATTGTACTCATACAGTACAAAATAAGTAGCACGTGCTTACTACAGACAATATTTTGTAGTTTGGAATAATACTACCTTTTTTTAGTTTAAGTTCTGTATTTATTTATTATTAAAACCCAACGTTTCGGCACCATAAACTGGTGTCTTCTTCAGGGGAAAACATTGACATAAATATGAGAAATAACAAAAACAACAAGTAACCAAGGTAACAAGAAAAGTTCGTAAATGTTACCTTTTTTATGTATACAATTTTCTAGACAATATATGCATCCCCGGCAATAACTTGGACGGCGAACATGCATCTTCTCAGGAAAAACTCCTTTTGCCAGAGGAAAAACCGTCCCAAAAACTGGCAGAGAAGTGATCTGTAAAACTCAGAGACGATTTATCGGTAGCGAAATACCGCAGCCGTACTCTTTATTAACAGATGTTAGAAAAAGTCTAGAAAAATTGTGTACATATTACAAATTACAACATATTTAATATTGGAAGCCTTGCGCGACTAAGTTCTAATCCGTCACAATGGTTGAGATTGATATTTCTTGTTTTATAAATCTCAATGGCTTCTCTAATTAATCTGTTGTTAAGTCGAGTAGGTCTTGCTATAATTTTCGTATCTTCAAATTTAATTTGGTGGAATTCTTCCAAGGCATGTTCTGCAACGGACGATTTCTCAGGCTAGTTCAATCTGATCGATCGATGATGTTCGCTCAATCTTGTAGAGACAGGAGATGTTTTCCTGTGAAGATGCATGTTCGCCGTCCAAGTTATTGCCGGGCATGCATATATTATCTAGAAAATTGTATACATAAAAAAGGTAACATTTACGAACATTTCTTGTTACCTTGGTTACTTGTTGTTTTTGTTATTTCATATATTAATGTAAATGTTTTCCCCTGAAGAAGGCACCAGTTTATGGTGCCGAAACGTTGGGTTTTAATAATAAATAAATAAATAAATAAATAAATAAATAAATACAGAACTTAAACTAAAAAAAAGGTAGTATTATTCCAATTATTAATATGAGTTCTAAAAGATATTTTAGTAATTTTGTAGTTTGTTAATAGACGCAATTTTGACATCTGTCATCAGTCTCAACTTCACGTGCGCGTCCTATAACTAATCGTTAATGATCATTTAATTTTTGTTGTGTCTCGGATATAATGTATGTAATTCTAAATTAGAATAATAATATTTAATAAACAAAAGTATTTACGAATTTATTATACAAAATATGAGTTCATAAAACTAATTAATTATTTTTTCAATAAATCATATTTTCCAAAATTACCATGTTACCATAACATGCACTATTTTATGAACAATAATATGAATAAAACATAACAAAAGAAATTTTATATTTCAGATAATAACAAGTATAACCTAAAATTTCTAAAATACTGTGTCGTCATTGTTTAGTGATAGTAAGCATTGAGCACATCAATTAATTAATTAATTATTAATTTCGTGTTGTGGAAGGTATATTTATTTCCGAAATGTATGACATTATGAAATAGTAGCCTTGTACTTAAATCTGAAGTAACCTGCGAAAATAGGTTAATCAAACTAACTTTCTATTATTTATAATTTTATTAATACCATATTTTATTACATGTTTTACCTTTTTTCCGAAATTAAACTTGATAACCAAGATGAATTATTGACATAATAACTAATTAAATCAGAATGATTAACAATTTTCAACATCGTACAATATACCAGTATTGAAAGAAATGCAAACAAAGACGATAACGGTACAATACAAAACAACAACATTTTATTTTAATTGTTAGTATGCTAAACATGTATTAACTGGAAAGGAAAATTAAGTAAATAATGATTTTATGAAACAATAGTGCAAAATGTTATCTGAAACAAAGTGAACATTTCATTTAATGTAATAAACATTTATCAGCCTTTGATGAAAAGGCAATTACACATACATTAGTAAGTTTTAAACAATAAGGCTAGAACTCACAAGCACTTTAAAAAATTAACATTATTCACAATACAAAATTTCTATAATGTTCACAACTAATTTTACTTCTAAAATATACAAGATACGAGTATTTATTTTTAATATTATAATTTCTACTATTATTTATTTTTTATTATTTTGGAAAGAGACGAGCAATTAAATGCAAAAAATTATTATTATCAAGAATTTCTATTATTTTTATTATTTTGGAAAAAGACAAGCAATTAAATGCAATAATTTACCATCATCAATAATTTCTATTATTATTTATTATTTTTATTAATATAATTTCTATTACTATTATTATTATTATTATTTAATTGTTTTTAATATTTTATTATTTTGGAAAGAGAGGAGGAATTAAATTCAATAATTTACTATCATCAATAATTTCTATTGTTATTATTTTGGACAGAGACGAGCAATTAAATGCAAAAAATTACTATCATCAATAATTTCTATTAATATTATTATTATTATTATTAACATTTCTATTAATATTTTTATTAGTTTTATTATATTCATTATTGTTATTATTATTATTATTATTATTGTTATTATTTATAACTGCCGTGCCAGATACCAATGCTTGCAAGACAAATTATGTATGTACCTATTAGCGAACTCCACTATTTGAAAACAAAATGGGCTAACATATACGTTCTACGTCAAAAAATATTAGAATAATAATAATAATAATAATAATAATAATAATAATAATAATAATAATAATAATAATAATAATAATAATAATAATTCTTTATTATATTTAAAGTCTTACAAACTTATTACAATAATTGATTAGATGGGGGTGAGTTAATATTTGCTTCAATTTTAGTAACTTTGTACTTATATTCGTTGCATTGATGACAATGAAATGATAAAGACGCACATAAACAACCATACCTTACCCGGGATTCGAACCCGGAACCCTTGGGTCGTGAGTTGGCTACGTTGTCGACTACACCACCGGGGTCGGTTATAAATATTAGAAAAAATTATGTTATAATGAGTAACAATTAAGGTTTTCTAGAACTAAAGATCGTTTTCCATTTAGATTACGTTTGCTTATTATTATTTTCTTTTATACTGGAAGACGAAATTATACTCGTACTTCATAAAATTATTTATTTACAATGAAAGAAGTACAAACGTATTTAATTACAAATTTTGATGAGAATTTTTCCTCCCTTTAAATTTAAAGTTGTACTCGTATTTCCGTGTGAAAAAATAAAATTGACTAAAATTACAATTTGAAAACTTTTTGCTGAAAGATCTCAGTTAAAGAGTTGCGAAGATAAATAATAAAATCCTATTAACCAAGTTTCTAAATTAAATTTCTTTGATTTAATTATTCTTTAATAAATATTACCTATTACCTCCTTTTAAAACCAATGAGTAAATAAGTTGTCAAGTTGTAATGACTTTCATAATTATTCGAGGCCAAAATCGTTAAAGCAACAAAACGTTTTCAAGTTTCCTCGGGGGGTGAACGCCGTTTCCGTTTACTTTCAATGTCAAACAAAAGAACAGAATTTGCCAATCAAGAATTCAAAACTGTAACCATTTATACGTTTTAAAATTGGAATTTGAAATATTTTTGTAATAAAGAAATAGAGTACTTTTATATCTTTACTAAAAATAGGTACCTAATTTGAATTATAATTTTAGCAATAAGAAACTGAAGGAAAAAAAATCAAATGAGATGTAGAACATTTGTTATAATAGGATTTTTTACAAATTAATTTTGTTTTTTTATAATTAAAATAATTGGGGTACATCGACTTCTCGAGTCATTAGTATCCGGTACATGTATATAGAATATAATAATTTGTATGTTATATATGTTGTATGTAGGTTATATTTGTGAGATAGTTAAGCTTCATTTCCACCGATTGCCCTAATGCGTAAGAGCTATAATCAATGCTTAAGAATTAAGAGCAATGTGTAAGAACAAAAGATTGCAAACTTCTAACCTGAACTGTCAGCTGTCAATCTATTTCATAATTATTAAATTTTTAATTTTTCGGTATGGATATAGATACAGAAAATTATGTATATCACATTTTAAAAAAAGAAGATTTGCTAGACAAGTAATAAGGGAAAAAATTGTGACATTCCTGTTAAATTAGTCACTAAACAAAATAGCTGGAAATTGTAAATTGCCATAATGATAATGCATTAAGTCTTATGCACTAATCATTATGCATTAAGCAATAAAACATTCGGTGGAAATGAGGCTTTAGTGATGCATTTGGTGTTTGTACCTTGAGCTTGTCCAAGGATCTCTTCTATGGATTTCATATGTTGTGGTGCCTTTGGTTTGTGAAGTTTGAGTAGTGTATTAATATGTATTCTATTGTAATGGGTTCGTTTGCATGTACATTGTGGTTGGTTTGTTTTCTATTATATATGTTGGTGAGTCAATTTTGTGTGTCCTATTCATAGTCTTGTCATGATTATTTGAGTATTCCTACTTTCTGGTGTTAGCCATTTTGACGTAGTTGGTCTGATTTTTCTGAGTTTATATCCTGTTGCGTTTGTCCATTTTTTGTTCCAGTCCAGTTTTTTGATTTTTTAACTCTTTGGTGAAGTCGTTGGTTGGAATTGCGATAGGTGTTATTCTTCACTTATGGCTTCTTTTGCTGCCTGATCTGCTTTTTCGTTGCCATTTATGTCAGTGTGAGATGGGGTCCTTATGAATGTTATTTCTATGTTCTTGTGTTGGGCACTTTGAAGAGTATCTTGTATTTTTTGTATTGTTGGTTCCGTTGTGTATAGAATTTTGATTGATTCCAGGATTTTAAGAGTCTGTGCATATTAGGATTTTTTCATTGTTGTTCTCTGGAGTAATGATTATCCTTAGGGCTTATAGAATGCTGTAAGCTTCTGCTGTATATCTTGATGTTATTTTGGGTAAACGTGTTTTTATTTCTTCGTTTTCCATAATTACTGCCCCTCCTGAGGCTGATTTTGTTTTTGTTCCGTCTGTATATACTATTATATAATTTTCTTTTTTGGGTATTTCTTCAAACTTTTGTTGGTATAGTTGTTTGTGGTTTCACTTTTATGGGTGGGTTTTTTCCATGGTGGTGTTTTGTCCATATAGGACTGTTCTAGGTTTGGTAAGTTTAGGTTGAGGTGTGTTATCATGAGATTTATTTTCTGCTGAACTGGAGTGTTGAGAGGGATTTTTGGGTCGTTAGTTTCAAATATACTTTTAATTGCTGGGTTTTGAGGATTTCTGTAAAGTTTTGCGATGTAGGAGAGGGTTAGTTGTTATCTGCGTGTTTGAAGGGGTACCACATCTGACTCTGTTAACATGATAATTATCGGACTTGTTCTATAAGCTCCAATGGCTTGTCTAATTGCCGTGTTCTGGATAGTTTCTATCATATTTAAGTTTGTGGGTTTGGCTGTTTGATAAACGATACAGCCGTAGTCCATTTTAGATCTTATTATTGTCTTATATATTCTTATTATGATGTTTTTGTGTGATCCTCATTTACGATGCCTGAGACATTTGACAATGTTTAGTTTTACCCAACATTCTTTTTTAATTCATTGTAGGTGGGCATTTTTTTTATGAAAGAAATCCATATATAAATTTCACATTTTACAAAAAATTTAAAATTAAAATCTAATTATATTTGTATTCATGATATAGATTTACGAGTAGATTATTAAAGACAATAATAATGATATTAAATGACATAAATCATGAATAATACAGTTAGAATTATTAACTCAATATACCTTATATGATTTATAACAAAATACTTTACTTTAATAATAATAATAATAATAATAATAATAATAATAATAATAATAATAATAATAATAATAATAATGCAGGTTTACTTAATTATTGAAAAAAATAATTAAGTAATGAAAGCTTTTCATATTAATACATTAAGATTTTCTTATTATGTTACATATCATTTATGGATATAATATTACACGTATGTTTTTTTTAATCGATTTTGATGTTATCGAAACAGTTAAGTCATATGGACTAGTTATTAAGCACCTATCTAAGAGAACTAGCTAGTTACGTATCTATCATAATACCATAATGTAATAATATCATATTTTACGTACAATTGTATTGACATTGTTTGTTCACATCTTAGTTGCCATGGCGCATACTGAAAGATTACACTCTGCGGGCGGTAAAGTAACACATGTTGGCCGTTAAGTAAAAGCCCGGCGACTGGTAAACAAAACCTTGTCTATCGACCCTATATACGTAAATAACTATTGTTACATTCTTGGAAGAGATTTATTTCGCTTTAAAGCAACAAAGCAAGCATTAGACAATATTTTACGGGGGAAAACGGAGTAACATAACACCATATCTTCAGAGAAACTGTGGCTAAATAATCTATCTTAAAAAGTCTATAGCACTTTTGATTTTAATATTTATACAAAAATTATTAAAGTAATTGGAGAAACAAACAAGATGGCAAAAAATAAATTAATCATTCCCAACTAGTAAATTATTATTTTTGTATCTACATCATAGTTATTTTTTACGTAATATAAAAAAGTGAGTACAACAACAGCAGGAAGAAAGAAAAGTATAATTCATATAATGATTTCCTAATTTTATTTCATATTCATTTTCATAGTTTTAGATTATTTATTTTATAAGTAGTGTCCTCGGTAGTCTCATTTCTGTTTTAAAAAAGAAGATTGATACATTGTGAATAGTTCAAAATTAAAGAAATATTTTCGTTTATATGGTATCCTACTAATCCTACTATAAAAGTTATATAAGTCATAGTATTCATATTTAGACCCGATGTTTTCATCTCTGGTGAAACTGCCGGTTAGGTTAACTGTCGGTTATAAGAACAATATGGCAACAAAAAATTGACACATGTGTAATTTTTAAAATTTTGGCTATAATAATAGCGCTACATTTTTCTTTTAACTAATAGTTAAACGCGGGATATTTAACCGGAGATGAAAATACCGAGCCTTAATATAGGATTTGTCCTAACCAACAAGAGAATAAAATATTTCAAAAATTAATTTAATTAATGTTTTTCACGAAGATATTGTATTGTCATCGAGACTACTTACATATGAGTGGAAGTCGATCAAATATGTGGAGGTAGTCAAAATTGGATTAAATCGTTCGATTGTAACAAACAAGCGAAACTACGAGTAAATATGTAATAGCTAACATATTTTAATTTTGTTCAATGAGAAAGAACCAGCATTCAAAAACAATTGTGTATGGATTTGAGCTGTAAATGAAAAAACTAAATTTAGTCATATTATCAACAATAATTATTAAAAAAATATATTATAATAAAATATGGTATCAATTTATTACAATAGCACCAAATTTGATTGTCTACGTCCATAAGAAATGTTTAATAATAAAACGTAACCTTTGTAATCCTAGTTTTTTTTCCTTTCACATGGAGTTATATTATCAGTTACAATAACAATAAACTTGTCAAAGTCAACAAACGGAAATAGGAAACTTAGTTGGATTCGATCTAGTGTAATTAATAATCATTATAATTAATAGACAGTGCGCTAATTAATGGGCACCTAGCATAAGGCGGTATAATGGATTACAGTTAAGCAATTGGAACATGGAGTAGATAGATGAGAGGGAAGATAATTGTCTAGTACTCTGATTGAAGTTGAGTTTTTATAAAGGATAATTTGTTGTCACGAACTGAATGAAGGTATATGAGACTGAAAAAATGTGACATGAACATAATTTGTAAATAAAATAGGATAACTTCATAAATTTTGATCCGAAGACTCAAAATAAGTTTAATATCATAAACCAATACAAAATGACGAACTTTATTTGCCTACTCAAGGTGGTGTCGAGAAGAGGGATAATTCATATTCACAATTCTCCTTGTTTTAAAATTTATTTGGACGTTTCGGAGGTCCAATGACCTCCATCTTCAGCAATATACATTTTGTTGGCCAAGTTTTACATTTCTTTTATTTTATTTTTGATAAGCTGTGTTGTCTCACATAACCCTGCATACTTGAAAAAAGGGGTTGGTCTTCACCTCCATCCTGTTTTTCTGAAGGATTAAAGCTTATCAAAAATAAAATAAAAGAAATGTAAAACTTAGCCAACAAAATGTATATTGCTGAAAATGGAGGTCATTGGACCTCCGAAACGTCCAAATAAATTTTAAAACAAGGAGAATTGTGAATATGAATTATCCCTCTTCTCGACACCACCTTGAGTAGGCAAATAAAGTTCGTCATTTTGAATCTCTTCAAACAATAAGGTACCAGAAATAATAAAATTATAACCTATAGGTAAAATATAAAAATTCATATTATATCTAAACACATGAAATTGTCATTTATAAGAAAACATCATCACTAATGAAATGATAGTCACAGCTGGACCAAAAGTCTGCAAAGTTTCAGATATTTTTTAATATTGAATAAATGAATGAATCTTCGCTTATTTTAGCTCACGTCATTTTAGAAAAATCATTTTTTCAAATTCTTTTTTACACACAATACATAGTGAGATACGGGCCTAAGGTAATTTTCATAATAAACTGTACTTTTACTTTAACACTTCAAATTAAAATTAAAGTTGTTTTCGTTGTCATAATATAACTTTAGCATTTCAGCGAGCAGTTTAACATTACTAATACCCTGTTGCACCAACAAGGCTTAAATTTTAAGCAACCCTTAAACAAAAAAATGCAAATCGAATTTATGACAGAAATGTATACTAATTTATTTGACTTATCATTTCGATGCAATATTGTCGATTTAAGGAACGCTTAAAATTTAATTTACGTTGGTGCAACCGGTCATAAGTAGTCTTAAGAAGAGCCTGCTTATGAAAACGGCCCTTAAAATCACTAGATATTTTCAAAAGAGTAATTTTAGCCAAATCAAATTTTTGCTAGTAACTTCTACGTACGAAATAATACTGAATTCTGGTTTACATATCTCAAGGATACTTTTCATTTTCGAATTTTTTCTTGTCAAAATTGAGACGCTGTAGCTCACAATCTATTAGATATAAAAAATAATAATTCTAAGGAAAGTTGTAGTGAATATTGTCTTTTGTAAAACTGAGAACTATTTTTGCTCCAAAACCTAATTTTGAGAAAGATATTTAAATAAAAATTAGAGGTGTGTAACTAAAGGCGGATTTATGTAGCCATTTTCAATTACATTTACTTTTTAATTTAATTTTCATTTAATTCTCATTTATTATTTTTAAATATACCTATTCATACAAAAATATACGACAAAAATAAATGAAAATGAACGCATGCGCACGTATAAAAATACGCTGACAGATGATGAATGTCAGAACCCCACTTTCATTGGAATAAAATGTATTAATATAAATGTTCAACAATAGTGACAGCGAAGAAGTTATAAATTTAGTTTTAAACGTGTTAATTGCAATAAAAAACCGTAAAAAAAATGATAACGGAGATACATAATGACAACCAGCTGATCAACTCAAATTCTCGTCGCTGTCATGCCGTACACGCATGCGCCATTTATAATTTTCATTTATTAGATAAAAGTTGGCCATCTTTAAAAATAAATGAGAATGAGAGATAATGAAAACTTAAATGAAAATGGTGTATGCATGGCTACATTGGTTTACATACATTTATCTTTTAAATGTAAATATTAAATTAAATTAAATGTAAATGAAAATGGCTGCATAAATCCGCCTTATGTATTCGCAATTGTGACGTCATTGTGATGCCATTTCTTTGATATTTTATTGGCATTTAATAAATTTTTAAAAAATCGGGTAAATTATTATTGTATTAACTCCATAATTTGATAGTTTAAATAAATCTTTTTCGCATACGCTATTGAGAAAAATATAGCATTTACAATATGACGTTATATATAAATTTTATAACCTCAGACCAAATAATAAGATTCATGGCTTTTATGAGGGCAGCTATCTGCACCAGTCTTGAAATACTTAACAAATGCACTGAAATATCAAAATTTAAACTATCGAAATTACTTTTTCCCAATGTTGTAATATAAATCATTAATGCTTCATTTTAATATTGTACCTATAAGAAAATTAATTGAACTCGATAATTCCTGAACAACAAAACAATATTTACGTTTTATAAATAAAAACTGTATTCGTGTTTTATAGTTTATACATATTGATACGATTCGTAATATCAGGATATTATTGTATATCAAAAGGAAATGTATTTTACTTTCTACGGATTTCGCATAAAACTGTTACTTTTACATACAAGGTAAAAATAGAAAATAAATCGACAACTACATGTTCATCACACCTCTTACTTTTTACAGGTGTGGCAACTACACACAGTTAATAAAAAAAATCAGAAATTAATTAAGGTATTCTATTGGAGCCGGTACATATTAAGTAGTACATTTGTATCAATACACATAAATTTAATATTTGCGCACGGCATAAACTAAGGTCCGGTATTTTCATCTCTGATTACGCTGTCTTGTAACCTATTAGTTAAAATGTGGCAACTTAAAATTAACACGTAAATTTTACTACTTGTGCTATAATATCGACGGTATATTTTTGTGCTTGAACATTATAACCAGAGATAAAAATACAGGGTGAAGTGAAGTTATAAGTCGTACTCTTTACAAATGTTCGAATAAACACTATGCACAAAAAAATCACATTATAATCAGGCTTATTCTTGTGACTATAGCAAGATGGCTAAAATAACAATTTTCCTAACAAGGCTGTTAGCAATATTGTTTTGATTTTGTATTCAGGTGGCACCCTTGTGATTAACGTTCAACAATTTCAATATCATAACAATTGTTATAACTTAGCAATGAATTTAGGGAAATTTTTGATGAAATCTAGGGACATTAAGCTGTTGATTGAATATATTAATCATTTGACGTTTAATCTAGTGGTTATGGCCCGTATTCTAACATCTTGAAATAGCGCGCTACTTCCGAAAAATCGCTACTTCAATTGTCAAATGTGAACTTTAATATTAAAAATAAAAGAAATAAAAATAAATTAAATTATAAATGCCACTTATTTCAAATATTATAGGTTTCATTGGGAAAACCTTTAACATCCGAATATTCAAAATCAGAATATTTAACACCATAATATGCACGCACAGAATAATTTAAATCCCGATTATTCAAGAACCGAATCGTGCATCGCCAGAAAGCGCTTTGCCCGAATGATTCATAAACCGAGTATGTGGGCGGGGCCTGAAGGAGTAAATGTTAGATTATGTTTACGTTGGTTAGCGATGGTTCTGCTGATACGCTTTCGGGCAATGCGCGATTCTGTGTTTGAATATTCGGGATTTGAATGATTTTGTGTGTGCATATTCTGCTTTTGAATATTCTGATTTTTAATATTCTAGTTTTGAATATTCGGGCGTTGAGTATGCATTTACAAAAATATGAAACCTGTTCTTGTCTATTCATAAAAAAAAATTAAAAAAAAAATCGAAATAGCGTTACTTCGTTAACGGATTACTTGAACCACGAAGTTGTCGTTCTAACCTTAAATTGTATCTGAAATAATTTGGTTCTAATATTTAAAATACAAGAAAAATATTGATTATTATTTTACTTCCGTTCTTCATTCTCAATTGCTTCCAAAAGTAAAACAAAATCTATATTTGCCATATTTATTCAAAATATACTTAACTTTAAAATATGACAATGTTGCACTCAGGCGACAAGTTTTAGTTCTCGCCCGTCTAGCAATCAGAAATAACAATTCTTGTTGTAATAACAAGCTAATAGAGGTCACAAGAATTAAGAGATTGCCAAAATAACAATATTAATATCAAGCGTAACAATATTGCTCAGCAGACAATTGCTAACAAACATCAATGATTACGTGAATACAAATTTATCATTGTTTTGTAATGTTAACAATATTGTTACATATAACAATCGTTATTCGCTTAACAAGGCTCACAAGAATAAGGCTGAATAACAGTGCTTCCTTCACATTACTTGATAACAACATATTTAAAAAAATCTGATGTGGCCAACACAATACCGCCCACAATTTAATTCTTATTACTTTTAAATACATACCTACGTATTCAGTAATGGTGCAAACTATATTATGTTCCTTTGCATATAACTAATGCTTTATTTACTATTTTCTTTTTAAAACGTCACCATTATTAATTTGAAGTGATTAGTTTTTTGTCGGTGACATTAACCTGTCAGTTACATATAACTGAAATATGCACCGTGTAGGTGACATTAACCTGTCAGTTACATACAACTGAAATATGCACCGTGTAACAAAGGAATTGTGTTTATCAAAAGCTCTGGGATTTATGAAAAAAAAATCTTTTAAATTTACCTGTAAAATTTATAGAAAAAGTATTAATGCAGACCTGAAGAAAATTCAATAATCTTTAATTTTTACAATGACATAAAATGCGAAAAAATGGAATTTTCCAGTTATCCAGTTTATACTAAAATCTAATGGTTTCTTTTCATATTAGAATGGGGTCAAAATACAAAGTTTCAGAATTTTCTGAATGATAGTATTTGAGTTAGAGCGTTAACAAAATCCATACACACATCATCTTGAAAAGGTTAAAATTGGATTCTAGGGACTTTAAAACATGGTCATTTACTAAAATCTCGATATGTGATTTTTAGCACGATCCCTATACCTCCCTTACCAAAGACTGATTATAGACCCATAAACCAAAATTTATGATTTATTATCATGACTTTAAACAATGAAAGAAATATGACTTTTGTTTTATGCATTGTTTACAATTTTTAAAGGTCGTTATATAATCGGTGCTGGAATCGTTTCCAATTGCTTTTATTCAAATAGCACATAACTGCTCTCTCCATGAAATTTATAAAGCGCGTAAGGTGAAGCCTGGTATACGCCTTCAACAGGATATATTGTCATCTGGCCGGATACCGGATAGTAACTCGATACAGGATAGTGTCTCGTTAATGGTGAGCACCGGATAGTGAAGAAAAAAATCTGATGTGACCAACGCAATACCTCCCGCTATATTTTTTATTAATTTAAATACAAACCTACGTATTTACTAATGGTGCAAACTATATTATGTTCCTTTGCATATAACTATTGCTTTATTTACTATTTTCTATTGAAATATAAACTTTGTTAACAAAGGAATTGTGTTTATCAAAGGCTCCGAGATTTATAAAAAGATTATTTTTAAATTTACCTGTAAAATATATATAGAAAAATTATTAATGTAGACATGTAGAAAATTTAATGGTATTTTTAGACGAAAGACCATTATGAGCTTCAAGTAAAGTGCCATTTCCGGTTATCCGATTTGATAGTAGGTATTTGAGTTAGAGTGTGGACAAAATCCGTACACATACACACACACACACACGCATACACACACATACAGACATCATCATAAAAATGTTAAAAATGGTCATTTACTAAAATCTCGATATAGGATTTGTAGCACGATCCGTATATCTCCTTTACTAAGGCTAGCGGAAGGTAAAAATGGAAATATCTTATAGTATAATACACATTTTCCTTTATAGGATCCCATTTGCATGTTTGCAATTACACATTCAATTTTAACATTGAATTCATATAGAATAACCGGTATGGATCCGGAATCTACACATTTAATATTTTTCTTTAAATATTCGGCCACCGGATATTCGACTATGCGGCCAAAAACTACTACTATCCATTGCATCAGTAAGATGATATACGCACAGAATTGTAGGAAATATGAAAAGAATATTTTTAAAATAAATTTCCAAATTAGATAACGGAAACCTTATGTTTCAAAATAGAACACAATACCACATGTCTGTAAATTCGGATTTAGACAAGCTATTAAAATAATTTTCCCTTCTCCGCACCTTGGCCCTTGCCATGCAACGTTGCCGCTTCTTCATTACTTAGCAAGTATACCAATATCCCCTAACTTCCAATTTTAGCGAAAATGAGTTATCAGTAGATTTGGATTATGGAGTTTTATTTTTAAATTGTAATTTAAAAGTTTGGCGTATAATTTTGCTGAAATCACATAGGAGGAATTACTAGGTCACGCGCGATATGATCTTCCAGTTCTATTCTTGTTTACGTATTAGTAGAATACTTCAATAAAGGTCATATTTGTTTCAGATTGATATTGCACACACTAATGAAAATAAACCACAACTGCAAACTAATTTATACGGGAAGTATTTACCGTAGTGAAATGTTCATATATTTATTTGAGATATAAATTTCATATATTTACATTTAGAAATAAATCAAATACTACTTCTAAATCCATATATTATGCATAATTAGAATTATTTAAATGTTCATGGAAATATGTAAAACAATAAAAATATAATAAAAATGAATTATTGTCGAATTATTCGCATTTTGCTCTTTATTAAAATTTTATTTTCATATTAATAACAAAATATCCAAGTTCACGTTTAAAAAATAATTTAATTGTATAGATATAAAAATTTACAATGCCAAAGGTGAAAATTAATTAATGCAAGGTGTACTTAAAATAAGTGAACGCAAGCATCAACAGCTATGGAGACTTCAAGGTTTCGAAATAGTGTTAATAGTTTTGTAATCATATCTTATTTTAGCCAATTCTGCAAGACAAAATTATCGCGTGATAACACAAAAAATGAATTGATGATTTCCATGAAATCAAGAGTCAAATTTTAGTCAAAATAAATACGTGTACTGCACGCCTTGAACCGTATAATGATAGCAACTTCCTTTTCCGTTTGTGTAATCTGAACAAAGTAGGTCTGTATACTGTTCGGAATAAACAGATGTAATTTAGTTAAACATGCTAATATGAATAGAAAGTAAGATGTATAATTAACACGAATATCATAAACAAATTGTTGAACTTACGTATACCAATCAAGGCTTATTTATTAAGTCGATTTAAGAATTTGTAATATGAGAGAAATATTTTAGTACTTTTCTCGTTAATTTGTGTGAATGTGGATATAGCACAGGAAAAGAGAAGTATGAATTAAATATATTAAGATGCAGGCAGTGCAAACAAAGAAATGAGTTACAGATATAAAAAATGTTAAACTATAAAGAAGAAGAAGAAGAACTAAAATCATATAAGTACAAAAGAAAATAATAAGGGTAAAAAGTAATTTATGCAATTATGTTCCAACAAATTTCAAAAATACATATTAGCTTTTACATCCTAGATGAGATACTAGATATTTATTTATAACGATAACAATAAACATAATTTTCCTTTAATAAAATTTACCACCCATTAAATAAATGACAAAAAAAATCAGTTGGGAATTCCCTGAGGAAGAAGTAAAGAAATTAAGTAACAATTCATTTAAAACTCAATGATACACAATAAAAAGAGCAACGACGAAAAAATAAAAAAGTCGTTCTCATCTACTAATCTTAATGCTGAGCGTATTTTATAATGTAATCTTATTTATATATAAATAAATTTGGAAAATAAAATAAAAACTACATACGTAAGCAGAAATAATAATTTAATATTATCTGTTTAATATTTGAAATTACAATGTTTTTTATCTACATACGAGTTTACATACCTACAAAAATCTTTTTCATTTAAAATAAACTTTTATTGATGTTTCCGGTTTCCAATTGAAGCACTTTACAATCAACAGATTTTGACAAAACTCAATCCAGCAGAACGCAAAATATAAAGATAAGTACATTTGTAATTCTACAAAAACGTACTCTCTCTATGTATTTAAATTTTTGAAAAATAATAAATACATGATAAATACTCACAGGTATTTAGTTTTTAAACTTCATTTCTTACTTCATTTTCAAAAGCAAAATTGATACAAAAACCAAACGAATCCAATAAATGATGGATCTATAAAATAAAATCTCACACGATCACATTGTTTTTATGGTTTCAAAAATATTGTAAAAAAAATAATGTGTATTCATATATTATTTGATGAACAGGCTGTCTCAATTTCGATGTTTTTTTTTTTTAGGGTATCTCGGAAATATTAAAAATAGAGCAAAATCGTTTGCACATTCCAGGATAAACTTTTTGAGGAAAGTTTAATAGTCACCACAGGAATTTTCAATCTTTTTTTGTTTCTGAACTACAGGCAAAAACTTGTTTTTCGCTCATTTCGAAAATGGCTCATAACTTATTTATTATGGTAGTTAGAAAAAAAATGATTTAACAAATTTTGTACCGTTTTTTAGGTGAAATAAAATGGCGTAATTAGATTTTTTGAAAACTTTATAATTCTCTAGATATAACACAAATTTATGATTTTTTAAATGACAACCTATGTTGAAAATAGTCTCATCTTTTTGTTTATTTTATAAGCTTTTCAGTGATATATCACAAGTCTACATTCTTTTATTTTACACATGAATAAAAGATATATTATTAATTTTTAGGGGTGAAAAAATTGAAAATCATTGTGAAACAAATGAAGAAACTATAATAGTTCATCATTTGTTTATTTTGATTCCATACTAATTATGTTCTCAAAATTATTCTAAACCAATTATAAGTTTGTGTTATATCTCGAGAATTATAAAATTTTCAAAAATCTAATTACGCCATTTTAGTTCACCTAAAAACGGTACAAAATTTGTTAAAACATTTTTTTTAACTACCATAATAAATAAGTTATGAGATATTTTCGAAATGAGCGAAAAACAAGTTTTTGCCTGTAGCTCAGAAACAAAAGACGATCGAAAATTCCTGTGGTGACTATTAAACTTTTCTCAAAAAGTTGATCCTGGAATGTGCAAACTATTTTGCTCTATCATTAATATTTCCCGAGATACACTGAAAAAACATCGAAAATGAGACACCGGTACATTCTGATTGTAATGCAAAAGGAATGTCTAAAATTCACAAAATTAAGGGAATGTTCTTGAAGTGAAGATAATTTTTTTGGTACCACTAGCCAACATAATTTTTTTTATAAAAATTTGATGTGGCCAACACAAAACCTCCCGCAATTTAATTTTTATTAATTAAAATACATAACAACGTATTTATTAATGCTGCAGACTGTTCCATTGCATATAACTATTGCTTTATTTACTATTTTCTTTTTAATATGTCACTATTATTCATTTGAAGTGATTAGTTTCTTCACAATGACTTAATTTTTATTTATTTAAATACATACCTATATATTTACTAATGCTGCAAACTATATAAGTTCCTTATTATTTAATGTCACTATTATTAAATTGAAGTGATTCGTATTTGACAATGACGTTTACCTGTCAGTTACATTCATTTGAAAAATGAACTGTGTAACAAAGGAATTGTGTTTATCTTAGGCTTGAGGATTAAAAGAAAAAAATGATTTTTAAATTTATCTGTAAAATATATAGAAAAAGTATTAATGTATACCTGTAGAAAATTCAATATTCTTTAATTTTCATAATGACAAAATGCGAAGAAATGACATTTATAATAAATAATAAAATAAAAATGAATTTTTCTCGTTGGGAAAAATATGATATGTTGAGTTGTTACATTCGTTGTCAAAGTTCGTTTATTACTCGTAATAATCTACTATTGTCAAGTAAAATTCAGAAATTCAATTGTTGTACTTTTTTGTTGTTCGTTGTTTCCATAGCAGCCTTCGATATACTTTTTTCAATTCAATTTTAGTATAAATAACAATTTTTGTTAATTTTTCTGTTAATTATAAAAATAAATTATTATTGTTTTATATCATTGTAAAGCTAAAAAAAATCTCTATTTAAAAATGCCACAGCTTAATATGACCTCCATATGAAAAATAAAAGTTGCTATCAGTAACTCGTAAATGGTTAGATATAAAAAAAATTTGAGTACTTCTGCAAACTCACCATATAAAAGTGCCTTAAGAAAGTGCAAACCAGAATCTCGTATTATTTCATATAACAAAGTTATAAGCAAAAAAAAAAAATCGCGAAATTTACATTTTCATCTGTATCTAGTGACCTATGCATTTTTTCGCAAATAACAAAACACCATTAAAATAGCCTCCTAATGGGGCAACTTTTGTCTAACTTAACCAACCTCGTAGCTCTTACGGTTCTCGAGATACCAATGCATTCGTACCTTAAATGGGACACCTGTATACAGACATCATCGTGAAAATGTTAAAATTGGATTCTAGAGACCTTAAATCGTGGTCATTTACTAAAATCTCGATTTGTGATTTTTAGCACGATCCCTATACCTCCCTTACCAAGGGTAGCGGGAGGTAAAAATAATGAATTATCTAATCATGTAAATGACGTTGAATAGAGATAAATTAATTCATAATTAACAAATACACAAATGGCACTAAAAACATACACTCCAAGATCCATGACATTAATTTTGCAATTTCGGAAAAATAGTATATTGTGTTATTAGGAGTAAAAGTGACACTTTGTGTGGCGAGCATGTAAGTTTGCACGACGAGCGGTACGCGAGTCGGACAATTGCATGCGAGGCACACAATGACACTTTTACTCCTAATGACACATAATATTTTTTCTTCAAACGTACGTATTTAAATAAAATAATTACAACTTGACGTTACAATAATTATAAATATGTTACGTGAAGGACTTTTGATGATTTCAATTGCTCTGTTGCTATGGATACTCGTATGGATAGTTGCGTATTTGTTCACTTTTTGTTATAAACATAAAAGTGAAAATTTTCACGTTTTGACGTTTAAATAAAAACTATGCAATTTTATATTCTCCTTATGTTCAATTATATCAGAATTTGAAGTATTGCTATGTACGGCCCTTGAAGTTGTTCAAATGAATGGAAGTTCAACAATATTATTGAAGGATATAATAGGTCGAGGAATAGCTGAAAAACAATATGATCTTTTCATATCACTTTAATTCTAAATATTATTACCGTCGTCGCCAATATGTAAGTCTTCTATTCTATATGTTATTTCGTTATATATAAACTGTTTATATTTCAATTTGTAGGTTATCTTGGTTAACTTGGGGCGATATGACAGGTTTCTATTTTACAAGTTAGTTCTTATTCGCTCATTTTATGTAGTTGCTATGGATATTTATTTCATTTCTACCTTGTTAATCAAGTCACAAAAGATGCTATTTTTACGACGTTTGAAGAAAAAATATTTTGCATTATAGTCAGTACATCATAGAATACACCCTTGATTTTTTACAATAAATACTTTTGAAAAAGCCTGTATATACAGGATGTCTCTTAAATAGGGGGACATGGCTTAACCACAGATTTCTGAGGCTAAAATAAGACGATTTAACTAAACTTGCTTCTACCGGAAAGTGTACCGTACCATTTAGCCAGAATTCTTCTTCAAAATTCTTCGAAAAAAATTTAATTTTGCTTGTAATAACAGAACGCTTATACGATTTGGATGAAATTTGGTATGACAGTTCATACGGTTATAAGTCATCTTTTAAGGTGATACTTGTTATTATTAGTGAACCACTAGTGTATGAAACTTAGGTGTCCCAACATTGATTATACCGTAACTTTTGAATGGCAACGCCGATAACATAAAATTATATTTTTTTTCAGAAAGATACATTCAATAGTAAACTTTTCTCTCTCTGTTTAATTTGTGATATCTGTTACGGTTCGGACAGAAAAAAATAAAATCTGAGTGACTGCATCGTGAATTTAATCTAGCAGTCTATCCAAATGTCAAACACCTAATTTCTAATGACAATAACAATTGTTTATGGATTGTCAAAAAATTCCATCGCAATATTCAGAAACTAGAAACATCCGTTTGTTCGGCCTAATAGTATTTTACTACCATTATTATAAATAACATGAATTAATATTTTAGCTTACTCCTAAACAAGTTGAAAAGATTGACAACTCGTTACTGTCATTAAAAATTACATGTTTGGCATTTGGACAGACTGCTAGATTAAATTTATTTTAAAAAAATTCACGATGCAGTCACTCAGGTTTTATTTTTTTCTGTCGGAACCGTAACAGATATCACAAATTAAACAGAGAGAGAAAAGTTTATTATTGAATGTATCTTTCTGAAGAAAAATAATTTTATGTTATCGGAGTTGCCATTAAAATGTTAAGGTCTAATCAATGTTGGGACACCTAAGTTTCATACACTAGTGGACTAGTGGTTCACTAATAATAACAAGTATCACCTTAAAAGATGACATAACCATATCAGTTATTAAAAGCAAAATTAATTTTTTTTTCGAAAAACTTTGAAGCAGAATTCTGGTTAAATGGTACACTTTCCGGTAGAATCAATTTAATATCATAACTTGTCATATGTAATTAAGAATAATTATTTCAATTTCAGAAAGCGTCATTTGTAATTCACAAAAATCAGTTTAATTTCAAAAAGCGTCATTTGTAATTCAGAATAGTCAATTTAATTTCAGAACGCATCAAATGTAATTCAAAAAGCGTCCATTGAATTTCAGAAAGCGTCAAATGTAATTCAGAATGCATAATTTATAATTCACAACGCTTTAGGAATTCTTATTCTCTATGAAAAATTGCATATATCAATCGTCATACCTCTTGGTGTCGACTGCCGAGCCGAGTGCACCGAGCATGCAGCGCAGCAGTATGATGATATTGTTTGCTGCTGAGCGATCACCGGTTACCTATCCAACTTATATTTTCACTGTAACTACACTGGCGAACTATAGGCCTAAATTGTTGAACTTACATAATAAAAAAAAAAAAAAACTTATGCTGATATGTGATTTTATTACTTTTATGTAATTTGAGAATATAAAACGTAAAATATTGCAAAAGAAACTAGGTAAACGTTTTATAAAATTATTGATAACAGCAATTATAAAGAAAAATAAATTTCTTATGGATATAAATATAATTATGTAAGGTATAATTTCAAATAATTTATAGGCAATTATTGCATTTTAGTTTATATCAATCTAAAAAATAATTTATGGCCCATAACTAAAATGTTCAATACGAAATATTTTTCAATTTATTGTATTTATTCCTGTTTAATTTATTTCTGTAAACTATATTTCAATTAGGACCGCAGCTGTATGCATTAAGTCACCTGCTGCAGTTCTAATAACACGAATTTTAATCGAACCAATTATTACGATTACGATTTATTTAGGGTACACCGAATACTACACAACACGTACTCTTAATACACGTACATATCTTTGTTAAAAATATATTTTTCTACAGTCTAAATACAACACAAGCATTTGCGCTCGCTTATGTCAACGCAAAATGGCACTTTGCCGCTCATGCGCGCTAAAGTAGAAAAACGCTCGCCGTCTAACAATATAAAATGTTGAGAAATGTCACTTGTCTACATTCTTAATGGGAACGTTTAATCAGGAACTAATGGCTAACACATTTATCACTTCCAGAAATCAATCTGACATGACTGCTCTGTCGGTATAGTACATAACCAAAAAAAGCCGTATCTCTGTGTAATGGAATACAGAAATAAAATAGGAAATTCATTTACAACAAACTAATAAATGCTTAGATTAGATTAAAGCAATAGCTCAAGCAGAATGGAAAATAACGATAAATTAGTATAAGTAGGTACTGTAAGTTCAAAGTGTACATTCTATTTTTTTTTTTTTTTTTTTTTTTTTTGTTATGAGGAGAACCCCATTGTGGCGACTGTAGAAAAAAACTTGTGTGTATATCAGCGTAAATGGACATTGTCGATTTCGAGAGAATGCCAACTTATCAATCAACAATATCCCATTTTGTGCTTTTAATACTCAAATAGGTTTTAATACTCAATAAGTATTTCATTACATTATTTATTAATTCATAATATTTATTTCACATAATTTGTGTAAACAATAAGAAGTAAAATATAGACGTAGAACCTACGATATTTTCCATTTATTTAACTAATTACATAATGAAAATTGTTAGAACAGTTACACAAAAGTAATGTAAACTGCATACGTAATAATATTTGCGAATATTTGTAATCAACTATTTTTGTATTACGAACTAATTATTGAAAGTAGAGCAATATTATGAATAAATTACACCCGAGTTATTGAATATCGATTGACATATGTGATTACAGTTTTAAGAGCAGTTTTACTTTTTATTTAGGTACTTCAGATTTACCGATAAAGTTCATCAACATTACGATAATATTAAGATTAATATATCAGCTAAAGATAAGTACCTATTAAGAAAGTATACGTATTTTTAAATAAAACAAACATCATTTAACAATTAGGTACTGACATACAATTATTGGGACATTATGTACTAACCAATTAACCTATAGTCTATGAGACATGAGACTACCCTCGAGACTACCTAACCTAGAAATAAATTGTTTTTTTTTTTCATATTTATTTAATTTTGATATTCAACAATATTTTGAAGACATGTAATACTTATTATAACTGCAAATTTATTACAATATAAATCCCCAGGAATACCTATATAAAAATAATGTCGTATTCAGAAGAATTATTTTTTCGGATTTTAAAATATCAGGTATCCTGATTTTTACCTCCCGCTACCCTTGGTAAGGGAGGTATAGGGATCGTGCTAAAAATCTCATATCGAGATTTTAGTAAATGACCACGTTTTAAGTTCCCTAGAATCCATTTTTAACATTTTCACGATGATGTCTGTATGTGTGTATGTGTGTGTGTATGTGTGTGTGTATGTATGTATGTATGTGTGTGTGTATGTGTAGGGATTTTGTCTTCACTCTAACTCAAATACTATCATTCAGAAAATTCTGAAACCTTGTATTTCCATCCCATTCTAATATGAATAGAAGCCATTAGATTTTGGTGTAAATCGGATAACCGGAAATGGCACTTTACCTGAAGCTCATAATGGTTTTTCTTCAAAAAATACCATTAAATGCCATTTTTTCGCATTTTATGTCTTATGAAAAATAAAGATTATTGAATTTTCTACTGGAATACATTAATACTTTTTCTATATATTTTACACATAAATTTAAAAATAATTTTTTTTATTAGTCGCGAAGCCTAAGATAAAGACAATAATTCGTTTGTTACGCAGTTCATATTTCAAATGAATGTAACTGACAGTTAATGTCACTGTCAAAAAACTAATCACTTCAAATTAATAATAGTGACATTTTAAAAAGAAAATAGTAAATAAAGCAATAATTTTCTGCAATGGAACAGTTTGCAGCGGTAGTAAATACGTAAGTATGTATTTAAATTAAAAAAAATTCAATAGCGGGAGGTTTTGTGTTGGCCACATCAGATTTTTTTTAATATTGGAAATTCTAATATCGGATTTATCCGAAATATATGGGAATCCGGTTATTATCGGAAACCGGATGGAATCGGAATCCGAATGAAACCGGAAATCGATTGACACCGAAATCCGGCTTAAACCGGTCTCTAGCCAGATTAGCTAAATCTGTCGCACCTGACCATATTCAATTATATTTGTCGAACATTTCGTTTTATGATTGTTATTCCTGCAATCCTATCCTGGAAATATATACCGTACTTGTCGTCTTACATCCTCCAGTATTCAAAATGTTATTTAGTCTATATAGACTACCGATTTGTCTAAAAATCGAAATATCCGGTTTTCTACAAATATTAGATAATCAGGAGTGATTTCCCCGGATACCGGATAAAGTATGTCTGGATTTGAATACCAATTTCCGGATACTTGATTCTAGCTGTCCGGATTTCGGGTTTCCCGAAGCCGATTATGCCGTTATCGAATTATGGCTGTACAGATTTAGGGTTTCTAGATTCCAGTTTACCGGAATCCGAGTGCGAAATTCTATAGTAAATGTATCCACGACTACTCATAAATAATTTAATGAAATTAATAATTATTATACTTTATGACAGATTTCATCTGTCAAACTCAAATAATACAACTGTTTAATATTTTTGTGCTTTCCTCCTCGATTTGTTCATAGCTCTCTGTACATTGCTAAAAATTATAACTTTTATTTTACCTTTCTCTCGCGAACGAAACACATGTAAACAAAATGTTTCGACTTATTAGATACGGTTTTTAATTCTAGGCATTTTTTTACTTCCCTTTTTGTCTAAAATTGATAGGGCTGAAATTAAAATCATTGTATTTCCTATGGTTCAATAAAAAAAAAATAGATACCCGGTATAATGAGTCTCATTCTTATCTGTAGGTTGAGCTGTAGGTACTGTACAAACTACAAAGTGTTCACCAGATGTCTCCTCACGGGCACTGTTGTGGAGAAAACACCCGAAGTGTTACTTTTGTGTTATTTGCAAAATGAAATAATTTAAGTCCATCATTCGATCGGCATTGAACCCTTTCGAAAATTTGAAACATACTCGTAGATATAAAATCCAGTGGCGTAGCTATCGGAGGGCAAAGTGGTGCAGTACACCAGGGCCCTAGAGTTTAAGGGGCCCTAATCGCGATTTTAATTTAACTTAAAAATTCGTATAATAAATATGCAAATAATATAAATAACAAGAAGCACTTCAATGATTTTTTATTTCGTACGCATAAGTTAACATTTTACTTTCAAACGAAATGTATTTAAACTTACATTCATTCATATTTAGTCAATAGAAAGAAGTTTTTAATAAAATATTACCTACAATTAAGATCACCCTACGTCCCGAATTTCCAGGGACAGTTCAGTTCAGTCTCTGTCCCGATTTTTTACATCTCGTTTTTTGGTCCCGAATTTGCAGTGTTTGACGAATTGTCTCCAAAATCAGTAGTGTATCTATATCTTTATTCGTATTTTAGAAATCGCATTTAGGCGCTTTGTACTAGTGAAGTGTTTTGTTTTAGTTATAATCCATTTTTCACTTCTGTAAATAGTTGCTGGTATGGTATTAACATAGACTTGTATATTTATAAGTAACTTATTTTATTGATATCTAGATATGATAGGAATATACCAGGGTTGAAAAAAACCCGGGTTTTTTATAAAAAAAACCCAGCCCACCTGGGTTTTATTGAATAAAAGCGGGTTTTATTGACAAACATCGAAATATAGTATGTATCATTCTTAACTTTAGTTTTATAAAGTATCTTAATACACATACACAAGTCGGCGTAATAGATAATAGGTATTAATATTATTAATATGTTTTTTTTTTAAGACTGTAATGTAATAAACAGTAAATTAACTAGAGAGTGTACATGCGTACAAGTTACGAATTAATATTAATAGTTGCAAGTCTGTGCAATGCAAGTGTGTACAAGAATAAGATCCAAGTGTCGCAACTAATAGTATGTTTAAAAAACTTAAAAAATAATTATGATCAAACACGAAGTACACAAAATGAAATTGATTGTAAAATGACAAAAATTTATGTATATATGTGTGTATCATATAAGTATATACCATATTTAATTAATAAAACATGATTTCATAAAACTGGGTTTTTAGATGGGGTTTTTTTGGGTTTTTTTGGGTTTTTTAGATGGGTTTTTTTTTTAAAAAACCCGGGTGGGTTTTTTTGGGTCGGGCATAATTGCAACAACCCTGGAATATACGTACCTACATATGTATATAGGTACCTTGTCTTGCAACCTAGAAAACTAATTCTGCTCCCTTAACCTGTTTTTTTTATTATTATTATTTTTGAGTGTACTATATATCTTTTCCTTTATAACATTATTTAATTTTGTATACCCATGGATATTTTTAAGTTATGCTTTGTAAAAATATTATAATTTGCATGTTATAACGCAAATTATTTTCTTTTTTTCGTTTATTTGTGTATTGAATAGACTTACATTAAGTAATAAACTATTGTTTTATATATTTTGTTTTAATTAATTTTTTAATAACCCTTGCAATATATATATATTTGTTCGTTAGAGGGCCCAAATTATTTTTTTTTGCACCGGGGCACTTAGAGGCCTAGCTACGCCACTGATAAAAACTATAATGCAGCATGATAAATTGAATATATTAATGAACAAAACACTAGATTTGAAAGATAACCTGTACCTGTAGCAAGAATTTCACATAGTTTTGCTAAATACATATCGCAAAGCGTCCTATTTCACAACATGAAACGTAAATGTTAAATGATGCGTAAGGAATGAATTATAACTACATTGTAACCAGTATTATACTTGATATTAATTATGAATTTTCATACAGCATATATTCTTTAAGTTATTACTAATTTCTATAATATGTTTCCTGTTTTCTATATTGTACACAATAATTGTTAATTCAACTTGTGTTTTCGGATTCCGTGCGTTACTAGGTCTTGAAGTTTATGATAATTTTAAAAATTTTAGGTTAACTGTCCAATAAATTCATATTAAAAGATACGAATTTTTCATTACTCGTTCCGGTATGGTTTTAAACGTGATAATATTCAACTTTCATTTTCTTTATAGCTGCAAAGTCATTTCTAATCTTTTTACGCGCTAGTGTTCTTGTGAGTACGAAACAATCATGTAATAAAAGTTTATGTACATAGATCGAAGAAGTGAATAATAACAGAGACGTGGAAGAAATTGATGTACACAATAAATTAACTAGGAGTAATTTATTAAATGAAAGCAGAGGTTATTATTTGAGTCGGAATAGAAGCGCGGCTTCTTGCTGGCACACTTATTGGAATCCAATAAGCTTATTAAAGCGGTAAATAAATACAGTCAACAAGATCTAAGGTTGGGGAGAGCGAATAAACGGAACAAGAAAGATTGCGTAACCATCAAGCAGAACAAATTTTAAATATAGGTTATTAAATAAGAAACCAAGTTTGAAATACATGTAATTAGTATTAGTGATACTCGGTCACATGTTTCATGTTTTCAAAATACACAATGGTAACTAAACTAACAAAAATGTATTATGTAAATTAAAAATATTCCTAGATCGACGTACACTTCTTATTGAATAGAACTAAGTATAAAATCAATCATGTTTACACCCAAATAAACATAAATTTTCCATTGTGACATAACATCTTTCTTTCTGAGGTATTTCCAAAATAAAAATAAACATTTCTTGCAAAAACTATTACCTGTGCTGAATAGTAGGTATTGTTATATTAAAAGTTCCACAATTTAGATGTGAGAAAAAAATAGAATGATTGTTCAAATGATTCAAATAATATTGAACTTCCGACATTTACTGGTGGCACAGAATCGAGAAATTAAGCATCAAAGTTTTTTTTAGTCATAGTTCTTGATAAAAATACATTACAGCTTATTTAAGATGTTCTTTGATGTAAAAATGTAGAAAATCAACTAGACATATACTCGTAAATTAAAAGAAAACCTATTATTTAAATTTAGTAAAGTCTAAAAAAGTTATAAAGAATTAATTTCTAATTATCACATTTTGGTAAATTTGTCCAGAATGTTTCCCAGCCAAAAAGGCGAACATCATATTAGAAACAAACACGGTATATGCATTCGCACAAGTTACGGCGTTTTTAGTTAATTTAGTCATCATGCAAATAACACAGGTGCTTAGGAAAAGTAGCAATTTTTTTAAAGTATGGCTAAATGTATAGTGTTTCCTGAAATAATGATTAATATTAATCAATGTCGATATCATATTTTTCTAGTAGGTATGTTAAGATACCAAAATTATCAAAAACCCGATTTCCGACTTTTTTGTAGATTCAGCGATTGATTTAGCAGGGCAATATAGTAATGAAAAGAAAATAAACATACATGAGTATATAATATAAAACACGTATGTTTATATGAAGTTTATTCAATAGAAAGATTGAAATCTTCTTAGATGAATCCTATTATACGAATAAGACGAATATTTGCTAACTTTTGGGTAAAGTAAAGCTTAATGTTTCCAATTTAGAACCACATTTAAAAGCTTCTATAATGTATTCAGAGAGCTTACAAAACGAGTTACAAACTTTCGTCATTAAATAAATGCGCGTGCTACTTTTAAATAGACTATATTTAAAACATACTGTAATTTTCTATTAGGCTATAGCCAACATAAAAACGAAATTTTTTGTAATACCTACTATTATTATTACAAAAATATTTATTAATGTTCGAACTGGCAATATAATAATTATTCTCGTAATTATTAAAATAAATTTAATTCAGAATATAATAATGCCTACAGAGCAAAAACAAAATGATATAAATATATAGGTAGGTATAGATGACAAAAATTAACTAAACACAAAATCATAGTAATATTTTGCTGTACTTATCTATTAATTTTAGACAAAAATGTTTCAAATAAAAGCTGCAGATAATGAAATTCTACACCTAAATCACAAATCAGATTTTATTTTTCACGTTAAGCAACCTGTTATATCGAATTCGGAATTTTATAAATATAGCTCATTTGTAGTGATGGCCGTAAAATTGACACAAAATTACAAATGAAATCATAATGTTTCAAGTCTGAACTGTCAGAAGAATTCCAATACATAATTTTCAGCTTAACTTCTTAATAAAAAACGTTCTATTTGTAAACCAAAACACAATGAATAGTAATTTAATAATTACGAAATCTCTTTTTATAATACAATTACTTAAAATAAATTGATATTTAACCTTATATAGTAATTTTTCTGATAGTTCAAACATTAGGCATTTATTTGTCATTTTGTGTCAATTACATGGCTGTCACTACAAATGAGCAATATATATATATATATATATTAAATTTCAAATTCGGTTTAACAGGTTATTAAACGAGGAAAGTCAAATCTGATTAGTGATTTAGGTGCAGAATTTTATTACCGACAACCTTTATTTGAAACAATTTTATCTAAAATTAATAGGTAAGTAAATAACTACAACAAAATAAAAAAAATAACATTGTATTTCCCATATAACGGATTTCAAGTAGACACCTGGCATGTGGAACATAAAATTTTACTTAAAAATATTATTTTAATAATTGTTCATAATTTATTAAAAGACAAAATTTATTTCACGTTTTCATAATAAACTTTATCTTTAACACTTTAAATTAAAATTAAAGTTGTTTTCGTTTTCACAATATAAGTTTATCACTTTAGCGAGTACTGTAGCATTACTTTAAAATAAAGATAAAGTCTTACAGTAATTTTAATTAAATTCTTAAAGTAAGTCTGATTATTAAAACGACCCTAAACAATATAATTGTATGAATTATTATTATTTATTTAAATATTAACATAATAAAATTAAAAATATTTTTCATCATATAAAATTTTGTTTTACAATTTATTGGTACTTTGCGGTTTGACTAATATTTCAAGTAGAGAGGTAATTGTTAACATTTTATAATCTATAACGGCTCACAGTCGGGCTAACATCAATAAATTATTTTTTGCTATTTTATTATTATGTTACTTTCTTGTAGATTAAAAGTTGTAAAAAGCTACTATCAAGTATATTTATATGTAGGTAAAATACGATGTAAAATATAAGAATAAAAAAAAACATAACTACACAAAATGTAAAGAAAATATAAATATATATTATCAAATATTTGTTGGCAAACAGTCCTATCTTTATTTACGTGTTCTAATAATCCGGTGAAGTGACAAATACCTCACAAAATAACACCAGTTTTATAGGTACAATTTCGTCTCTCGATTTTTGTTAGATTTCTGATGTAGGTTTTACCTAGTTAAAATCGCACAAAAACAGAATTCGATACGTGCATGAAAGTTTTATACTTTACAAAAACGAATTAAGAATTTGGAGTATTTGACTTTAGCATATTCATAAACAGGTTTGCGACACTCGCCACAGTTCCTGGTGAGTGAGTGAAACTCGAAGGAGAGAAATATAACAGTACATGACACTACAAGCGACCTTGACCCACAGGAAAGAAGATATTTTATTAATATTTCGCCAATAAACTCAAAAGATACTTCTTATAAATATGTAAATAAAACACATCACTTCTTTTGTGACTGTGACGATATCTTAGAAATGATTCAGATTTAATTGGTATTTAGAAAACGATTCGAATTTAATTGGCACTTATAAATAAGAAGTAAGAGATTCGTGGAGAGTGAACCAGAATTTGAATTCGACCAGTTTTTTTTTTGCGCATCAATCATTGTCCTCTTGAATACAGATAGGGGTTCCCGAAAAATAACATCTGGTATATTATACATAGTTTTTTCGGTAAAACTAATTCATCAAACAGAGAATTTTACACAGAAATGTATTGATATATGCTTTCATATATTTACTTTTATCTTTTTATGCTTCTTATTCTCGCTCAGAAAGCAAGAGTTTGGCCGTTTAGCTAAAAACTAATTTCGAAGTTATGAGCGGGAACTCTTGGGTGCTGTGTTTATGAAATTAGTGAATTTATAGAGAGAAGACTCGAGGCGCCCTGCCCACTTAGCTGCCCCACATTCTAGCACGTGAAAGGAAACTCGCAGCTTGGACTAGTAATGATCGACAAGGAAAAGTAAACGCGTTTGTTACCCGATCATTTCTTATGTAAATACCACTCTAACCATGTGCTATTGATTTTTACTCACAATGTCCTTGTAAACTAACAAACTTTCCCTCGTTTACTGAACATAAGAAACAATGCCTACAATAAGTTAAAAAAAATTTGATGTTCGAATAATGTAACCCGGAGCACCGTGCGAATTATTTTGCGCAACTTTCGGAATTAGGTTATGTTGTGGTTTTACACACGAGCATTCATGTCAGTCTGTCAAACGAGGCGGTATAACATAATTGCAATTAACGGGACAGTGTCTGTGTAATATACAAAATATAGTAGGTAATAAGTAAACTCACCAGAATACGAAGTATTGCGAAATTGGCAAATCGCAAACCCACTTTCTATAATACAACACTTTCCACCAGACTGGTGACACTTACACAATTTAATACACAATATTTTCTTTAGCATATTTTACTACACTAATAAACGAACATATTTTCAGCGTAAAATTAAAACATTCAGTCGCGTGTGTAAAAATTTAATCACGAAAACATTGTAAACAATACAGAGTAGTTCGCAAAGACAACCTCAACGACTGTCAGCTGCAAACTGACAGCTCGGCGTGCGAGTACTCACTAAACGTGACTGTAGCGCCGCTCGGTACTGCCATTCCCCGCTAGCTGGCAGTAACGTTCTTGCGCAAGTCTGCGCGATGAGACCCAGAAATACTTACCGCGTGCTTCAAATTGTACAACGCGCACAATCGCATATCTCGTCTTTTAAAATATTCCTACAATATTCAGCTAGTAAAAATAAAGAATACTCTTAATTATTACAAAGAGAAAAAAATATACGCACAATTTCTAAACGAAGTCTATATGCAAAAAGGAATTAAGAAATGTAATTTTGTCCGCATCATATTCTCCGTCATTACAAATAAATTTGATTCTTAATAAGTACATTCTAATTTTATTTAAAATCAAGTTTTTGTCTCATGGCCGTGTGCCTCAGTATCTGGTCAAGAATCTGGAGACCGGGGTTCGATCCCGACTCCTGTTGTGCACTCTTCACGCCAGCAATGAGTGCCCGTGAGGTGACGCGGGTAAACGCACATACGGTACGAATATGTCGTCATCATTACCGATCTGTACACAAAGCCTAACGCTTTCCTGTTGGGCACTCTTCACGCCAGCAATGAGTGTACGGGGGTGACGCCTGGTAAACACCCTCACGGTTCGAATATGTCATCATCATTACCGATCTACATACAAAGCTTTAGCATACCCAACAATTGATAATATTTATTTATTGTGTTACGTACCTACTATATTTACACAAAGATTTCAAAAATATAAAGACTGGAAGGGGAGTCAGTTAATTAAACATTAAAATGTCTGAAATGAAGTTTCGCTACGATCTGCCTTCTTCAATATCTATCAATTATTTATAATAAATTTATGCTTATAAATTCTACTTACATAAAAATTATTTTAAAAAACCGCTGAAATCGTAAACTGAATAAAAATTTATATCTAGATACACAAATAAATAAATAAATAAATAAATAAATAAATAAATAAAACACCACACACGAACACACATATGATCGTCAAAAATTTAAATTAATATATATTCAAAATGTAGAAATAGGCCAGTCGGCAAGGGTTTATTGTGGAAATAATTGGTGGCAAACTGGAGTAAATTTTATTATCTTTATTGGGACCTCCAAAAAGATATACTAATATTGCACGGTCTAGCGACCCCGGATTTTGCCGCCATATTGCATAAACTACGTGAAACAATACATATATATGAATTTTATGAATATCTCGGTTTGGATTAACTTTAGAGCAAATATCAAGTTATTGAAAATAGAGTAAATAAAATTGTCTACAAAAAAATACCTATCACTTTTTTCTTTTAATTGATTTGTTACAGAGCCATAGTCCTATAGTTATTCAAAGCACGCATCGTACGAGTATATACAGGGTCAAAGAAAGGGTAAAAAAATTACGGGCATGACCAAACTGAGTAAAAAAAATCTTAATCAACATGGGTCCGATCCCCAAAACTATAAGGGCCAATTTTACAATCTCTGGTTAAAATTTTAACTGCTAGTTAAATAAACAAAATTTAAGCGAAATGAAATGTCAAATGACAAATTTATCATTGCTGTCAATAATCCGATTCAATATTGTTTATTTAACTTACAGTTAAAATTCTGACCAGAGATTGTAAAACTGGCCCTAAGAGTATACGACTTTATTAAATAAGAGTTTTTGTTTTCCTTTCGACGTGATCTTTGATGTGCTTTTGTTTAAAAAAAAAATCAAATAACTGTTAAATGTTGTGGCGGCATTGGCCAATATTTCATTTGCAAATAACATCCTAACTATTAGAAATTGAGAAAAATGTTTCATACAAAATTTTATTGTTTTTTTTTATAGCCTATTTACTGGCATAGTTATTGGACTTTTATTGTTCTTCAGTATGTTAACAAACTTCATACATGCTGCACGCTTTCAATATCTGTAGCTCAGTAATCCATCAAATAACAAAAAAAAAAATGTGTAAAATACTTTCTGTGGTTCACGTGGATTTTTCAATATACCTTTTTGAAGGTCCAAATTAAGAGAATATAATTTATTCCAGCTTACCAGCATTTATTTCCACAGTAGGTTATTGTAAACGCTCTGCCGACTGATCTATGAGTAAAATACGAAAAAAAAATTGTTGAAAGATTACATTACTATAATTTTATTTAACTTACCAAGTTTTTGAAACAAAGTCAGTTTTACGTGATTTTACACAAAGTTGTTAAAAATACCATGAAACCGTGTTACAAAGTATTGCATACACAATATTTCTAATTTTTGTGATCTTGTTTTCTTCAGGTTTTTGTTTGCTATTTTTCATTTTTTGACAACTGCAATATTGTTACAAAACTATGCTCATTATCCTTTGAGAACATATTTCTTAATATTTTTTTGTAACAAAAAAATCCTTTTCTAAACTTATTTAATTCAATACTTATTATTTTATTTATACATACATAGCTACTTACATTGTTTCCCATGGGATGTTTTTTTTTTTTTAGGCTGGAAGAGAGCATAGCAACCCTGCAACCAACTGAGCTAATAATTATTTTTCTCAATTTCTAAATACAATAATGAGAAAGCTTTCATATAAGATTTTGATTTGATCGGCTTTTAGTTATTTTTAAATATTTAATAAAAAAAAAATATCCATCAGAATGTTTTTGTATGCATATAAACGAAAATAGAATTACAAGAAATTAGAATCTCAAATTCGACTAACAGTTAAAGGGATAGGTAAAATTTAATTTTTTAAAGAAGTCCGATCAAGGATCAAAGTCATCTGTATCATCATGAGCGAATTAACAAATTTGCATACATTTATCCTTCTTATTTGCAATGATAAGAAGCGAGTACGGAAAGAATGGACATAACTCGCTTATCTTTTAAAAATTTAAATTGTTTAGAGTTTAGACTATAAGTTACGAAATGCTTTTTTTAAACTATGCTCGTTGTTGTCAATATCGCTGTAACGTAAGTTAGTTTTATTAATTCAGATGTATTGCCTTGATTCATAGCCGTGCGTACAACGTTATTTTCTGTCAACGTCACTGACACTGACATTGTGCCAGTATTTTATATTTTACAAATTTGGTTTCATATATGTTAATAAACTAACCAGTTGACTTATTTTTGAATTTTGAATGCTTTTACTATAACAATATATTTTTATAATAACAATATAACATTATTATGTTATGTGCCCTCATAAAAACAAATTAAACGACGCTACTGAATTGCACAGAATGGGCGGAGCTTAAATCATAATGGGCTACTTGCGTACCTTTTTTTTATTAAATATTTTTGAAGAGCAGGTAAAAGCTTGCTACCCATATTTTTTCTTTTGGCAAAATTTTTATTAATTAGCCAGAAAAAAAATAATGAAATTTGATTATTTGAATTACCGCCATGTATGACGTAGAATTACGCCGCACCAATGAATGGTCGTAAAGCCATAGCGTTTGTTTGTACGGATAATGTAGATCCCCTGTTTGACGTTTCAACAATAGTTTGGAGGTTAGTATTTTAGTTTGTCTTTTCCGTATCGATATTTTAAATTACATGCAACTACCTATGTGTTTATTTGTGAAGTAATTAATATATTTGAGAGCCCAGAGAGAAAAAAATAAACTAATGTCAAATTCAAATTAAAATTTTCTCGCACGTAATGCCATCTATACGTTACATTTTTAAACATATGGTTTCCTTTTCCATTTTAATATAATGACGTCACAGAAAATTTTCTTTCTTAATTTACTAAAAAACAAATAATTTTTTAAAAATAAAATTTATATTTTTATATATGTTTTCAACATAACATTACGTATATAGTGATAGAAATCGGATTTTCAGTACCACGCAAGTAGCCCATTCAAACAATTCGTAGATGACATTGATCGAAAATCTTTAAAAAATTACTGAACGCATATTTTTACGGCACTCACATTTTTCAATTTTTAAATAAAATAGTTTCATATATCTCTAAGAATTAGAAATAGATCACTTACCGAATAGTAACTATTCCAAATGCAAATAACTATCTAGATCAGTGTTTCTCAAATTGTAGTCAACAGTCTGTTCCTTGGGGTTCCTCAGGCTCTTTAGAAGAATTGCCGTATAAGCTATAAAATATATTAAACTTCTTTTGCATAAGTAAATATAATAGAATTATTTTTTTAAACGCGTAATTGTTTTCTATTATTGTAATTTAAATTTAAATGCGACGGTCACGATCACGATCTTAGATCCAAGTCAAGAGAGGGTTACCGTAAAAACAGAAAGAAGAAGGGGTCCGCGAACCAACAAATATTGGGAAACACTGATCTAGACGATAATATCATGTTTTAATATCTAAATTAATTAAGATGATTAGTTTTACGAATGAACAATAAAAATTTATTTATTATCATAATGTACATCCCTTAATACTTAAACATATTCGATAAATTGATTAATTCTTAAACATCTTTCTAAAACAACATAAACATCCGCGAAATTTATTGTTTTTCTTTTGTCTTCGCGGAGATATATTAATAAAATTTATAGATTCATTCCTAGTTGCTGAATCTCTGTCAGTCACGGACGTATATTGCACAACAGTACTAACAGAATCAAAATCTACTCTTCTACGTGTTCTTAACTCGTCTGATTCGTTGTCTATAGAATTAGGTAGAGATATCCGCAATGAACCACATTCAGACATTTCTTTCTTTATGTAACAAATTTTTTGCCAGTCCGTGTCATTAACTTGAGTTGAAACATTTTTCGCTGTACTGGCACACATAATTTTCGGAAATGGCCCTTTATTTGTAGCTACATTTTTAGTGATATTTCTAGGAGATAGTATTTTGATACCTTGATCACATGCAGGTTTGTTTATATGCTGTACTTTATCATTGCCAACGACTATAATTGTACTATTTTCTTGTCTTCGAGGTGATATTATTACTGATTCGGTATTAGATCTGTTTGAGAAGGATACAGATTTTATAGATGTTGGGGACTCTTGCAATTTTGTACACTCAAAATTTGATTTATAATCACCTCTATCTAATGACTGATACCTTTGAGTTCTTTTAGGCGTAATTTGAACAGGGCTTTCTTCGTTCGAATCAGATTTTCGTTGTTTTTCTAATTTAAATTCATTTTGTAAATCTATAATTTGTTGTTCAAAATATTGGACTCTATCTTGTAATTCTTCTACTGTACATTTATCATAATCTAATGTTGATAAACGTGGTGATTTGATAGAATAAGTATTTAGGTTTAGACAATGGAAACTGTTATTTCTAAGAATTTGTTTAGGTTTTTGATCTATATTTCTTTGTTTAACATCTTTTTGTTTGTTTTGTTTAGCCTGTTCCCGCTCATATTTTTTATTTAAGGTTAAAAACTGGCTTCTTTTAGGTGTATCTCTCTGAATATATCTTGTATCGTCGTTGATAAACTGTTCATACTTCTGATACAACTTCTGTTTATCACTCACACTATCCAAACTCGTTGTATCATCTTGGTTTGTTGGCTTCCTTTTCTTTTCTTTGCCTTCATCACTATTCCGGACGTCAATATTTGATGTATTGCTATCATTATACGTTCTCCTCGTTGTTATTCCCGAAACGGTTGACTGATCGCTGTGCCTTCTTTGGCGCTGATTCTGGTTAATGGAATACATATTATTGTCGGCGTTGCTGTCCGCGGAAGAAGTGTAGGTGTCACTCTCGGAGTCAAGGTATTCGTTGCGAAAATGGATCCCAGCCTGAATGGCGGAGATGTTGTCTTCGAGCTGTTGTTGGTATGCCGATGGTGTTGGTTCTTCCACAATAACCTCCAAAGTGGAGAATGGATGGCGTTGATAGTAGTTTTTTTCGTATTCGTTGATGAGGAAAAGTTCGTTGAGAAGTTGGCGCATTATAGATGCACGGTTACTGAAGTCATCTAAACAAGAAACAATATTAATATAAATATTTTATTAGGTACATTTATATTTTATTAAAATATAGTATTTTATTATTTAAAGTAATAAAACAATTATTCGCATTGTTATATTTTCATATTTGTAGGTATAATATAAATTATAAGTGCGGATTCAGAAACATTTCAGAAAGGCAGGAAGAGTGCTCATCGAAGGTCAGACTCCCGATGTAGATGTACGATATACAATAGTAAATTTGTACGTAAAATGAAAAAAAAAAAATATGTGCAAGAATAACTAATTAAATAATTCCGATGAAGAAGTTTGAGATAACATACAATTTTGAGTGTTCATAATGACAATTTCAATGTCCGGAAGTTCGCAACACTGAACATTAGTTCGTTTGTTTAACTGACAGCAACTAACAGATAAGTTAAAATAACCTACAAAAGTAAATATTTCTTTCCTTTTCAAAAATTTTCGACTTCAAATAAAATTCAATTCGCACTTTGGCACTGAAGTTCCTTTTCTATCACTCATATGGTTTATTTTCCTCGGCCCTACGGCGCCGGCAACTAAATTCCACATTCGTTATAAAAAGTAGAATTTCAGTACCTACCTTCATACATAAATAACTATTATTAGATTATCTGTTTTACATAAAATATGTATAATTTAATTTAATATTCTGAATTGTATTTTCCATGAAAATTTATACGATAAAAACTTAATAAGTGCCCCTTTTATTATATAGGTATATTTCGTGCTTGAAAGTTAGTGATTATTTTATTATGGACTTCATTGTTTTAATAACGTCATATCGTGTAATGGATAGAAATAATATATTTTTTTACTAACAAAGCCCATAGTATACGAGAGTTGTTGTCTAACAAACGAACTTATGTAATGTTGCGAACCTCACATTGAAGTTTTTGAAATTAACACTCAAAATTATGTGTTACCTCAAACTTCTTTGGAATTATTTAAGTCGTTTTTCTTGCACATATTTTTCGTCAGTTTATGCACAAAATTTACTATTAATTAATAGTACACCTACCCAAATTATATTATACGTACAATAATTCATAAGCTTGATAACACTGCATTTACATGATATCTTTGTATAATGGATTCTTTTAGTACCGATTTTAAACGTATAATGACGAGTTTTGTTCACTTCAGTGACAATTTCAATAAATAATAGTTATTTATGTATTAAGGGAATAAAAAGGAACTTCAGTGCCGAGGCGCATATTAAATTTTATTTCAAATCGGAATTATTTAGTTCGTTCTTCTTCCACGTATTTTTGTCATTTTAAGAACAAATTTACTACTGTAAATCGTACACCTGCCCAAATTATCTTGCATCTGCAGCAATTATATAAGGTTGGCATCACTGCAATTCCATGAAATCGTCGTGTAATGGATTACTTTAGTGACGATTTCTCAGCTTTAATGACGATTTTTGTGCACTTTAGTGAAGATTGCAAATAAAATATATTATTTGCACGATTGGGTTTATTTATTGTTTCCCGATATGGTTTCCAAGTAGGCTTTGCTTACAAATTACTGATCAGTAAGTGATGTAAATCACTTACCGATCAGGAGGTGGAGGCAGTAAGTAAATAAAAACAACGATCAATGCTTACTTTAAAAACGACAACCAAATTTTTTTAACGTGTCAAAATAATTTTCAAACCTTATTATTTCAACTATGCGCGCCGATCGTGCAAAAAACGTAATAAGCATTGCCGTCAGAAAGTGCTCTTCTACCTGTATCGGATGTATTGGAGATCTCGACTTCGTCTCCAAAATTATCATCAACCGGTAGGAAGCACTAATTTCCTTTAATACTTAAAAACCTAACTATATAATCTATGAACCTCGTCCCACATCAGATGACTCACCCCTCTTAATTTCATTTTATTTAGTTAATATACATAGGATACGAATATAACTAATGTAAATACTCTCCAATTTCTTTTAATATTACAGACATTTTATCGTTCTAAAGGCACATAGCAAGAAATATTTCTAAGGGCTGGTTTTACAAAGAAATTTAATCTTAAAATTTAGTTGTCAAGTAAATTTTATGAAATGAACAAATTGGAATCAGTTTCTCTGTTCTTGAGACTTTTAAATCATTGCTGTCAAAAACGTGTTGCATTTTTTTTCTTTTCATTACTTACATTTGCTATGAAAGTAAAATTTAAGTAAAGATTAAAAATCTTAATCTACGATAGTACGTAAAATTACGGAAGGGTAAAGGGCCATACGTAAATTTTTTTAAAACTTGAAATTTCACCTTTTAAACTTGAAATTTCACCTTTTAAACTTGAAATTTCACCTTTTTAAAACTTGAAATTTCACCTTTTAAATATGAAAATTCACCTTTTAAACTTGAAATTTCAACTTTTTAAACCTTGAAATTTCACCTTTTAAACTTACGTTGCAGTTTGTATTTTTTTAAATAAAAAAATGCAAACTGCGACGTAACCTAACTAGCAACTCATAATTTGAAAAAGTTGAAATTTGATTAAAATTTTTAAACGCGCTAAATTTGTAAAATCAGCGTGAATATTTTGTTATCATAGCACACATTTAATATTGTGATACTAATTCACAAATAAAAGTATTTTTTTTTTAATATTTAGTGGGTTTTTAGATTCTATCGTAGATAAAATATTGTACGATACACATACGTAAAGCATCTTTAGTCACTCACGGGTCTTATAACCCTCGCTGAACTCGTGTTTTAATTAACCCATTCGTTACTAAAGAATAGCTTCACGTACTTTTATCGAAATAACTATTATAAAACCGGCCCTAAGAAAATTACAATAGTAAATTATAATAAAAGCAATGTTACCCAATATTAATAAGCAATATGAAATTAATATATTGATTTGTTTTAAGGCAGGTTAATGTAAGCTGTAAACTTATGCATTTACCTTACTTTATATTAATAATAATAATATTCTTTATATGCTGGCGTATCATAATAAGAACATTATAAACCTCAGTTTCAGTACTCTAATGGCTTTCATTATAGTACTCAGTACCATAATGAAACCATTATGGTACTCAGTATCATAATGAAATTATGTAAAAATGTAACAACGAAATTCGCAGAATTATTTAATTACAATTTAATTATTGTAAATATTTATAATACATTTTCTACAATTGGTAAGCGTAACACCAGGCAAAGAAGTCGAAAGTGTTTCATTTGTTTGATTACTAATTTGAACATTGTTTTGAATATTCTGCTGCATTGGTATATTCTTTTTACCCAGAATTGCTGCAGATATTTTTTTCTTATTCTCTGCGGAATTTTCTATGTATCCTTCTGCAACTGTATTACTTCTCCATCCTCCGTGACATTTAACAGTTTGAATATCTGCTCCGGAATCTGCTAACAAGGAGGCGGAAGATCTTCTAAAGGAGTGGCCAGTGTATTCCTCCGGGTTAGGAAGCTTAAGAAACGTAGCGATGAGTTTAGGCATATTTCCAAATGTGTGAATTCCTACTGGGAGCGTTGTAAATTTATTGTTTCTATATGACACAAAAAAAACGAGAATGGGCGGCATGCTTTGGACGCAAGGCGGCATATTTCCTAGTAAGTTCTACCATATTCACACCTTCAACACTTCCAGATGTAACAAAAAATTCCCGAGCAATTTTAGTTTTAGTGTTAGGAATAACAATTCTAAAAACTTGATCTTGATCAGTTACATTTTCTACAAGTAAATCCTTCAGTTCTTCCCTTCTACATGCTCCACTTAATCCAATGATGAACACTACCTAAATATAAAAGATTGATTAAATAATAGAAAAAAATATTATTTTGATTGATTTTTTTTACCTTTATCATTAAAAACTGTTAATCATCTGCATCTAACAAAAACTTTGCGATGTCTTCTTTGGTAAAAATTCTGGACTTCTTAGCTCTATAGCCTTCGGATTTCCGCTTCAAAAATGCTGATATCAATGTTCTTCTTAATTGACAAAACACTTCGTAACATGGAGTAATACGACCAAAGGGACGAGGATTTTCTGTTTTTGGCCAACTCTTCAAAATATGCCAGTAACACTTTCTCATTTGTAATATTTTTCACCTTCTTCTTTATACACCATTCTTCGTAACGGTTGAACGTCAATTCGTAAGTTGCTTTAGATTTTTGTGGTAAAAGTGATGAAACAACATTTTGCGCTGAATTTTCTATATCAGAAGGCAAACTTTCTTCAGAATCACTCATTTTTTGCCGAAAATTGTCAAACCTTGTTTATTTGTAAACAAGTAATTTGTTACTATGTGGTTACCATAACTCCATATAAAGAGAACATCAAAATCAGCATATCTGATTTTTTAGATTTAATTTTTTGGGACGTCAAAAAAATAATGTATTTTATTTTCTCATTGATTTACGCCAGCATATAAAATTTTGTATGTTATACGGATCATAATGTCAAACATTATGGTACACGCCGTGTTATCAAACTCGGCTTTGCCTCGTATGATAATCTTCACGACTAGTACCATAATTATTGACATTATAATCCTTATAACATAAATAACTATTATTGTATTTCGAGTACAGTTGACTTATTACAATTGATTCATGGTGGTGAGTTAATTTATTCATATATTTATATACTTGCGACGTTTTCCTTGCGTTGGCGTTGATGGGGATGAAATGATAAAGACACACACAAACAACCATACCTTACCCGGGATTCGAACCCGGAACCACCGGGGTCGGCACCTTACTTTATATTACGCTGCCCGATTCATGTACTTCTTAAGGCAAACCAATGCAGGCCGATAATGTCAATTTATGTAAAAGTGGCATGACTTTTTTATATCTACATTATTCAATTAACTGTATTAGTTGAACATCTTTTTCTATCACTCATTTTTCGTCCAGACAAAGTGACAGATCTCATTAAAAATAACAAACGACAAATCTCTAAAATCAAGATATCATACACGAACATATCCTTTTAATTGGTAGGCATTATACATTAAAAATTGCCATATTCTAGGGTTACTGCATAATGCTAATGTTATGGTTACAGCATTTGTCTATAACCAAATTATTAATGCTAAGGCATAATGCTAATGATAAGGCATAATGCTGATGATAAGGCATAATGCTAATGCTAAGGTAAATTCTGAAGGTTACAGCTTACATAAATCAGGCTTTAAGATTTTACCATTAAAGTTTTAATCTTTAGCTAAAATTTTAATTTAAAATTAAAATTAGATTTATATAATAATAATAATAATAATATTAATAATAAACTGTATTAGTTAGTTAAGCCATGATAAATTAATTTTTGAAGCACCGCCCTGTAGTTAGCCTCGCCCAATCTAGCACCAATAGCAGTAATAGGGTACATATTATTTAAATCTTAAAATTTAATTTGAAGTTAGCCCACCCATAAATTTTATAATTTCCTTAATAATGCGAAGTGCACTAATGATCCTTTATAGTGCACTAAAAAGCACGATTGATGCACTGACTTTAAGATAAAAAAAAATGGTGCTAAATTCGGCGAGGCTAACATTAGGGCGGTAACTGAAGCGGGCCGGAGCTCGTATACTCAAAAGATTCAGGGTTAAACGCTAAATATTATGACGACGTACGCTGTTATTCACTCATATCGGTCCAATATTTTAAGTCTATAAAATTTAAATCATATCGTTTTCAAAATCGTGTAATATATTGGATGAAAAGTGTGTAGTACACGATACAATATTTTTCATATTGAAATTAAGATGATAAATTCCAACGACTAGTTTTTAAGAAAATTCAACCAATGGGAACAGTATTATACTGATAAAACCTCGTTACCCTGATAATTTTCCGCTACCAAGTAAATAAACAGTTGTTATTGTTTATAACTGTCAGTGTGACAATTAATGTGTCAAGTTTCATTTTGTGTTGTCTTTAGAATTTATCTCACCAAATACCACACGACCTCTCAGATTTTCTCAGATATTTTTAAGCACATATTTTTTTGCTTTTAAGCAAAATCACTCAAGCATACTGACATTAGGTAAAACCCCTCCTCCTTCGGAGTCGGGATTTACCATGCAGTTTGCTTTCGTGTTTGTTGCTAAGCAAAAAAATTTGTGCAAAATAAAAATTTATCGATAAAATCAGGAGGTCTTGTGATATTACTTCTGATAATTTACATGATATATTGGCTCGTGTACTGAAGGCTTAAGATATACGAGTATGTAAAATGGGGAACAAATGCTATAAGTTTAATTTTTTTGAAGGGGAGAATAAAATATACTTCACGAATGTGACACTACTGATGCTATACTTTTCCTATGATTGATTAAAAAAAGAATAATAATTCAAAAATATTTACCCTGTGTTGTCAAACATCTGTCAAAATCAAATATACAAAAAACAATCATAGCAACCTATTTTATCGCTCAGTGGACCAGCGCCCAACCGCCCTCGCCAAAATGACCGTATCCGTCGTATACGGCTGCACTCTAAACTAAACATGCCCGTGTAGCGAACAAGCACGACTTCAACCTATGAGACTGATAAGTACCTAAATAAAATTGAAGAATTATTTTAATACGAAATCCTTCTACTTATAACTATTTCTTTTTACCTCCCGCTACCCTTGGTAAGGGAGGTATAGGGATCGTGCTAAAAATCTCATATCGAGATTTTAGTAAATGACCACGTTTTAAGTTCCCTAGAATCCATTTTTAACATTTTCACGATGATGTCTGTATGTGTGTATGTGTGTATGTGTGTATGTGTGTGTGTATGTGTGTATGTGTGTGTGTATGTGTGTATGTATGTGTGTGTGTATGTGTAGGGATTTTGTCTTCACTCTAACTCAAATACTATCATTCAGAAAATTCTGAAACCTTGTATTTCCATCCCATTCTAATATGAATAGAAGCCATTAGATTTTGGTGTAAATCGGATAACCGGAAATGACACTTTACCTGAAGCTCATAATGGTTTTTCTTCAAAAAATACCATTAAATGCCATTTTTTCACATTTTATGTCTTATAAAAATTAAAGATTGTTGAATTTTCTACTGGAATACATTAATACTTTTTCTATATAATTTACACATAAATTTAAAAATAATTTTTTTTATTAGTCGCGAAGCCTAAGACACAATAATTCGTTTGTTACACAGTTCATATTTCAAATGAATGTAACTGACAGTTAATGTCACTGTCAAAAAACTAATCACTTCAAATTAATAATAGTGACATTTTAAAAAGAAAATAGTAAATAAAGCAATAGTTTTCTGCAATGGAACAGTTTGCAGCGGTAGTAAATACGTAAGTATGTATTTAAATTAATAAAAATTCAATAGCGGGAGGTTTTGTGTTGGCCACATCAGATTTTTTAATTTAATGTATCTGTGTATTTCTTTACGTGTAAAAATATGAGTTTATTTAAAGTAATAAAGTAATACAGCAAATATTTTACTTTAGAGGAATTGTAGTTTTAAGAGAGAATTTAAAGGACGTTAGTTTATGAAGTTGTATTGTAATTTTATTCAAAGAGGTGCATTAACAAAACGTCTAAACTTAACAAATGAATCTTGATACAAAAGTAAGGCGATGTAATTACACCAGAAACACAAACGTTAGTGTCGTGAATGTAATTTTCATGTAAATCCATGCAGTAGTATTGTCACCCAGGGGCCAATTATTCTATGAGCACCTTTGAGGTGAGGTTAACTAGCGACCGCCCATTTCAACATCTTAATTGTGCACATTACAATCCTGATTTCCTAGCATAAAACTTGACACTACCGACTGCGACTACTACGACTACGACGTCAAGTACAGTTAATTCCCCAAACTAGCTTTGATCTACGTAGTTGGGATTTGTTGTTGTCGGTGGTTTACTTTGAATAGAAGGCAACGGCGAGAGCATGTAATATATTTATACAATTAATATTTAATCTTGTTTTGCGTTTAAAATTAAATGACAATGACAGTTCTGGATTAAATCTCATTTCGCTAGAAGACGTTGAGTTGTCAAATTAATAAAATCCTATTTCATATATGGATGAACCATGTTTCACAGACAAAAAAAAAAATACAGTAAAATTGTACATTATAATTTGAGATATTTTTTATTCTTGTTTCTGATAATGAATATTTCTCAACCTTTCTCTTGCATTTAAAGACACTCTTTTACGATATCCAAGTAACCTACGTCTTCTTCGCTGCATTTGTATAAAAAGGCAATTGTTTGATCTTATTTAAGATAACGTTAACCCACTGGTATGATAAGGGTATGTTTGATCTAATGATTTTAATGGACCCACTTTCCTCTACGTTTACTTGACTGACATTAGCGATACGATAACTATATACAGGGTGTTAATACTAAGTCGTTACACCCGAAAATGGTAGTTAGAACTCATTAAAACAAACAACTTTTCTTAGGTCCAATTTTTGATTTGGTGCCCCGGTTCGTAGTTATTGGAGTTCTTTTGTTTTTCGGAAAATCGTCATAACTCTCATATATTAAAAACTATTGAAAAAAAAATTCTTTCAAATTTACCTTTAGGCTCTCTAAAATATTTTTTTATTTTGTCAAATGACAAAATGGCGATCGATCAAAAATTTCAAAACATGATTTTTCGATAACAGCTCCATCTATTTTCGAAAGTAATACATTTATAAAATCCTTAAACTATCTACTACAATATTTGTCTTAAACATGTGTACAACAGCATGTATACTATTGTATTATAGTAAAATCGAATATTTGTCGTCTGGGTTCATGATTAAGAGCCTAACTCAAAGCTGGAGTCCGTACAGTGGTAGGTATAAAAAGGCATACCATCCTTTTAGATGTTCAGGTGTCGCAATCAATTAGAAAAAATTATAGCTGCTGTTTAATTTTTTTTTTGTTTTTTTTTTTTGGATACAAAGGGTATTGTGGTAATTTGCTTCTATTCGTAGATTCCTGTAATGATAATTTGAGCTGTAGAAAGCATTTACTAGGCGTCACCTCCCGTGCTCTTAAAGCAGTCTTGGAGAAAGGGGTCACTTTTGTGCTATTTGGAAATTGAAATAATTTTCAAGTTTTCAGTTAGACTTCAATCGGAATCGAACCCCGGCAGTCCGAATCACAACCGGTCATTTAACGGAACGCACACAACCACAAAAATAAAAATGTTTCAATAACTGGACAATATACGCTGATTTACTGAAATAAGTGAAAAAAGCTATAAAGGAAAAGTTTGCTTCTTGACAACGCATCCGTACATTACTCCTACAGCAATGTTGCATTTTGCATTGTATGTCGTCACGACCATGACAAACTATAAAATAAACTACCTCTCTACATTTCAGATCTGGCTTCGTCACTATGATTTTTGACAAGTTAAAAAAATGCGTAGGGGAAATAAAGTTAAGAAGGATGAATAAGTGAAAGCTGCAATTTCAAACTATTTTGAACCAAAAACAAAACTTTTTTGAGAGTATAAAAGCATAAATAAAATAAATATGTCAACGGTATATTACCCTTTGCTGACATGACATCCTTACTGGGTAGACGTTTACCAGGCGTCACCATACGAGCACTCATTGCTGGCGTTAAGAGAGTACCACAAGGGTCACTTTTTTCCATTTACAATTCAAAACAATTTTGGCGTTGGTCATGATCGAACTCGGGTCCGCAGATTTGCGACCACACACTAAGGTATTTTTTATTAAATTCATTTAAAATTTCACTTAAAATTGAAAAATTTGAGTACAATTATTATATTACGAATATTATATTACTTCTCTGCATACGACAAGAACGTGACATGTACATCAAAAAACGTCACCATATTAGTAGGTACAAAAGACAATGCATGTCTTACCGTAATCGTATTATCTTGGTTAAAACAATATCATTTTTATCAATATCGTATATAATTACGAGTATAATTGTTGATTGTGATAACACAATACCATTTTCAATGTTAATTTGGAATTTTGCGCAACATTTAACATTAATTTACCTTAGTTGGTGAAAGCAAGAAATTGATTAAATTTTATTAGCCGAATATTAAATAATTTTGAACTAAAGTAAAGCCCTTTATTATAGCTATGATACTTTAACTTGACGACAAAGCCTATACCAAATAAAGATATCATCTCCTCGTCTCATTATGTAGAAAGAAAGGATGTCGACGTTACGACGTTCTATAAGAGAAGTTTTACAATATAGTATACAGCCGAATTGAGTATGTTTGCAGAATGTCGATGAATGGCTTCAGAATGAAATTGCTTGGGGTTCGTAGAGTAAATAAATTGACATTAATGAGGATTTGTGGATAGGGATGAGAATAAAAGAATTGTCAGTGCAGTGTTTGGGAAATTGTTATCAATATTAATGTGAACGCTTATACGCCACGCCCACTATTCAGTGTCAAACATCGAGGAGAAATCAAGTAAATAAATAGGGGAAGAAATGTGCTTATAAAGAAAGAAAGATACTTGATTTTACGGAAAAAGTGAGGTTGTATCAAGAAGGCAAATAAATTTGTGAAGAATATTTTAATAAAATATACTTATTCAAAGCATTTTTGTGAGATCTACAAACGTTTATAAATTGACTTACAGACCTTATTGATAAATGCAATTTTCAGTACGCATATAAATTAAAAACTTGATTCTTCATCAGATTCAGAGACAGGTATATTAATTAATTCTTTATATAACAAAACAAAGAGAATATACTATATCTGAATCCATTATTTTATTTTCTCAATGTGTAAAATTTTAGGTTAATAAACAGATGTGTACATAGGATAGAATTAAAATGTCTACCGAACAACGTTTAGTTACCCCCACTCCTCTCTGCACTTTCTACACCACCTCGCGAGTCAGGTCAGAAACGTGAGCACTTTTTGTCATCGAACAGCCTGCCAGAAGCTGCCCGTTTCTCATAAAACTTGTTAGTGTAAGAAAGTTAACACTAGGGCGGCCTAGTATATGTCATCGAACAAAGCTAATATTAAAGGCAACTATAAATTTATTAACAAGGGAATTAACAAACTGGTTAATAAGAATTTACGATTATGTAAAACAGATATTATGACATCATAAATTTGATATAAAATACATTTTGCTCTTTTACATAAAAATTAACATATCAACGAATTTATATTTACAAATGTTTGATATTTTGCTGAGATCATCCATATCCATTATTAAAAATGAAGCTACATAATATGTACATTCGTTAATATTTATACATTTGTATAAAACATCACGCGTGTATTCAGGTATTAACGAATTTGTTTAGTGTATCACTATTATCACAATATATTCTAATAATAATGAACGCACGAGTGATATTCATTATGATTATATAATGAATAAATTTGATGACAAAAATAAAATACAATTTTTGACGTTTATTGATAAATAAAAAAACGTGTTTACTGTTACTAGCCCAGGAAAATTAAACTTTTGCTTCCCGAAAAATATTACAAAGCTGGAAATGATTTTAATCCACTTTGAGCATCCCAAATAAGAGTCATATGAGTTTGCGACAGTTTCTGAGGTAAGCTTAACTTTTGGGAGCCGAAAAACAAAGAAATTTTGGGACATGTTTCAGTTTTTCGCTTATAACTGGAGAACGGTGAATCTTATAGAAAATTTTATTCTGTCTAAAATTAAAACTCACAAAATTTCGCGTCTAAAGAGCTTTTAAATGTTAAATTTAGTTCAGCAGTTTAGCCACAATCGATCGTCAAAAATCAGCATTTTTTACCAATTTGGTTGAAAAGTGGGTTATGCTCATTTTCACACGCCTGTAACTCAAAAACGGCTCCTTCATATAAAAAAGTCAAATTATAAATGTTTTTAAAATGTATATTATTATTGAAGGGTCTCCTTATAATTTACTGTGGTTTCAAATTGGCACTCGGTTGTCCCCTTTTTGGCCATGGAGGCATTCCGTTTTATTAGGAGAGTCAAATGACGGGCCAACTACCACTATCAGAAAATAATTTCAATTTGACATGTTTGCCTCCTACTGAAGCGGCTGCTCACCAGCACTCCCCCCAGGGGGCATGTATGGAAAAATAACATTCTTGATCCACAGCAGAAGGGATGGAAGTCCACCAAATACGGTCTAATTCCAATTCCAACAGCCCAACCTCCAGCGCCCCAGAAACTAGTAAATATCATATCCTGCGTCTGCACAGAAGGATGCCAAACTGCTTGTTCCTGCAGAGAGGCTGGCATCAAATGCTCCGCCATATGTGCCCACTGCAAAGGACACACATGCAGGAATTCCCTTACTGAAGATGAAGTGTTACTTGAGGCCGCTCCGTACGACGAAGAAATCGACATAGTTGAAAAAGGAACTGAGCAGGATCCCTTCTCTGACGAAGGCGAAGAACTAGAAATCGATTTTTCCTTCCACAAACAATCTTCTCCAAAATGAAGAAGAACATCGAAACAAAGAAAATGATTGGAATAGGGATTATGTTTTTCGGAAATTTATTAATCAATTTAAACTACATAATCATTATTACGTACATTAATAATATGATTGTTAAATTCAATCTAATTTGATTTTATTTCACTGAAATATTACCTCTTGAAAAACTCAGTACTGATTAATTAATTAACTTTTTTGTTATTGAAGTACTTTTTCCTTTAATACAATTTTTTTCTCATTTTTGAAACTTTTTATTATCATTTTGACTGCCATGGTAATTTCATTCGTCTGAAAAGTAGACCTTTATGAAATTGCCTTTAAATTCGAATAACTGGACGAATGTGGATGATTTGGGATTCAAAAGTCTTTTAACTTCAAAAGTAGCTCTTAGCGGAAATTCAGCGCTACGACTACTTTCGGTTTTTTTGGGTATATGTATGCAGGAATGAGTGAATTTTAAAAACAACTTCCATAATTTGGCATTTTTACCTTCCGTCACCTTTAGGTAAGGAAGGTATTGTCTTTGGTCAAAAAATTCGGTGGTGAGTTTTTAATGAATAAGCACGTTTTAGGGTCCCTACAATACGAATTTACTATTTTTAAGATGATGTCTGTATGTATGTGTGTGTGTGTGTGTGTGTCCGTGTGTGTGTGTGTGTGTGTGTGTATGTGTGTCCGTGTGTGACAAATTTTTCTCCGACGATAACTCCAATACTATAATTCTAAAAATTATAATTCTTTCGTATTCCTCTTCTGTACATCCATATGAAGAGTTGATTAGATTTTGGTTATAACTGATCCACCGGAAGTACCCTTATTTGAAGTTTTTAACAGTTTTTCTTTAAAAAACGCAGTTAAATATTATTTTTTGACATTTTGTTTTTATATTTATTAAAGAAAATACTCTTCTCTATATGTTTTGATTATTCATTTTCCTTCATATTCAATAGATGTAGAGTTAAAGCATTATAAAGAAATTAATTTTCAAAAATTAGTCAGCTTTGATATTTATCATGGAAACAGCTGACATAATTATTCAAAAAAAATTAATTGACAGATGTCAGTTGCAAGTGCAAAACCAAATATGGAAAAAAGTATAGGATCTAAAATTGGTATGTCATAGTGTTGCTCGCAAGTAACACGCAGAGAAAGGCCAAAGAGAAGATGGAAGGACATTACTTAGTGTAGCTTATGTTATAATTTTATTGGATTTATAGAACCTTTTCAAATGAACTTTTGGTATGGAATTTGTAAAAAATAGTATGTGTTCCTGTTCGATTTTACATGATATTATATAGAATCTGTTCCAAGGACCTTTTGGTATGGGATTTGTACAAAATACATGGAATTGACGGAAGGTCTTGTGCTGGCCACAACAGATTTTTTATATGAAGTAGTAGTTTTTGAGTTAAAGGCGTGTAAACATGAGCATAACCCACTTTTCAGCCAAGTTGGTAAAAATTGCTGATTTTTGACTATCGATTGTGGCTAAACCGCTGAACAGAATTTGACATTTAAAAGCTCTTTAGACGCGAAATTTTGTGAGTTTTAATTTTAGAAAGAGTACAATTTTCTATAGGTTGCACCGTTTTCGAGTTATAAGCAAAAAACTAAAAAATGTCCCAAAATTTCGGGGTTTTTCGGCTCCCAAAAGTTAAGCTCACCTCAGAAACTGTCGCAAACTTATATAACTTCTATTTACGATGCTCAAAGTATATTAAAATCATTTCCAGCTTTGTAATATTTTTCGGGAAGCACGGTCTTTTTTTTGGACTAATTTGCCTGGACTATACTGTGGCGACATTACATTTCGGAAAGAGCGAAAACACAAAAGTGATAACAGCACTTAGTCGCTTATCAATACATGGTAACTAAGTAAAGTTCTTAAATGCCATTGGTTGAATTAATTATGAATAAGTTATTTATATCAAAATGTAGCATCATATTATTTAGAATTTACTGATCTAAAAATCCTTCATTTTAATTTGTTCACTTCGCTGGCTAATATTCTTTTTTCTTATATAAAAAAAGGGTTATTTGCAACAGATTTATTAACAAAGTTTTGTGATCGTATCAAACGAATTTGTTAATAAATTATGATCATGTTATACCGGCTTAATATAGATAGTTCTTAATCCGTGCGACAGTTTTCTATTATCACTTTAACTTTAACCTAGGTGGCAGCGTGCATGCAACTAGCACTGCATACGTACATATATTTAACATGAATAATCTGAGTGACAAGTGTAATCATAATAAACAAATCAACTGATTCATATGATATTTTAGAACCGTAACTGTTTAGAGTAAATTTTTTAGAAGTCTGATCTAGACCATCTGTATCGTGAACGAATTAACAAATTGGCATACATTTATCTCTCTCTTTGCAATGACTATAAGCGTGTGCGTCAAGGATGGGTATAACACGCTTGTCTTTTAAAAATTCATATTGACTAAGCAAGGACATTCCATTTTAAAACGATGCTTCTTGTTGACAATTGGCAAGAGCCAACAAAGTGTCTGACATCTGGTGGCAAAATAAAACATACAAGTCGTAGGGAAAACGTTGTGCTGTCATATAGGGTTATAAGTAAACAGCAACAAAAAATTACCAGCAAATCCAAGAAATATTATTCTGTACCGCAGTGCAGTAATTATGCAAGTGCTGGCATATCCGTTCATTATTTCCCAAAAAGAGAAATATCACCGTTCATGAACGTTTGTTCACATGGGGAAGTTTAGCGATATTTTTTATTCTTTTATTCCATGGGAAATGACTAGAAAAATGATGTAACATGTTTTATTTTTTTCAAAAATGCCCAGATTTTCCGGAAAAGCCGATTTTAAGCTGTGATGACGTCGGTAGAGGCTTGGTACAACGTATGTCGTTTATACACTGACGCACGCGGTTGCGGTCATACACCTATTAACTAATATATTGCGGATCCTTTGCTTTTCTTGAAGGAAACACTGTGAAATGGAAATATCATTTCTGCATATGTCTATCTCACACAAACACCCAACCGCGAATTATTCGCATGCTTGGAAACCTTGACTACTATTGGCTAACGAGGAAATCATGATCACTTTTTGCGAATCACAGAGTTCTGTTTATTAACGACTAGCGCGAGAAATTTTTAATTTAAATTTAAGAAATTAAATAATGTACCTACTATTTATTTTGTATGAAAATTCTTCAATATAAATATCAGTAATAATAAAAAACATTGACATATTCTAGTGCTAAATTTGAATTAAATAATTTACTTTGTTGTACTGTAAAAATAATAGGAATACAATCTGGTCAGGATTAATTTATTTAGGTGACAATAAATTACTGTATGAAACACAAAGCAATGTTTGCGAAATGCAACTACAAACAGAAATGAAATCAAACGTCAAAGTCAAACCATGTGCTCGCTGCATCACCAGGGCAGCGTTCCAAAACCAAGAATACCGAGTTTTGGCGTAGAGTATGATGTGTAGTGTTTTGGAACGAATGAATTTTGTTGAAGTAAAAAAATGAAACTAAATTAAAAATAATTTTATAAAACTAACAAAACTACTTATAATTACAACATTAATGTCAAGCCCGTAATAAAAGCGCTTTTATGGAGCACTCTCCTCAATATAATGTGAAAGTACGCTCCATAAAAGCGCTTATATTATAAAAGTATGCTCGTAATACACGCCAACATATTTACTTATGTTTATTTTCAACCAAAAGCATGTTTTCTTCCTCAAGAAGGCAAATTACTTTCATATGTTGAGAATCGTGAGCATCTACGTTTGAAAATATTGTGGAGTAATTTCTACACCCTCCTCGTTAGTAGAGTAAGTAGAACATCTCTTTGGAGTAAACTCTGGCTGTTTTGGAACAGGTTGAGTAAACTCTGAGAGTTTATTAGTTTTGAAACGACTTTGAATAATTTCGTACTCTAAGAGTAGGATTTGGGAACGCAGCCCATCCAGCGATGCTGTTAGCGTTAACCAATAGTAGTCAAGATTTCCGAGCATGGGCATAATTGCTGGTTGGGTGTTTGTGAGAGATAGACTTATGCAGAAATGATATTTCCATTTCACAGTGTTTCCTTCACCTACTCTTATGGGAAAGATACGAGCATTAGCAATATATTAGTTAATAGATATATGGTTGCGGTTACCAGTCACTTGAGATTGAGGTGTTATTCGACCTACGTTCAAGTGGTTCGCTTTCACCGTTCTGTCTGAGAGTTTGCGCATAACTGACTTGTGACGTACTTAGAGTTTACCCAAAAAATATTAATTATAAATAAATGGAGCAATAATTTTAATTTTTAATTTCAATTTCAGCAGTCATTTGTGTTATATTTGTGAGAAAATAGTATGTTATGCAGAATTTTTACCATTTATAAAAATTTATGCTTCGAAACATTATTAGATTGTTTTTGTAGTTATTAAAAGAAATATTAGAAAGAAATGCTATACCAAGCAAAAATTACCCAAAGGAAATTCGACAAAACCCCTGTACAGAGAAGAAAAATAGAAAGACTTTACCTGTAAGTAGTAACTATTATTCTTTAATATTATATATTTATTTTAAATTGTTTATAGGAAAGATAGAGAAGAAGAAGAAACTATAAAAATACCAGAAGTTGAGTAACAGCAAGAGGAAGACGTGCAAAACAAATAACTTTATGCCCCTTTCAAATTAGATGTTTGAACACACAGTCTATTTATTTCTACATTATTCTGTTTATCTGTCGTATATCCGCACAAGTATGTCCAGCTAAAAATAATTAAATAAGTAGTTAACATGCAGATAACTTCAATTTTGAATCTTATTTTACCTTCTCCTTCGATCACAGCACCATTTAAGTAAATGTATGTATCTGACATTGTGATAAACATATTTAATTTCAATTAAAAATAACAAAATATTCTCAAAACAAAGCATCAAAATACAACTAGCACAAACGTAAAATAGAATGCTTTCCCTATAAGGCGGTCATTAGTGCTGCCATCTCTAGGATGTGGCTCTCCCGGAGACGTTCGCTGTAACGTAAGTTAATTTATTAATTCAGATATATTACACTGATTCATAGCCGTACGAATAACGTTATTTTCTGTCAGTGTCATTAACACTGTGTCACTGACACTAACACTGTGTCACTATCTTATTTTGCACATGTATGATTTTATATTTGCTGATAAATAAACTTGCAGTTGATTTAGTTTTGAATTTTGAATGCTTTTAATGTAGGTAATATATTTTTGCACGATCGGGCTTTTTTATCTTTACGGGTATAAGGTTTCCAAGGCAGTAAGCTTTATTTAGGTTCAAATTACAGGAGACTGAAGCGGTAAGTAAATAAAAACGATGATCAAGGCTTTCTTTAAAAATAACAAGCAAAATTTTTTAATATGTCAAAATAATGTTCAAATCATATTTTTTTTGATTTTGTGCAAAAAACGTAATAAACATTTCGGACAGTAAGTGCTCTTCTACCGGTATCGGATTATTCTCAACCGCTAGGAAGCACCTACTGCCTTTAATATTTAAATAACTATTTTATAATAATAAAATAACAGTAGTATCTTAGGTACAATTGTGGCCAAAAATATGGAAACACCTACGTTTGTCTAGTTAGCTGTTTTTATGAATATTTAACATTGTAATTTGACTTCCATGTCAAAATGACATCAAATAATTTCACACAAGCAGTAGCGTTTCATTATGAAATCAATAAAACTGTTTTTATTTACTTAATTTTTATTTTACTAATTAAATAATTTAATCAAAACAGAGCAAGAAAAGCGTGTCTTTACGTTTTCATTTAAATGTCGAGACATTTTAGTGCTTTCAAATTATTTTCATTTAATGTGACGACATTTATGTAAATAATTACAGAAAATTTACGACGCCTATGTTTGAATATCCTGGCAAAGACTGAATTACAAAAATAAAAAATAGGTGTTTCCATTTTTTTGGCCGCAATTGTACCTTCATAAAAACTAAGCAAATAACATTTCTGAATTTGACAGAATGGGCGGAGCTAAAATATTAATACATACGATTCGTAGATGACCTTAATCGGACTTGTAAATAGGTACTAGTTTGTAAGTACATATATTTTATAAGTGTAGTATACAGAATGTAACTAACAGCTAAACGAGCTACTTCCAATAATTTCTATATTAATAAAGATATAATAAAATACTATAATGACCAGTTGCACCAACGTAACTGGGCTTAAATTGACAATAGTTCGTCGAAATGAAATGTCAAAAGAATTATAATGCTGTCAAAATTTCGATTTCATTTTTGAAGCGAAACTTCTTTACGAAGGGTGTAAACCAAAAAATCGCGTTACAGAAGTTAAAACACTCTGAGGCAAACGGAAATGAAAAGTGAGTTAAAAAGAGTACAAAAAGGAGAGACGAAGCGTGCGCACGCACACGCCTGCGTCATTTTAGAATATAGGTGTATAGGTGTAAACCAGCGAGTCTATTACACGGACGGTAACGCTGGCGTTATTAAGACTAATGCATTATTTATTTATTTATTTATTTATTTTATTGATTTATTCAACAGAGATACCCCCAATTACAGAATAAATATGCATCTTTCTTCAATAGTAAAAGTTGGGGAGTAAGCTAACGTGTTTGTGCTGGTGATGGGCAAAACGGTTCAGGTTTTGGATTCATTGGATTTGAATCGATTCCAGGACGGATCCGATAATAATATCGATTAAATAAAAACAAAAGACAAATTTGATTTAATTTTTCCTAAAGACGTTTCACTTCAGCTGTGGTAGCTTAAAATTTAAGCTTTGCCATAAAACAATTAAAATATTTTCTTCTCTATTGTTCTTCTATAAGATTGTCTCTTACAGCCAGATTCACAAAAAAGTTTAAGCTAATCCTCATTTTGGATTAGTGAATTCTATTCTATTCCGTAATTTAAAATTTAATTTTCATGATATTGTCAATAAAGGTAGATACTAGGAATAGATTAGACTATATTTTCAGATATAAATTGTCAAAATTAGAGTAGAAATCGCTAACCCAAAAATGAGGATTAACTTAAACTTTTTTGTGAATCGGGCTGTTAGTGTTTAATTATTTGAGGTGGTTCGTTTAGACGTTTAGGTATTACATCACGTATATTGTGAGTATTAAATGTAAGTAAACAAATTATTTCATAAAATATATTCTGGGTCAGCCTTTTAGAAATATTAGAAAATTTTCCAACTACCCAAGTTCATACAAGAAAGGTAACGAGTTTACATAAATTTTATCTAAAGTAGTTACTTTTTGTTGCTAGTACATTTTAATATCTCTCCACAGTAAGTGGTACATACTTTACTAATATAGGAATTTTATATTTTTAAAGTAATATTATATATCAAATTGATATGAAATATCATTTTCATTACATATATCCCTCTATGAAAATTAGTATCTAAGCTTCAAGAAAACAGCGGAAGTGGTAGTTTACAGATAACAAAATGGTAGGATATGTTGCTAACCACATTACGTTTTTGGTAGAAATAGTTTGTTGGGTGCGAAATTTGAAACCATCTCTCGCTTATGTAACTGTCTCATTAAAATTACTGGCGTTGATATCTAATGATTATTTTAGTTTATTTTATTGTGTTCTTTTATTTACAAGAATATCTTGATTTGAAAATGTAAATGAGAAAGAGAGGAAGAAACAAACAATGCATTAAGTTAAACAGCAGTTGGAAACATAATTTTGTAAAGATAACCTTCCTCGATACTCTCGTTCCATAAATTTGAATTCCAATCGAGCGGAATACTCGCCATGAGATATAAATTACCAACAAATTCTCAAATAACTGAGCGGGATAGGTAATTTAATTTATACTGCAATACGCATGCGCAAGCCTGCACTCAAATCTCATTGTATTTTTAATAATCGCGAATGGATTAATTTAAATATGCAAATTTTGTTATATATTTTTATCACAAAAAGCGAGGCACTTTCATGTAGTTATTGGCTTTGGGGACATTGTTCACAACAAAAAGAAGACCATCATAGTAAATTGTATACTGGATTTTTCTATTCTTTTTGCTAACATCTATAGGTAAAAGCAATTTATGAATAAAAAAATTTCAGCAATTCATACGTAAATATTTTTGCTTTGTTGTCTGACAAATATTCAAAAAATAAATGCCCGAATTCGGTATTCACGTTTTTATTTATAGTTAAGTTAGCCGGTGCGGATAGCCGCGCACATTATAAAGTTGGGACAATGCAGGGCTTCGATTTTGTCGCATTAAATTCTACTTGAATTGAAATTTTTCTCCACTTTTTCTCAGAGTAGATTTGAAATATTATTGGTCTGGAACATTAGAATTTGTAACAGGAATAGTGAATAACAGTAACTTATTTACCATGAAGTATATAGAATAACACAAATAAGTTATGTCAGAGCAGGGGCATGACGCATATAGGATTTGAAGTGATTGCACTACTTTAGATTATTGCTCTGTGGGTAATGTGTAAAAAATAAACGGATGTGGGTAAGGAAAATAATTATCATTTTAATGAAAATTTGTAATGTACTCAAATTTAAATTGTTGTTGGTAGCGCTTCCCGCTAACAATTAAAATTTTTGTTTGTGTATTGTGTATTTTGAATTTTGTCTGATTGTATACGTTAATATATTATATCACATAGTGCGCTGATAATACTTTTATAGCCTTATAGGAACACCGAAATAGAAAAAGTAATGTAATAATTTAAGAGAAAAAAATCGGCTGTGGCCAACCCAATACCTCTCGCCATTTCCATTTTGTTAAACGTAAATAGTAAAATTCTACTACTTTCTATTTGCAGGGAGTAACATGAACATCATCCTTGTTTTAAATATAACATAGTAAGTACATATTTTACGAAATTTGTATTTTACATAAAAATTTTGAATACAGTCTTGCATAAGTTTATTTTTCTTAAGTATCAGTTTTTGTAAAAACAATATTAAATTAATTAGAATTTTATAAAGTTGTCAAAGTTTACACTGGAATAGTATATTAAAACAAAAGTTACAGGAGACACCCTATTCTAGCCCGAGTTCGAAATTTGGACATCGGCGAATGGACGAGCGAACGAGAGCTTTAATAACCTTCTGTAACGTATGCATGTTTTATATTATTTTCTATGTTTTTCTCTGTCCCACCTTATCAACTCAGTATTATAGAGAATAGAACATAGTTTTGTACTCTCTGATTGGTTGAATTTGAAGCCAAGTTTATACAATGTAATTTTAAACTAGTGACAGTGCACACGAGATGTTACATCTAATGTCATTTTTATGTGTAATGTCAAGTAATATCATCAAGCAGATAATACTTTATACTTTATATTCCATACCTACTGACTATAAAGTATAAAGTTTCGACATTATACCTTTTTAATATTTAAAAAAAATTCGGATGACAAAAGCTGAATACCGCCATTTTAATTTCAGCTGTTGAAAGACGCTAATGTGAGCGCCATCTACTGAATTGGTAAGGTGGAATAGAGTATAGGCTTTCATTTACATTATTTCTTTATCAAAAATATGTTACAATTTGCATTATGAGAAATTTTTGGTTAAATATTTAGGTAGGTGACAGTGATTTGTGTTTTTCGAGGTGTTTTTATACTGTCCGTTGCCTAAATATTTAGTGTATTTAATGTCGTTAATAAGCTTGCTACAATAGGACATTTTAATTCCGAAACAGAATTTTGAAGTGAACTGTCTTTACGGAGGATATAAACTAAAAAATCGCGTGACGGAAGTTGAAACACTCGGAGGCAAACACAAATGGGGGAGCGAAATACAGAGAATATAGAAAAGGAGTTACGAACCGTGCGCACGCATAGGCCTGCGTCGTATTAGAATATGTAAGAAATAAACCAGCCAGTCTGTTACACGAACGGTAACGCTGGCGTCACTACTAGAGCATTATAGTACGCGCCCAATTTCTCTCTCCCGTTCTATCTTTCACCAATAGCACAAGTTGAAGAGTAAGCTACAGTCAAGAAAATTGACTCTGTCGGGTCCGGCAATAAAGTTATAAGTATTGTAATTATGACAAAGCGGAAAGTAGCTCACTGCTTGCATTACCATTGGGTGTCAACGAGATATTATTTGCGACGTTCTGTTGAAATGAAGACATGCTCTATATAGTAAAATAATCGGCTATTCCTTCACCCGCAATCGCAACCGCTAGCCGCCGCACTTCTATTGGTCGAGGAGTCACCCGCACACGCAACCGCACCCGCCAACCGCTTCAAGACCCGCTAGTGTGATACGGGCATAAGAAGTAACTTGTAAAATAGAAACCTGTCATATCGCCTCAAGTTAACCAAGATAACCTATAAATTGAAAAATAAACAGTTTATATTTAACGAAATAACATATTATAAAATAGCAGACTTACATATTGGTAATTACGGTAAGAATAATTAGAATTAAAGTGATATGAAAAGTTCATATTATTTTTCAGCGATTCCTCGACATATCACATCCTTCCTTGAGCAATATTGTTGAACTTCCATTCAATTGAACAACTTCAAGCGCCGTACATGGCAATACTTCAAATTCTGATATAATTTCACAGAAGGAGAATATAAAATTGTATAGTTTTTATTTAAACGTCAAAACGTGAAAATTTTCACTTGAATGTTTGTAACAAAAACTGTACAAATACGAAAGTACGTAAAATACGTAAAATATTTATAATTATTGTAACGTCAAGTTGTAATTATTTTATTTAAATACGTATGTTTGAAGAAAAAATATGTGTCATTCGGAGTAAAAGTGTCAATGTCTGCCTCGCATCTCGCATGTAATTGTCCGACTCGCTACGCTCGCCGTGCAAACTTACATGCTCGCCACACAAAGAATCACTTTTACTCCTAATAACACAATATCCTATTATGTTAAAGGAATAGTAAGATTTGCACACTTACAATACAAGAAATAAAAATAAATTAGTTATACCTAAGCATAAATTAACATTAAGTCAAAAAAATTCAAAAATAATTGGTGCGAAATTGTATAATAAATTGCCAAGTACTTTTAAAGAAATACAGTCGAATAATATTTTTAAAAATCGGCTAAAACTCTTTTTAATAGACAAATGCTACTATAGTGTAACTGAATACCTCAATGACAATTTATAACAATGCAAAATTTATATGTATGTATAGTCATATACAGTAAAATTTTTGAAAGAAGTCAGATCAAGGCCATCTACTAATTGCATCTATGAATTAAGATTTTATGCTGTCAAATTTAGTAGTGTCGTTTACATAGTTTTTATGAGGTACACAATATATTATGTACCGTCATAAACCATAAGTAAAAGACACTACTAAATTTGACAGCACAAAATCTTAATCCATAGATACAATTCGTAGATGTCATTGATCGGACTTCTTTTACTGTATTTATATTATTTTATGTATATATTCTTTTAAATTATTTCATATTGTATTTCTGACGTGCCAAATATCTTCTAAGATCGACTGGTTAAATAAATATTATTATTATTATTATTATTATTATTATTATTATTTTACTATACAGAGCACTTAGAGCAGGTAGGAGTACCAGGCGATGCAAGTCCTCATTCCAGAAGAGCGGCGCAAATAATAGGCTATTTTGTATACAATATTATAAAGCAAACAATAAGCGATATGCTGTTTTGTCATAATTACTAAATTTATAGTTTTATTGCTGGACCCCGACAGAGTCAATTTTTGTGACTATAGCGTGTATGTGCTAGTGATGGGCAAAACGGTTCCGCTTTCGGATTCATTGGATTTGAATCGATTCCAAAATCTCGTCCAACGATTCCTTCACTTGTTTTATTTTTCTTTTATTGGTAATAATAATCTATACATTCGTTTAAAGTTTTGGAATAAATTTAGTTTTTTTAGATTTTTTATTTTATATATTTCCAATGCGAATAAAGAATTATTTTTTTTAAATACCTAACAATTTTTCATAAACTTTATTTAGAAACGAACTAATTGTAATTATTAATGTTAATGTTTGTATGGAAAAGGGTTTATTTCTTGGCTGGAAATGGTGACGTAAATAAAGGAATTTCTGGATATCAGCCACTAAACTATATTCAAACTCGTGACGACTGTGTTAAATATCATGTTTAACATTTTTATTATTTATTTATTTACTTATAAACTTCATTACACACAATGTATTGTTACTGGTATGCAACGTTCATGTAAGTTCATATAATTTATGTTATAAACATTATTTCTGTACTCATAGAAATTTTTTACTGTATAGCTCCTGAAGAAGACCCATGTGGGGTCGAAACGGTCGAGATTGAATAAAGTTTAGTGGCTGATATCCAAAAATTCCTTTATTTACATTAATGTTTGTATTTTGAACATTTGAGACATTTATCGGAGGTAAGGCAGCTTGTTTGGATGAAGAAATGGCAACAGTATTTTCCTCAGTACAACAAAACTAATGGCTCGTTATTATTCGCAGTTTTTTTTTTTCACAAATTCCACCTTGAATCCTTCTAGCAAATTGCGCATTTATTTTCCATAGATTTAGCTTTGTAGCCTTCAGACACAGTGGTAGAACTCCATCCACCATGTCGTTTAAGATTGGATATATCGCCGCCAGTAAGTAAGTAGTGTCCGGTATATTCAGTACAATTCGGTAAAGCAAGAAAAGCCGCTATTTTAACAGGTATCGTCCCAAACGTATGTACGCCCACAGCTTGAACGCTACATTTTCCCTTCTTGTAATTTACAAACAAACGCCTATGTGGTGTATGAGGTGGACGTAATGCTAAATATTTGCGATAAAGACCGAAGTTGATTTGCTTGTTTCCGTTAACAACAATAAAGCGTCTTGCTTTATACGTTTTAGAAACGGGAATTGTCACAATTAAAACAGTACCTTTATCATCGATGTCATCAAGTGTCATTTTTGTTAGGTAATTCATCACAATGACATGCACCCGCTAAGCCAAAAATGAATACAAACTGAAAAAAATTAATGTATTAGATCCATTTATGTACAATAATTGTGATCACTTACTTTCATCATTAGATATTCCTCGTCAGAAGCTTTGAGAACAAATTCATGTACTTCATTTCTAGAAAACACTCTGGATTTTATTGCTTGATGTCCCACAGATGCTTTTTTAAGATACGCTTTCAGTTTGGGAGAATTAGCAACTAGTTTAACTAATTTAACTAGTAGCATGGATCTTAACATGGAATATACACTCCAAAGGGTGGACGATTTATATTTCTAATTTGCTATAAACTAGAAAAACGTCTTCACTAATTTGATTCACTTTTCTAATGCTGCACCACTTTTTGAATGTATCGTACTCTTTTTCGTACCGCTGTTTGGATTTTTTTGGTAGTAAATCTGTCACAGCGGCGTTCGCAGCTTCGGTTATGTCTATCGGTACTTCATCTTCATCATCAAAATCATGTTCGCGTTGCGATATCGTTTTCAAAAGGAAAATTACCGGTAGCAAGAAAGCAAATACCAGGGAATACTGCAAACACAACGCGTCAATAATAATAAAATTTGTCACTTTGTTTACTTGTCATGACAACGATTTCTAAAATTTGTCACAGCTCTGATGATTTATGCAAACCTAATTTTTTCTATAATTTTAAGCTTCCATAATTGTCGATTAAAAAAAATAGAATACATCACGCGTCATTAAAATGTCTTTGCTTGACTCGGAGGCTTTGAAGAAGTTCTTCAAACAAGCCTCCTCGTCTGCAACTGCAATGGAACATTTTCATACCTTGTAATGTAATATACTATTATTTAATAATATTTTTTATAAAAGTTTATAGCGAAAAATGAACTTAAGGTGAATTTAGAATTTCATGTACCTACTCAAAATTTTCAGAAATTTCTTTCGACTAGTTAAAAATGTAGACTTAAACCTTGGAAAAACTTAATGTACATAATATGTTATTCAAGAATTCCGCCATTTAATATGGGTTACAAAGGTTTTTTTTTTAATAAAGATATTAGAGGTATTTCGACAATGTTTCAAATAAGGATTGTTGTTAATTTAATTTTATATCTGTAACAATTCCAGCATTACGCATTTATTTGTCATTTACTGTCAATTCCATGGCGATCAATAAAAATGAGAAATATATATAAAATTAGGTTTTACAAGTCACAAAACGTGCTAAATAAAACCTGATTAGTGATCTAGATGATTATTATTATCTACAAGTTGTATTTAAAACATTATTTTCTAAAATTAATAGGTAACAACAAAAATTAATAACACGTCGATAATAAAACTTTTACAATTTATTCAAATTTTAAATAATTATTGAATACTGTAAAAAAAATATATATAATTATAACACCTTAGATTGCCCCTGTCGCCCTCCCCCTGGATCCGTATTTGAATAAAGGTGCTAAAAAAAAATTCGATTCCCGGCATGTAATTTATTATTAACAGAAAATTTATAAAATAAAACTCAAACAACATTAATATAACTAAAAAAATATATACGTGTTATTTACTGATAACAGCTAAAATAAATCGCATTCATAACGCTTTCAGTATTTGGTCATTAATAAAATTGATTTTCATTATACATACATATTTCAATTGATAAAATCAATAATACATTTTTATTTTCTATTTATTAATTGAAAATGTTGAACAAGCCACATATTATTTTTTGGATATATTAATAGATACAATTATAATTTTGTTTTCATGGAAGTAAGAGATTATTTTTAAATTTTCAATTCATGCTTTATATCGAAATGATATAATTTAAAAACGTTATTAAATAAATAACAAATTCAATTTTCAATAATTTATTCAAAATAATAGTTCATTTATGTTTTATAATTCTGTCTAGTGAAAAAAAGAAATGTATTAAATACTTTATAAATTATTCAGTATGAAAATACTTCCTTGATGTACGAATATGATTTCAAATAATACTTAAATTTTATTACTACACAACTTCTGCCGCCATATTCAATAGAAAAGTTTTTAATATTTATTTTGTAATTGTGTTATGAAACATTGCATGTCATTTAAGGTTTTACTTTTTGTGTCATGATTACTCAGTTTATTGATTCGTAATATACCGGATGTCTCAAGAAAGAAGCTCAACCTCTAAATTCTATTTTATATCCATATCAGTTATAAATAGGGAGGTGGTGGCAATTTCGGTATAATGATTTGCTCTTCGTGAATAATAATAATAATAATAATAATAATAATAATAATAATAATAATAACTTTATTACCCAACAGTTATCCAATTACAGGGTAAAATAATATGAAAATATAAAAATAATAACATAATAAAAATATATAACAATATTACACATAATAAAATTAGTATGACCATGAAATCAATGAAATTAATATAGAAGGTACAAAAAAAACATCAGTACGAGCAGTAGGGAGATGGAAGGTTCGATCATGTCTTGATGCAAGCCTGGGTACATGGAATGGTACACGAGAGAGTAAATATGGTGCATCAATGTTGTTGTGGAGAAGTAACCATAGGAAACGTGCGCTAGAGATCTCTCGCCTAGAACTTAAGGATGGTAAAGAATGGCGCTCAAGAAGGGAATTTGTATCAATATTCCGATCAGGATATATATTATCTAGTTTATATGACATATATTTCAGGAACCTTCGATGGATGCGGTCAAGATGACTACTTTGAATGGCATAAAACGGGTACCAAATTAATTGGGCATATTCTAATTTACTAAGAACGAATGCGAAATATAAGGATTTAATGACAGTTACATCATTGAACATTTTGCATATTCTAAAAATGAATCCTAGAGTTTTACTGGTTGATGAACAGATATTAATAATGTGCTCATTGAAATTAAAATTATAAGTAAATGTGACACCTAAATCTTTAACAGAGTTTAACCGTGTAAGATTAGATCCACAGATATCATAAGAATGTATAATATAATTAATTTTACGCGTAAATGATATTATATAACATTTATCAACATTTATGTTTAGTTTATTATCCTTGCTCCATGAGAGAAGGATATTTATATTATTTTGTAGGACACATATATCAGAAGGTGCGGAAATTCTACAATACAGTTTGATGTCGTCAGCATAGGCCAGTACGGGACAAGTAAATGAAAGTAATAATTCATTTATGAATAAAATAAATAAAAGGGGGCCTAAATTGGAGCCCTGAGGTACACCAGATGTGGCGAAAAATTTAAATGATGAAAAACCATTGTAGAATACGTAGCAGGATCGCTGATGAAGATAGGAAGCTAACAGAGATAATAAGGCAGAAGAAGCACCGAAAGAACTGATTTTAGATAATAATAGGCCATGGTCAATGGTATCAAAAGCACGGGAAAAGTCACTATACATAACATCTACTTGACCCTTTTCGTCAATAACCTCAGAAACATATTGAGAAAAGCAAGCTAAATTAGTAACAGTTGAGCGCCCACGCATGAAACCATGTTGGTTAATAGAAATTAATGATTTCGTAGCACAAATTATTGAATTATAAATTACTTTCTCAAATATTTTGGCAAAGTTGTTTAAAATAGAAATAGGCCGATAATTCAATATGTTAGATTTCTCACCTTTTTTGTGTACAGGCGTTATACGTGTGTGCTTCCATTGTTCAGGGAATACAGTAGTATTAATAGCCAAGTTTATAATCAAAGCTAACGGGGCTGCAAAAATAAATCTGCAATCTTTAATAAAAAATGCAGGTATTTTATCTTTACCACAGGAAGATTTATTTGGCAATTTTGCCATTAAAATAATTAGCTCATCCTCAGATACCCTATCAATTTTAAATGAAGGGTTATTATTGTAACTTGAGTCAGCATTACAATCAAAGTAAGAACTATCAACGAAGTAATTCGAAAAACTTTTTGCAAATGCATTAACAACATCTTGAGGGTTATTGTGGATAATATTATTATCCACTACACTACCTGGAATACGAGAGCAACCTTTCTTTAATTGAACAAATTTCCAGAATTCACTGGGATCGGACTTAATATTATTTTCAGCTTTCTGCACATACTCATCATAAGCATTCTTGATTTGATTTTTAATTATGTTTCTTAATCTTTTAAATTCATTAAAATAGATTTGTTGCCTGGTTTTAAGCCATTTTTTCCGGTAATGCTCTTTAGTTTTAATGTTAAATTTGATATTCGATGTGAACCACGGAGGAAAGCAAGAAGATCTACCTTTGTATTTAGGAACGAATTTATCTATAGCCCTATATATAATAGAATAAAACTCATTCAGGGCAACATTAACATTATCAATGTTCTCTAAGCTGGACCAATTTGTGTTAAATATATGTTCATATAAGTCACTGAAATTAGCTTTATTAAAATTGTATCGAAAGTTATTCGCAGAAGGAAAATTAATAGATTTAGCTGGAAAGGAAAGCTCAGATTTAATTAATAGTGCGGGGTGATAAACATCTTCAGGAACCAAAGGAGAATCTGACTTAATAGTTTTCAGAGATGTAAAATTGGAAAAAACAAGATCCAGTTTCTTATTAAAAATATTGCTGAGTGAGTTGAATTGATTTAAATTTAAAGTATCGCAGAGATTTCGAAGAGAGGCAGATTTAATACAAGTAGAAATCCGATGACAAAAATTAGGCACATTGAAATCACCGACAATAATAATATTTTCATTGATAAATAGAATTTCAAACGCATCAGTAAAAGTTTCAAAGTCATGTGAATTTATATCTGGCGGTATATAAACAGCACATAAGATAAATGAATAGTTAGTAAGGTAACATTTGCAAGCAGTGATATCTATCAATGGTATAGAGTTTTTTATACTAGATGTATCAACAATACTATAATTAAAAAAGTCCTTTAATGCAATTAAGACACCTCCTCCTTTACTACGCCCAGGAAGAGAAAAATTCCTATCATCACGAATAACATTATAATTACATGGAAAAATTTCAGAATTAAGAAATGAGTCATGAAGCCAAGTTTCAGACAAAATGATTATATCGTGAGACAGAGTACAACAATTAACATAAAACAAATGACTTTTAGAATTTAAACCCCTTGTGTTTTGATAGTAGATATTAACTGAAACAGGATAACTGTTGGGTGAAATTAGTTTAAAGAAACAATTTGTGGAATGTTATTAATATATTTTATTGCTAAGTTACTCTCACCAGCAGCGATACGGGAATTTAATTCGAGTTTTACTGATTTGTAGTACTCATTTTGCATTTTGGTACGGTCCCTAGAGATGGACAGATGCTTCATCTTATCTATGGATTTTATTTTACTAGATCTTTTTATAATTTGAACGACATCATCGCTACAAGAAAGCTGAACTTTTATAGGTCGGGACAATGGTTTAGTACTGTCATACCTGTTAAAATGTTATTAATCAGACAAGAGTCACTTTCTTGAAGCTGATCTTTAGATAGGGTGCTAGCTTCTGGTGATCCAAATATCATTATATTACAAGAACGTTTTTGCCGTTCAGTAATTTCTTGAATGATATTTTCAGTCATTAGAGGTAAGGACTGGGGAGCTTGCAGTTCTTTGCATGACTTTTTGAACTCATTAAAGTCCTTTTGTAAATTTATAATAAATAATTTGAGATCATCAATGGCATTACCTACAGTACGACAAGTAGGGCAAGTCCATTTTAGACCCGTATTTGCAAGCTTGACTTTACGAACGTCAGAACTAGAAACATTTACACAGTCTATATTGTAATTATTCTTGCAAACTGAACACGTTACAAGTCTATGAGATTCAGTATTCTTATCACAGCAATGACAAATATCAGCCATAATAACAATAAAGTAAATCAAAAACAAAGAATTAAAAAAAATGAATAAATAAAAATTGGAGAACACCCAGTAGAATAAAACGAAATTAAACAACAAGAAATTACAATAAATCGTCAGCTGAGTGAAGTGAATGAACTCGGACAAATATAAACAAGCAAAAGCGAAAAAACTGAAACCACGTTTTTAAATAAATAGAAGTAAGATAAAAAATTGAGGAAAACTTACCCCAAGAACAAAATTTCACAAAACAAGAAACACCATCATATAGAACAGGATATGAAGAATACAACTGTACAAAATTTATATTGAAGACACAAAAATAAACCACTAAAAATGCGAAAAAATTGCAGAGCGAAGAAATAACGTCTGTATAGCTGTGTGAACTTAGATAATAATTGTGAATAAGATATAGTCCAGTGAACGAAGCATTTTACCCAACAAAGGGTCGGGTAGTTCTGAATTTTTTTTATGTTATATAGGTGGTTGGTTAGTGAAAACTCCAAATTTCCACAATCCTCCCTCCACCGCTTCCTCCGCCATCTTGTAAAAACCACCGAAAATCGGCCTTTTTTATTATTGCCTATAACTTCTTTCTGGTGCATTTTAGCACAAAAAAAGTTATTTGTCGACTTGTGGAGGACAAAATTTCCTGCAAATTATTTATTTTGTACGATTAATAGCAACGAAGCTATGAAGCTGACAAAAAGGCTAAAATTGCATACTTTTCAAAATTTTGAGTTTCTATCCACTTTACATCGCAATAGCTCCATAATACATCATTTTAGCGTGAAAGTCATCATAATCAATCTTGTAGAGAATTTAATTACCTATAAAATCCAATTATTTTTTTACGATCAATGCAACGGGGTGGGGGTCAATTTACAAAAACAAAAATGGTTTTTTCTAGTTTAGTGCAACATCTCTTTTTGATTTATTATTTCTAATTATAAAAGTATTATTTCAAACACAATAATCTGTATAGATGCAAAATGAACGTAATTATACGTTAGCGAACGTCAATGAAGTCTCATGGGAGTATTAGAAAAAACTTGCTAAAAACTGCACTTCCTACTTTTATTTGTCTGACTTCTTTCTTCTGCTCTTCAACTCAGAATGAGTTATTTGCCAAGTACTGTATATATCATAAGAATCAATTTTCTAAAACTGGCGTATTATGTTTATTGTGAAACCAATAGCGGTGGAGCTATGCCGCTCCCAACAAGATGAAAGTAGCGATCTTAGAAAAATATTGAGTTTTTTTCTATAACTTTTCTTAGCTATTATCAACAAATTTCATTATATTTTTTTAGAAGTTCTACTCAGCTCCTACATATACGGAATGAATGAAATATAGAATATACAGATTACCGCGAAACATCCATTTTGTAAAAATTGCTTTATTAACATTTTAACCACCAAAAATCGGCAATTCTTCAGTTTTTTGCTTATAACTTCCTCCTGTTGCATTTTAACGCAAAAAAGTTATTTGACGACTTGTAGAGGATAAAATTTCCTGTATATTTGGTCCACGATTTTTTTTTGTAGGAATAATAGCAACGGAGCTATGAAGCTCCAAAAAAGGACAAAATTACTTAATTAGTTAAATTTTGAGTTTCTTTCCAATTTACATATCGCAATAACTTCGTTGCACTTCATTGTAGCGTAAAAGTACTTAGTATAAATTTTGAGAATTACTTACAAAATCCATGTATCAATGTTTTTATGACCAATGTAACGTAGTTTTGATGAACCTGAACCGAAACCAAACCTTAATTTGTCAAACTCAATAAACCTGAACCGAATTTAAACCGTTTTAAATTCAGTTTCGGTTCAGAACTGCTAAATATTAAATTTAAATTGTAAATTCAAATTAAATTATTAACACGATTTTAAAATCATAAATATTACCATCTTTTCGTGCATGGCTTTGAACTGAAATTCGAACCCGAACCCAAAATCGATGAACCGTTATATCTTGAACCGAACCTGTACCTGAACTGGCATTTATTTCCTGAACCTGAACCGAACCTGGACCCAGGACCATAAATACGTTTCGATTCAGCCCCCTGGTACCTAGTGCGCAAAATGCTACGTTGCTGCTAGCGCATAAAGTTTAAAGCTCAAAGCGCAGCTGAGAGCTTCAATTATGCAAGAGCAACAATGTCATTTTGCGCTCGTGGTACACATACTATTTTTCCTACAACTCTTTCATAATATTAAAATATACGTATGACCTATCAATTATTTATATGGGGAACGAAATTGAAATGTTAAATTTTAAAGTAGCCTTTGGTAAGGGAGGTATAGGGATCGTGCTAAAAATCGCATATCGAGATTTTAGCAAACGACCACTTTTAAGCTCCCTATAATCCAATATTGTTGGCGCTCTAACTCAAATACTATCATTCAGAAAATTCTGAAACCTTGTATTTCTATCCTATTCTAATATGGAAAGATCCCATTAGATTTTGGTGTAAATCGGATAACCAAAAATGGCACTTTACTTGAAGCTCATAATGGTTTTTCTTCAAAAAATAACATTAAATGCCATTTTTTCGCATTTTGTCACTATGAAAATTAAAGATTATTGAATTTTCTACAGGAATACATTAATACTTTTTCTACATATTTTACAGATAAATTTAAAAATCTTTTTTTTTGTAAATCCCGAAGCCTAAGATAAACACAATTCCTTTGTTACACAGTTCATATTTCAAATGAATGTAACTGACAGGTAAATATCACTGTCAAAAAAAATAATCCTTCTAATTAATAATAGTGACATTTTAAAAAGAAAATAGTAAATAAAGCAATAGTTATATGCAATGGCACATAATATAGTTTGCAGCATTAGTAAAACGTAGGTATGTATTTAAATTAATAAAAATTAAATAGCGCGAGGTTTTGTGTTGGCCACATCAGATTTTTTTTAATTAGAATAGAATTCGTAGTCGGCACATGGTGGAACATAATGAATAATTTAATATGGTAAAAATTAAGACACTTGATTTTCACACAAAGTTTTATTAGAACGTAAAAATTATTTCGTCCTTACGGACATCAGACTCTACAGACATATTCTTGTAAACAGTAAACGCTATTTATAAAAAAAAATGTTAAGTATGTGTAAATTAGTAACATCTAATTGGTCGTTGACTATATTTTTCTTACAATTTACAGCTTTCCTTATTTCTAAGTTTTCTAAGCAGTTCATTCTTAAACTTTTGTCCGCTATGTGGAGGATTTTAAATTTTCAGTTATAACTGTGATTATTATCTAAACTTCTAAACAATGATCTGAAAACCATGTTGTAACATTTTGTTTTATAATTGAATTTATATGTTCCTTAATTCGGTTTTTAAAATTTCTCCTGGATTGGCCGATGTATATTGCGTTACAGTCATAGCATTTAATGTCATAAACTCGTGTCTGTAGTGGTAGCAGGCACTTTAGAATTCTATCAAATGAGGCATTTGTTTTCGCATTTCGCCACGAAGCGAAAATTTGGTAGCATGCGTGTCTCAAAATATTCGCCTGCAAGCGTACGATCTGAGGCAAAAGTGTCAAACTAACGTCATTATTTTGCCACAGTTCTATTCAAAGCCAATTTATATATAATTTATACAATTATTATATACAACTGTCATAATGTTTTTCATTTTAATAGTATAAAATCCAATAATTTCCGAATCAAAAAGAGAATATAGAATTCTAAAGTGCGTGCTACCAAGATTCGTAAAAATAAAATCGTATTCGCCTGCTTTCTATGATAGAATTCTCAAGTGCGTGCTACAGGCCATGATCTTCTTTGTAACAAAACATAAACAAATAATAAAGACAAATTGGACGCAAACAATATTTTAATAACAATTTTGACGTATTAAAACAAATGTTACTGTCAGGAAGCAATTACATTAAAATTAATAATGAAACCGTGTTAAGGAGATTGTATTGATTCTAATGAAATGAAGGTTTGTAAAATTAATATATTTTCCATCATACATAAATATTACATGTATAGGATGAACTGGTTTACGTTTGCTATGTTTACAGCACTATAAATCAAACAGCTGTCAATAATAACGTGTAATCAAAGTGTCAAATATTAGCTTACAACTACACATTAACGAAATGCATCATGTAAAGCAATAGATATATGCAAAGGAACTTAATACAGTTTGCAGGATTAGTAGGTAAATATGTAGATGTGAATAAATTAATAAAAATTAAAGAGCGGAAGGTATTGTGTTGACCACATCAGATTTTTTAATTTGTTCGTTTGTCTCCAGAAGAAGAAAAAAAAATAATGCGAGACGTGTATGTCGCTGTTTTTAGAAGATATTTGTAAAAATCTCCAAAAAATGTGAAAATTTAATGTTTTCAAGTATTTACTGCATTTTAAACTAACAAAATACAAGAATTATATATTATTAAATATTTCCGATATCGAAACAAACAAGGCTAATAATACGGTATTTTACTAGGCGACACTATACAGGGGTTGTTAAAAAACAAAGGTAACAAATTTTAGGGGGATATATACTTCATTTCACGTAAGAAAATATTGATGGGAAGATAGGTGTAGTTTGATCTTGTTATTTGATTGGATAATATCAAAATATTATCCAATCAAAAAACAAGATCAAATTGCACCTATACACCCGTCACTATTTTCTTACGTGAAATGAAGTATAGTACTGACCAAAATGAGTAAAAAAATCTTAATTAACACGGGTCCGATCTTTAATAGTTTCCTAGGTATAAGGCTGTGAAAAATGAGTTTTTACGGGGTTTACCTCTGCTATCTTGAAAACTGTAAGTTACGATTTCGATTAAATGAGACTTTTTGTCTACCTTTCAAAGGTCATTTCAGATGTGCTTTTTTAAATCAAATAATTGTAATAAGACAAATGTGGCGACCTTGGCCAATATTTAATTTTGACGTAAGTATTCAACAATTAAAATTGAAAAAAAAATATTTCATATAAAACTTTATTGTTTTTTTATAGTCTACTGACAGTCAAGATTTTGTTCGATTACTATCTTCGTCAGTTTTTCTTCGATTCTAATACAAAATGGACTCTTTCTTGAAAACATTTGAAGATCAAACCCATGTTAATTAAGCTTTTTGACTCATTTTGATCAGTACTATATGTCCTTAAAATTTATTACTCTTTTTTATTCACAATAATATACAATAAACTATACTAACTATAATATCTATATATTCAACGTAGCTACATAAAAATCTTCTGGCTTGGGAAAATCAGTAACACTAATATCTGGCATAGCAATATTTATAGTTGTAACATACAATAGAACAATTAAGCCTAGAGCAAGGCACGAGCAAATAATTAATTGCACCGCTTTTTTCAATATTGAAAATTCGCCTCTCATTATCGCAGTAAAAATAAAATGGCATACTATTGTTTTCTTGTTGTTTATGATCTAATTAACATTTCGAGTAAATTTTATTGACTAGCAAATCATTAATATATTTGTAGGTACATTAAAATTTTAAAAAAATTAATTTCTCATTAATGCAGAGACAATCACGTCTGGCGGTGAGATTTATCTGAAGGTCTTAACCATAAGTTAAAAAAGTGCCAGATGCGAGCAAATGATTTAGGGATACTTTTTGTTTTTACATATTAAATTACTTATTAATTAATATTGCAGTAATAACAGTGGTTTTTATAATCAAAACTTCATTATGGGGTGCCCATTGTATCTGTTCCTCGTTCCTCCTGAAATTTTAAGAATAGGCAAAATAGAATACATTTCTTAAGTCACTTGGTAAAGAGTAGTACTTTAAATCGAATAATTATAGTAGGTTTAAGAGCAAAGTAAATTTTAAAAACCAATTTACATAAGAATTGTAACATGGGTTGCCTATTGATGAATTTTCAGACGTGAACAGATGGACACCTGTATTTTTAACTTCTACAACACGAGCAAATGACTTAAAAATTTCTGTCACCGCACCTGCCTGCTCCCTAGGTATTATATTATACATTTACAAACTAGATTAAAATGCACGTTTAACTACACAATATCAGTGACATTGACAGAAATTAACGTTATTCGTACGAGAAGCAATGTAATATATCTAAATTAATTAATAAATTTACATTACAACGAATGTATAGTCAACAAAGAGCATCGTTTTAAAATGGAATGTTCAAACTTAATCAAAACTAACAATATGGTTTTTTTAGAAGACATGCGTGATGTATCCATCCTTGTCGCACACGCTTTCTAGGCTGTATCCGATGTCGTACGTTGGCATTCAGTCTTTAGGATATAAGTCTTCTTCACATAAATACAACTCCGAAAGGCACACTAATGCCATCTGTTGGTTTGTATGGTAACAATTTAGAACAACAAAAGGCTAATATAGAAAATACGGGTTAAAAACTGTTAACGCTATTGGGCCGAATTCAGCACTCTTCTTTAGCTTAGTGATCGTCTCTAGTAACCATGGAAACAGCTTACATCTTTTTCTTATTAATGTATTAGGACATAAGTCTCTCTTTATTTCATTTTTAGATAAGCTTCATTAGTTAAAGAAGAGTGCTGAATTCGGTCCAATGACATTTATTTAAAAATTGGTTTATATCGAGATTTGCGAGATTTGATTACAACAAAAATGGATATTGACGAGGCGGCAAAAGTTGCTTTATTAAGTTGTTTACCTGAAAAATCAGGAAAAAGGTACGAATTTACATATGAAATATTTAGAAATGGTGTGCCGCGAAGAAAGTCAAGACCATTTCCGAAAATGTAATGTTGGCGTATATGTTGGAAAGATCCAATTCTTTAAAATCACCATCCAGCTTATGGTGTGAATATTCCATGTTAAAAGCCACTATTAAAAATAAAGATAATGTGGATATCTCAAAATTTTCCAATTTAATTGGTTTTCTCAAAAGTAAAACAAAGGACATCACCCAAAGAAATCCAAAATTTTAATCAGGGAACAGATAGTAACATTTATTCAAGAAGCTGATGATGATACATATTTATTACTCGTAATCAAAGTAAGATATATGTAATAATTAATTTTCTGCAATTATATTTCTTAATATTTTTATTTGCTATAGACTGTAATGATTATGGGCATTGTCGGGACATGTACAACCGATGAATTAATGAAGATGACAATAACAGATGTGGTTGACCACGGAGATTATGTCATTGTTAATATTCCTCAAAATAAGAATGATCCAACGTAGTTTTTCCATCTTTAAAAATAAAGAAGAAATTATTGACTTAGGAACATGCAAAAATATTTCGAAATTCGGAAAAAATTAATACAAATCCTCGTTTTTTTACGATAAGCTGGAAAATGCACGAATCAACCAGTCGGAAAACACACATTTTCAAAAATGCCTTCAGTAATAGCACAATTCTTAAATTGCCCAGATCCACATCTATATACTGGGCATTGCTTTAGACGCTCTTCAGCCACTTTACTGGCCTATACTGGAGCAGATATTTTAAATATTAAGAGTACCGTTGTCGAAGGTTACGTGGCAGAATCCGTCAAAAATAAAATTGATACTTCAAATAAAATATTGTACAATAAAACCACTGATACTGCTTCTACATCAAAAGAAACACCTCTAATTAATTCATCTACATCATCACAACAAAATCCACAAAATAATACTTTATCATTAACAAAAGAACAAACTAATTTATTGGAAAATGAAAATTTCGTGATTAAAAATTGTACCTTTACAAATAGCACTGTAGTTTTTAATATAAATAAATACCTAATGTGAAAATTTTATTTCCTTAAATAAAATATTAAAATTCTAAGTAGTCTGTGTTTATTTTCCTAGGAATGTAAGTTCCGTCGTCAAGGAAAAATTATAAACAAATATAAAAGGTAACTTACATACGTAGTAACTATAGTTGCAATACATACTTACAATACAAGTAACGCGAAATAGTTATTTATGATATAAGTGTTAAAAGTGACATTTTATGAGTGAGTGGGGAAGTTTGTAAAACGAGACGAAGCCGAGTAAAACAAATCCCATGAACGAAATAAAATCAATTTAACACGAATATCATACCCTATTTTTCCTACGACCCTAGTTATGTATTAGTAAAAACTAAAAATTATAGAATGACATTTATGACAGGTCATGATGTATTTGCTATGAACAACTGAAAATTGTTTGTTCTAACCTCTACTTCCAACAATACTGTTTTAAATTCCAATTCTTCAAGCGCCTTGCAAGGAATTACAATAAACAATTGTAATAATTGTACTATAACAATAAACGTTTCAAAATAATGTGTACTTCTAATAAAATACCTATATAAATAATTTCAGTACAAAAATAAATATAAAATGAAACTACGTTTACTTATGAACACCAAATGTAACTAGATTTAGTTATATTTTTAATACTAAATATAACTAGATTTAGTTCTTTTTTAACACTAGTGTTAAAAGTAAATTTGTTTTTTACTTTTAATCCGTTGTCAATGACAACGATTTAAAAGTATTCACTGTGTTATAAAATGTTATTTTTAACTCGCTAAGCAACCGTTAAAAAGACTACTTTTAACAGTGGTCGTAGGAAAAATCACAGACAACAGATACTATTAAGGTAGTCAACTGCAATGATAAAGTAGTAGGCATTCATGCCCTGCAACACTAGCGCTCGGTGTCGTAAGACATAACTAAAATCTGTATGGCGGGTAGTATCAGGGATAGTCTGCATCCCGCATTACTATTGAGAATATATTCATTCTTTTTTATTAATACAGTAATACACAGAAAAGAACAAAATATATATTTGACAAGAAATAGAACGCATATTTATTTCCTAAAATTACATAAGGAAAATATAAAAATATAGTCAGACATCCTTTTACCATAAGGTGTAGGGTATACAAATACATTTAGTTGTGAATAAATTTCGCACATTCCTTCTTATTCTTTGCCATCTTTCTAGCGTTTTGAATCGTCGTATTTTTCTTCTCCAAGATCTTCAATATTAACTTAACCCAGTTGTCTTTAGATCTTCCTCGGTCTGTTTTTTTTTTGCATCCACATTTGTCTCACCGGTCTAGGTTCGTTCATTCTGATCATGTAGCCCCACCAAGCTAGCTCTCTCTGGTCAATGAAGTTCAACACAGACTTACATTATAATTTGTCTCTAATCATTTCATTTCTTGTTTTATCTTGTATTTGGATGAGCTACTCTTTCAATCTAAATTTTGTAAATTTCTTCTTCATAAACAGGAAAATGTTTTGTTGTATTTTCAACATCACAACCCGGCACACAACAACCTCTTGGCATTTTGCAGAAGAAAATAAACAGGACAATATAAAATAACACAATAATGAAGAATAACACTTCACGAAAATACAATTTCAAATTTGAATTGTCAGTATGACTTGCCGCTAAGACGCCACGATTTTAAAATCACCGAACATCCGAACATTTACGAATTTTAACGAATTAATCCGAACGAAGCACTACTAGCGCTAAGCGTCGTAATACATAACTAACCGAAAGTCTCAAGGTCATGCTATATAGTTGACACGGCCAGGGAAAAATAAATTAAATTATAAATGCCACTTAATTCAAATATTATAGGTTTAATTTACAAAAATATGAAACCTATTCTTTGAATGTAAATTTGATGTTTTGTACAAATTATAGCAACAAAACTGATTTCTTTAATTAGTGAGCGTCAATGTAAGGCATAGTGTGCTCTTAAGATTGTAGGAATTAGGTTTCCGAATGACATACTAATGACATCGATTGGTTTGTATCACCGACCAAAAAACAAAGGGAGACTTGACATCTCCATGTTATTTGAAAAGATAGAAGTGCGGGGAGCGAGGGTGGGTGGGGGTTTGGTCAGCAGAGACCTCCGACGGTGTTTCCAAAACTCAAGTTGGTAATGAGGGTAGCATGCATCTATTCTGTAATGCGGGCAGCATGCATCTCTTTTGTAATGCGGGCAGCATGCATCTCTTGAATTTAAATATTTAAAAGATTGTAAGTAAATTCAATTTCTTTCGCAAACATTCGAAAACATTTTTGATATTAAATTGAATATCAAACATGTTTTCGATATTTTATGAAAGAAATATGTAGTTTATTTGGTTTTTACAGATAATATTAGAATATATGGGTTATTAAATTGTACACACGTCATAAATATTTGTAAATTTATTACAGCAGTAAATAATAATAGAAGTGTTTACAAATTATAACACTGAAATAATAATAATAATAATAATTAATAATCTAAAGTCTCAGACGGCGTACTAAGCACATGTAACGGTTCTGATTGTTCGGCAAAATTAATAAGTTTATCCGTAAAGATATTGGAAGTTGAAGGTTCCTCAGGTGTATATGGGACATTGAAATTCTCAGAAGACGTACTGAACAACAAATTTGACTGTTTTATCGTTACTGTTTCTCCACGAGTCAGTCTCAGAAGCCGTGCATCTGTAATGGTTCTACTTGTTCGGCATTCGACAAAATTAATATCTTTATCAGTAAAGGTCTTGGTTGAAGGTTCTTCAGGCCTAAGTGGCACATTGAAATTCCCAGAAGACGTACTGAACAACAAGTCTGACTGTTCTGTCGTTGCTATTTCTCCACAAGTCAAACATTTATACATTCCTGTAACAGATAATATATAATGGTGTTAACTGCTAGTGTGTAAAAACGATTATTAGGCGACAAATTTGTGCCATATCAACCTTATAGTTTCTAACAAATTGCGCACGAGAAATCAACTTACACCGTCGATGACTCGAAGACCCACTCCGTGCGGGTGGGCAAGTTTGCCCCGCATAAAGGCGCCTGATCATGACGGGCGTCAATTCAAGATAATTACTATTTTGTTAATTTGTTTGCATTAGAGCTCTAATTATAAGTTATAAGTAAAATAATTATCCTAACAAACCGATATTTTTCTAGCATTGTTATATTGAAATAATAATATTTTGGTTATAGCTCAATAATATTAATTACAAGAATGAATCCAACAATGAATTTAATACAAAAAAAGTAAAATAAATGTCCCGCTAAACGGATAATTTTCTGGCATTGTTATGTTGCAAGCTATAACTGTAAAATTGTTGATTACAACAAACGATTTTGATTATAACATAACCATATTGATTACAAGAATGAATCTAACAAAGAAACTTTCATCAATATTTTAAATCTAACATTTTTCGAAGATTCAAAAGTATTTTAGATTAAAGTTGAAAGTGCGTGTTAATTTGCAAATGTAAATTACGGGGAGGCGCTGATATATAAATTTGCACAAAGGCGCCTTTTACCCACGGAGCGGCAGTAAATGCGGCGCGACAGTTGTATTTTTCTGGCCACTCACGAAAACATTTAAACGTTTTATTTATAATTTTATTGAACACAAATTTTTGAATAGTAAAATAGCGTGCGCATAAGAAACATTATACATAAGTTGCTTACCAAAAGAATGCTGCTTTATTGTAGGAATAACTCCATGGTTTAATTTTTTGAGATCCGGAGTCCGAAAACATTTTTCTTCAAAATGTAATCCACACGCTTTTATATGGAACGGAGTAGACAGTGGTTTGTCCATAAATTCTGGAATACCCATATTCGAAGTCCATTGTTCCAAAACAATAATGTCTCTTGGCAAAGAAAAAAAACAAGCTCTTTATTATCCCTGCTGTTGCTTTTACAGCCAGGAACAACACAATACATTATTCACATTTTCTGAAATTAAAAATTTGCATTATTTTCATTTTCATGAAAATCGTTTGGGGTTGATTAATAAAATAAAAATTAAGTTACATACCTTATAAATGTGACTGCAAGATGCACAAAAGCAAAAACCAACACACCAAACACTCTATTAAGAAGCTTCGACTTTAACACTAACACCGTCGTGAAATGTCAAAGCACCGACCAAAAAACAAATGTGTTAACACACGCACTTTTTCCGCCATCTCTGGAGATATTGCAGGAACTATTTGCTAATGTGCTGCCATCTGTCGGTGTTTCCAAAGCTATACTCTCTCTTTACTCTCTACCTCCCCTGCTCCACAAGTTCTTTGATCACAAAAAATCCTATAAGCTGTCAGGGGGATGGTTTCAGGGGCGTCGCAAGTATGGGTCAGAGGGGGCGGATCGCCCCCCCTAACTTAAAACAGGGGGGGCATCGCCCCCTCTCCCTCAACTATTTTCCTTTTACGTGACCAAGTTAACCTTATTTTGTCGTTATATTATAAATAATTAAAAAATATTTGTAAAATTTATATAATTAAATAAAAGTTAGTATCATTACTGGGCGTTTTGGCTTTTTTACAGTTCGGTGGGCAGTAAAACTAGCAAAAAGCCCGGCGGGCATAATGTTCAATATTCCGCCCTAGTAACTAAGATGTAAACAAACAATTTTAATGCATTTTTGCGTAAATTTCATATACCGCCTATTCGCGATTCAAGTTAAGCAAACTCTATCTGGTGGACAAAATTTGAGCTAAAAATACGTCCATAATATAGTATTTCCTTTCCTTCACAGAATTTTTCTAGAGATTATAAGCTATTTAAAATATCCTTTAACACAATTTTCATGTTTTGAAACTTTTTCAATAGCGTAAAATTCATTATATAAATGGCAGGTTGACAGCTCGTACAGTGTTATGATGTCATAAACACTGATATATAATGGCGGGAAAATTTAATTTGAATCGCCAATATACTAAGACAAACACCCCCCCTCCCCCCGACTATCCTTATTTACATCAAGATTTCAAAAAAAAAAAATTTTCATCTTTTTCGCCCCCCCTAAGCGAAAACACTTCCGACGTCTCTGGATGGTTTGTATGGCAACACTTTAGAACAACAAAAATGAATTGTACACTTCGATTTAATTTGATGCTTCAAATTAAATATCAATATTATATTTCATAAAATAGAAGCTAAGAAGCTCTTCTTTGACAGTAAATTTTGTAAGTTTTGCACAAATTATAGCAACGAACATGATTTGTTTAATTAGTGCGCGTCTACTTCAACGCATAGTATGCTCCTGCAAAAATCTATTTCCTAAAATCCTAAGTGTATTGTAGGTAGTGTTTTGTTGTGTTATATGTCACTACTTGTCATTTTAGCGTAACTTAACATTATTTTTTGCGTGTAGTTTGTGAGTATATCTCGGAGTATATCAAATTGTAATGAAAAATATAAAGAAAGTGCGGATATTTTGTTTTATGTGTAAGTAACTGGGATTTTTTTTACAAATAATATATTAAATAAACTAATAAAAAAATAATAACTTTTAGGTTTCCTGCTAATAATGACGTAAGGGTAAAGAGATTGAAATTTATTGGAAATAAAGGTGATTTACATATTTCAAAAGCAGCAATTATGCCCGGTTTCTCCAGAGCAACTTGAGACTTAAGTCGTTGCTTATTTCTAAGTTCCACCTTAAACCGTTGCACCAAGCAAAAATGTCAAAATGTGAGACGTAAGTAGCACTTAAATATAAGTCGAAAAAAACGGTGACTTATGTGGTTATGTGTCATATGTCAGTTGACATATCGCCAAGTCGCGGTAAATTTGTTCCGTTTTGGGCTGTTACGGCATGAAAATGAAATTATATGAAAAAGAAACGAATAAATTATAAACAAAAAAGAAGAAAATTGCTCTGTGAGATTGTAGAAACAAAGATTTAAAGAGAATATTGAAAATAAAAAAAAATCATTGCGGTGTCTATGTCCAATATTCAAAAAGATAACACCTGGAAATTAATTGCTGCATTGGCAATAAAATGTGTGCAAATATGAAGACAGATGCAAGGAAGTCGACATCGAAGAAAAAGGCTTCCGTTTATAGAACTGGCGGTGGTCCACATAAAAATATTAAAAATAAATAATATAATATACATGGAACAAATCAATTCTGTTACTTATTTGTCGCGGAGTTCTACCATTTTCGACAATATCGACTTCCCTCACAGTATCCACGACGTTAACGTTGTCAAAATTAGGGAAATCCTGTAAATCCATGTCGAATATTATTGATGGAATACAAACATAAACCCCGATAAACACAATGACAGCTTTGACGTTTGACAGATGGCATTTTATTTTGAATTGCTAAATTTCAAATTGACTAATCATAGAGTAACATTACACTGTTGCCGATGTAATTTGTGACATAACTTAAGTTCGCATTCAAATTTGCTGGTGCAACGCATTTGGGATATAAGGCCTACTTATAATTAAGTAGCACTTTAATAATCAACAACTTAAGTTGCTGTGGAGAAACCGGGCATTAGTCATTACTAGCAAAAAGGTAGTACAAATATTAAGATAATACGCAGCCCGCAATACATCACGGCTTCAATAAGCAACCCGTAATACACCACGGCTTCCGTTCCCACAAATCTCCCCTGCTGCATAAGTTACGATCACACAAATTCTCAATTTAATATTAAATTAAGTTATTGTCTAACGAAATGGTGATATACACCCACTTTCAGTTACGAGAATCCGTAATAAACGTTTCTCGACAAGGAAAGGTTTGACGTGATATAGCCGGCTTGTTAGTGATCGACAAAAGCTCAACAAATGAAATTATTACCAGAAAGTATAAGTTGCCAAAATTATTAACTTTGTCAGCATCGAATATGTGATTACGCCCTATAAAACAACAAAAAGAACAGATAAAATAATTAAACTAAAATCTATAGCAGATCCTAGATAACTCCTGTGAATATTTCAAAAGAAATTTGAATCGAAAACCTTGCCAATGTCAGCCGAACTACTGTGTCTCGATGTCTTCAAAACGAAGGACGAATTGGACATGTCAGTGTTAAAAAAATTATAGTTAGTAGAAGTTATAAAAAGGCGAAACTAAATTTTTCAAAACATATGAACAATGGAATGAAGTTGACTAGAGAAAAGTGCTATTTTCGGGTGAATCAATGTTAGATTTTTTTGAAGAAGATAGTACGAAGTATTTTCGGTGACCAACAAGTGCAGATTCTAGATACCAAATCCCTGCAGTTGGACATGGCAGAAAAATGTGATTTTTTGTTGTGCATGTCCTCAAGACGGTGAATTCTCTAATGTACGTATACAGACATATTTTAGGCGTGTTTCTTCGGACTGTGATTCGTGATAAAATTGAACAAAGTGAACATGATCAAAAAGAAAATTGTTTCTTCGTTCGTTATTCGTTATTCCCACTCTTTCATTTTGTGATCACAACACGCCATTCCCTTTCCCTTCTGAATCAGTCTTTTCGCATGATCACTGTGATTGAAATAACAAAAGATTTGAAAATGAAAAAAAAGCAATGATATATTGGAATGTGCAAATTTATGTCTATATCAGAATCATCCGAACTACTAGAACTTGAGTCAGTAGATCCAACATTCATTATTGGTTTCGATTTTTCTAATATTAGATCCTGCAAATACAAAAAAAGTTAAAGAAACGTGTTTTCATATTTTACTTCACATTCAATACTAAAAATTTTATTTCTGCTTCAGCACAATCCACCTTTAAACTATTTTCGATTTGGGTATTACTTCAAACAAAATAGGTGATTTATAATTTGACGTTTGCCGGTAGTTCGTTCGACGTTGTACAGGTTTCGCGTCGATCGAGTTAATTTCGTTGTTTCTTTGTCATTATATAGAAAATCTTAATCACAGTCCGAAGAAACACGCCTTTTATAAAAGCATATATGTACATCCTTATTAAAAAAAAAAACTATGCCGCGGGAATAGGTTTTTCAACTAGAAACAGGACAGCAATCCTAAACATACTTCGAAAGTAGTAAAATAATTTGTAGGTCAACGAAAATCCGAATGAGCCTGTTTCACATTTTTCAAAAACTATTTTAAATGAAAGTTTATGCAATGATTTTCTTAGTAATAATTTTTATTTTAATAATTTGTTGTTATTTGTGGAAATAATTAAATAAAAAGATTGGCGTCCTGAAAAACTACCCCCTACTCCTGTGACGTAGAAGCACATACATTACATCATTATAGCCAATAGGAAAATAGTTTTTCCATCACCTACGTTTATTCATATTATTTATATAAATAAACGTAGGCTAAAGTTTGTCACATGTTAATAACAAAATCTTTTAATTTGACATTTGACCACAGACCCATTTGACGCTGACATTCAAATTACACTCAAGCTAAGTCGGACAATTTACCGAAGGTCGATAGCTGGATGATGGCTGAATTTATATCAGAACGATTGTTTTACTGCTACCGAAATAAGGGGTGTAAAAGAGTTGAGGTAAAATAAAATATAAAAACTGAATTTACTATATAAATTGATAATATATTTTACTTTAAAGTTCTGGTCGTGATTCTTACATTGAATCTGCTATAGTACATGTAGATCTATGTCGAGAAAAAAATATCTGTATAGTCAGATGTAAAGATTGCCCTGAACATAAAGTGAAGCTACAAAAATACATTGTTATCGTGAAGGTGGATGAAAGTTGAAATGATCTTCACAAACATGAAGACGCGATTTTTCTGACAAATTATTAGCTCTTCGACCTACTGCTTCTAGCCACAATTTTCTTTTCTTCGCATCTTTTGAAAAATTTATAAACTCTATAGTAGGTTTGTTCTTAACAGTATTTTTGTAAGAAGACACAATACAATATAGTTAATTACTCATTTTATTTTGAACTTTTTGTTACCTACATATTATACAACTTGAACCAATCTAAAAATTTGACACGTGTTTGACAACTTTGACAATACACTTGACACCTTAGAACTGCTGAAGATGTATGTACTCTGATGTCACATTCTGTTTCAGATCACGTGACTTATTCAAAATTTTATCCAAATTTCAAAAATTAATTGTAAAATATCTAAAGGATATTTCGTGATATTTTCAAATTTGAGGCTCTTTAAAGAACAATATCTTTTAAAATTTAATACTTAGAAGTCATATAAAAATTCTTGCAACAGCCCTATTCTTGCCTGATCACCCCAATCTTCGGATTTGAATCCACTAAAACATTTATGACAAAAACCAATGCCTCAAAGTCGTGCTGCAGTGATTTTATTAAAAGGAATTATGTTAAACTATTAAACATGGAGTACAAAATCACAAATAAAAAAATTAAACCGATTTTTTAGAAGTTTTCAAATATGTAAATACAGGGTGTCCCATTTAAGGTACGAATGCATTGGTATCTCGAGAACCGTAAGAGCTACGAGGTTGGTTAAATTAGACAAAAGTTGCCCCATTAGGAGGCTATTTTAATGGTGTTTTGTTATTTGCGAAAAAATGCATAGGTCACTAGATACAGGTGAAAATGTAAATTTCGCGATTTTCTTTTTTTGCTTACAACTTTGTTATATGAAATAATACGAGATTCTGGTTTGCACTTTCTTAAGGCACTTTTGTATGGTGAATTTTCAGAAGTACTCAAATTTTTTTTATATCTAACCATTTACGAGTTACTGATAGCAACTTTCATTTTTCATATGGAGGTCATATTAAGCTATGACATTTTTAAATAGAGATTTTTTTTAGCTTTCTAATGATATAAAACAATAATAATTTATTTTTGTAATTAACAGAAAAATTAATAAAAATTGTTATTTATAGTAAAATTAAATTGAAAAAAGTAAATCGAAGACTGCTATGGAAACAACAAACAACAAAAAAGTGCAACAATTGAATTTCTGAATTTTACTTGCCAATAGTAGATTATTACGAGTAATAAACGAACTTTGACAACGAATGTAACAACTCAACATATCATAATTTTCCCAACGAGAAAAATTCATTTTTATTACTCTTAATAATCTACTATTGGCAAGTAAAATTCAGAAATTCAATTGTTGCACTTTTTTGTTGTTTGTTGTTTCCATAGCAGTCTTCGATTTACTTTTTTCAATTTAATTTTACTATAAATAACAATTTTTATTAATTTTTCTGTTAATTATAAAAATAAATTATTATTGTTTTATATCATTGGAAAGCTAAAAAAAATCTCTATTTAAAAATGTCATAGCTTAATATGACCTCCATATGAAAAATGAAAGTTGCTATCAGTAACTCGTAAATGGTTAGATATAAAAAAAATTTGAGTACTTCTGAAAATTCACCATACAAAAGTGCCTTAAGAAAGTGCAAACCAGAATCTCGTATTATTTCATATAACAAAGTTATAAGCAAAAAAAGAAAATCGCGAAATTTACATTTTCACCTGTATCTAGTGACCTATGCATTTTTTCGCAAATAACAAAACACCATTAAAATAGCCTCCTAATGGGGCAACTTTTGTCTAATTTAACCAACCTCGTAGCTCTTACGGTTCTCGAGATACCAATGCATTCGTACCTTAAATGGGACACCCTGTATATCTTTGGCGCAATAGTATTGAACAACGCGATTAAATATTTCCTTACTATAGGCCATCCAGCGAATCAAGCGGTTTACGTCATAAATACAATATCACTAGAAACAATGACGTCATATGTCAAAAAGTGTACATGAGCATGTAAAACGGGTTAAAATCTGTGGGTTGCCTTCATAAACCCAATTTTTTTTAAAAAACACGTCTGGTATAATATTTTTTCAGCGAAATCCAATTTTATTTAAAATATTCTGAACGATACTGCTTACGCCGTTATAAATACTTCATTCTTGTAGTATATGCAACAAACTATCTAGTATTATGTGAGATCCTGAAAAAAATACAGAATACTGCATACCATACATTTTCTCACTGTTTCTATACATTGCGTATAGCGTTTGCCATACGCTGTACATATAGATTTAATTTTCAAATTATTACTAACAAATAGAACCAAATATTACCTCAATATTAGATTTCATTTTCAAAATAAGTCAATAAATTAACTACAAGCTCTTGAATTTGACATGACAGAGAATTTGACATTTTGACAATGAACAACGAAACCAAAAACAAAATAAAATCAGAATACACGTTGAAAAGTATAATATAGACATATAATATTTAGTAATATACATGTTCAGAATTACCAATATTAAAAAAAATAATCAAACGTCATTTTGCAAAAATTTACAAAATTTTACTTAATAATAATATATCCAAATATATTTATTTCTATTAAAGGTGTCAAATGTATGATAATAATAAAAAAAAACAATAAAATACCGTTAATAACATATATTTAAAAAAAAATAAAGAAAATTTCAAAAATCCCTAAACGATGACGTAAACCGCTTGATTCGCTGGATGGCCTATACATAAATTTATTTAATTTCTCGTCTATAATATGAAAATATCTTATGCACAAATGCATATATTAATATAATTGTTTCATTTTGTATTACTTTTACAATATTCGTTATGGTTTAAAATAAGTGTGGCTCAAAACTTTTGCACGTAACTGTTATCTATATAGCTAAAAATTGGTCTCAATAAAATTAATGAACATTCAGCTGATTCTGCCTTGTTGTTCAGTTTGTGTACGTAATCATGGTAACAGACAAATGGATAATTTTACTATTAATAATAATAGATTGATCAAGAGAATCAAGTTAGCGAATTGAATGGCATTTGTAATATTAAGTCGTGGGAAATCCAGCATAGAAATTTGAGATGAGCTTCCACGTTTGGACTCAGCTAACCGCAATTTGTATTAATCCCCTTCTCTTGAATAATAATTGTCTGAATTATTAGTCCGATGTAGGTTTATATCTGTAATACGTCTATATCTCCCAACTAAACACCAAAACATATTGCAATTGCGGATATAATCAAGCTAGATTTACATCGTTTTAATTAGTACTATCAAATTTTACTAAGTAATTAACATACAATTTCATAATGAACAGAGTATTTGACTATGTGATAAAATAGCAACAAACGTCCCACAAAATAGTTGTAATAACTTCAAAAAGCGTTCATTCTTATAATTACTCGTCATTTAACATTATTACCTGTACTACTATCAAGAAAAAAATTGAATATTAGTATTTTAGAAATAATATACTATTAGTTGAGACAATGAAGTAGAAAAATCATTAAATCTTCTAAAACAAAAATATCTCCGATTTTGATGAGTTTTTTTTTTAAATGTTTGTTATATACTGAAAATCAGAAACATGAGTGATGAGGCAGATAATATTTTGAACCCCAAATTCAATTTTTTTTATTTTATTTTATTTTTTTGAAAATTAATGTTATTATACTTGGTATTAAAAAGGGTAAAATATTTTGAGAATATGTAGTATTGACCAAAATAAGTAAAAAAAAACCTAATCAACATAGGGCTGATTTTCAACTATTTCCGAGACCGAGACAGCCGGTATTTTATATTAAGACGGATTTATGCAGCCATTTTCATTTACATTTACTTTTTAATATAATTTTCATTTAATTCTCATTTATAATTTTTAAATGTACCTATTCATCCAAAAATATATAACAAAAGTAAATGAAATTGAACGTATATTTAAAAACACGCTGACAGATGATGAACGCCATAACCCCACTTTTATTGGAATAAAGTTTATTAATAAAAATGTTCAGCAATAGTGACAGTGAAGAAGTTATGAGTTTAGTTTTAAACGTGTTAATTGCAATAAAAAACCGTAAAAAGAAACAATAACGGAGATACATTATGACGAGCTGATCAACTCAAATTCTCGTTCCTGTCATGCCGTACACGCAAGCACCATTTATAATTTTCATTTATTGTATAAAAGTTGGCCATCTTTAAAAATAAATGAGAATGAGAGATAAATGAAAACGTAAATGAAAATGGTGTATGCATGGCTACATTGGTTTACATACATTTATCATTTAAATTAAAATTAAATTAAATGTAAATAAAAATGGCTGCATAAATCCGCCTTTAGAATCAAAGAAAAACTGACAAAGACAGTGATCGAACAAAATTTTGTCTATCAGTAAAGTTATTTGAAAACTAAATATTGGTCAAGGTCGCCACAATATTTAGCTTAGTACAATTATTTGATTTTGTTGAAAAACAAAAGCACATCTAAGATGACCGCTCAAAGATACACAAACAGTCTCATTTAATCGAAGTCGTAACTAGAAAGCAGGGGTAAACCCAGTAAAAACTCATTTTTCACTACTCTGCATCTCGGAAACAATTGAAGATCGGACGTAAATATGTTGATTAAGCGTTTTTTACTAATTTTTGTCAGTACTAAATGCCCTCAAATATGAATCCTCACTCGCACCCTGTTTTAATACCGTGGATATTAAGTCTGGTTTTCGAAGAAAAAATATGGCTAGGAGGTAGTAGAAATATTTGGAAAAATGTAAAAGTCCTTATTGATGAAGCCTAAACTAAATCTAGAGGATTTTTGAAATAAGAAATTACGTATCTGAAATAAATGTGCATGCAATAAATAAATCTTCAATGAATTTGAACATAATACAAAAAAAATATGTTTTTATTAATTAAAATCTACACATATACTTGTATCTGCTGGTATACCTCTTTTCAATAAATCTTTTATATAGTTAATATGGATTCGGCGCGAAATAATATTCTGACCAAATGAGATTAAATTTTAAAATAAAGCCTATTTTACATTTGTCAGTTTTTGCGTCAATTTTAAGAACTTGGCCAAGTTCTAGAAATTGAGCTTAAAAAAAATTTGCATTACACTAGTCAATTTTTGCCTCAATTAAGCTGGAAATAGAGCATGAAATATTTCTCCTTCAATTTTTTAGTACTTTCTAGTAATTTCAATAACACACCAATATATCAAAGTATATGACTGTTACACATAATATTTCTATTTGAAAAAAATTGAATAATGGCTAACAGTTGGCTAGAAATTGGTATACAATTTTATGTTAACTTTATTGAGCTCGGCTAAGTCTTTAAAATTCACGTAAAATTGACAAATGTAAAACAGGCATAAGAGATACTGAGTAATAGCTGTGGTCATATGTAAAAGAAATTTAACAGATTTACCTCAATAAAAGTTACATCAGTGGAATATTATAAATTAAAAATTGCTACTCATGCATTTTGTTTTGATCAATGAAATCTATTTTTAACAAACTATTTTATACCTATATACAGTTGTTATCAATTTCAGAATTTATTTCAATATATTTATATTTTATTTTGCTTACTTATACAGGGTGTTCCCTTTAAGTGTGCCACCATTGCCATCTCGAGAACTATAAGAGCTACGAGGTTGGTTAAATTAGCAAAGAACCACCATTTTACAAGACTATTACAATGAGCAAATAAATTTTTTTTTTCGACCAGTGGTTCTCAAAATACGGGACACAACTTTCTTATTTTAAATGGGAACATTTTTTTTTTTTAGGTTATTCGATAGAGTATTTTTTTCTGAATTAAAATGATATAAACATATATACTAATATAACAAAATAACTGAGAAAAATGCATGTTAAATTTATGTGTATTTCATTTATATCTGGCTGAAACAAGAGTGCTATGGATAGAAAACAATTGGAAATATTGTTCTGTCTAACATTGTTTCATTATTTGTTGTTAAATTTTATGTTCTCAAACTGTCAGTTTTAAGAAGAAAATGAATAATTTTACTCACGATGAAAAAGTTGACATGTTCGAAGTGTACAGTTTGTGTCATAAAAATGCTCGGGATGCAGTTAACATGTACATAGAACGGTATCCTGATAGAGAAGTACCCGGACGACGATTTTTCATGAAACTAGAAACAAGACTTCGTGCGAATACTCAATTGTAAGCGAGTGCTTGTTGGAAATAATATTGAAATAGACATTTTGGGATATTTTGAAGCAAATCCAACAGCCTGTATAAGAATGGTTGCTGCCGAGTGCAATGTAGGTGTGCCCACAGTGTATCGCTATTTAAAGAAACATAAGTATAAACCATATAAATACCATAAAATCCACCATCTTCATCTTGGTGACCATGAGCGAAGATTAGAATTTTGCTATTTATTACTTAATGAGAGATATGAAATTTTAAAGAAAATAATTTGGACCAACGAAGCAAATTTTCAAATAATGGAATGTTCAATAGGCACAATACACATTATTGGAGTCGCGTCAACCCTGTTATAACAAGAGATACAGGTTTTCAAGAAAAATTTAATGTTAATGTATGGTGTGCCATTTTAAACAATCGCGTTTACTGTTATATGTACGAGGGTACGCTTACTGGCGCTCGATATTTAGAATTTCTGAGGGACATGGTAGACAATATTTTGGATGATCTGCCGTTATTAGTATTGCGAGACGTATATTTCCTACAAGATGGAGCACCAGCTCACAACTCTCATCAAGTAGCCGAGTATTTAAATAATTATTTCCCAAATCAATGGATTGGTACCAATGGTCCAATTGCGTGGCCCGCAAGAACCCCTGACTTAAGCCCATTGGATTTCTTTTTATGGGGCTATCTAAAAGACAAAGTTTATGCTACAGTACATCCCGATGTTGAAAGTTTAAGAAATAATATTGAAGATGTCATCACTAATATTGACAGGAGAACTTTAAGAAAAGTTAGACATAGTTTATTTAAAAGAGTTCAATTATGCATTAATTAAAATGGGAGAAATTTTGAACAATATTTATAATTTAATATTTATTAATTTTAATATTATTGTAGATACACCATTGTTTGATTTGTTTATTTTTCAATCGTTTTCCATGCATAGCACTCTTGTTTCAGCTAGATATAAATAAAATACATATAAATTTAACATGCATTTTTCTCAGTTATTTTTACCTCCCACATATCGAGATTTTAGTAAATGACCACGTTTTAAGGTCCCTAGAATCCAAGTTTAACATTTTCACGATGATGTCTGTATGTGTATGTGTGTGTGTGTGTGTATGTATGTGTGTGTGTATGTGTAGGGATTTTGTCTTCACTCTAACCCAAATACTATCATTCAGAAAATTCTGAAACCTTGTATTTCCATCCCTTTCTAATATGAAAAGAAGCCATTAGATTTTGGTGTAAATCGGATAACCGGAAATGGTACTTTACCTGAAGCTCATAATGGTTTTTCTTAAAAAAATACCATTAAATGCCATTTTTTTCGCATTTTATGTCTTATGAAAATTAAAGATTATTGAATTTTCTACTGGAATACACTAATACTTTTTCTATATATTTTACAGATAAATTTAAAAATATTTTTTTTTATTAGTCGCGAAGCCTAAGATAAACACAATAATTCCTTTGTTACACAGTTCATATTTTAAATGAATGTAACTAACAGTAAATGTCACTGTCAAAAAACTAATCACTTCAAATTAATAATAGTGATATTTTAAAAAGAAAATAGTAAATAATGCAATAGTTTTCTGCAATGGAACAGTTTGCAACATTAGTAAATACGTAAGTATGTATTTAAATTAATAAAAATTCAGTAGCGGGAGGTTTTGTGTTGGCCACATCAGATTTTTTTATATTAGAATATGATATGTTTATATCAGAAAAAATACTCTATCGGTTAACCTAAAAAAAAAAAAATGTTCCCATTTAAAATAAGAAAGTTGTGTCCCGTATTTTGAGAATCACTGGTCGAAAAAAAATTTTTTTTTGCTCATTGTAATAGTCTTGTAAAACGGTGGTTCTTTTAACCAACCTCGTAGCTCTTATAGTTCTCCAGATAGCATAGGTGGCACACTTAAATGAAATACCCTGTATATGTACAGGATCAGTTTAAAATAAATATGCATTTTCAGTAGACATAAATGGAACCAATATTTTATTCAGTAACCTGCTGTATGTTATTTCATGTGGTGACTTTAATTCTTTTCACATACGCCGATAAATATGAAAATGAAAAAAAAATATTTTTTTGATTAAAACATGTCGTTTAAAGAAAATTTCTTTGGCCGATTGGAAGAACGAAAGACGCGAGACTGAGAATAAAAAGTACAGGCGGATGAGAAAAAGTATGAATGAAAATGAAAAGAAAAAGTTGTTTCAATAAATGATGAAAGTTTTTATAGTAGCTTTTCATAATGAAATAAAACAAATGTGAGTTTTTACCGTATTATTCGTTTTTGTTTTGTTCCTATGTCGAGTAAAATCCCCGGTAGTATAAAGAATGCGTTATTAAAGGAAATTTTGTCAAAAGAAAAGAATTGAGTCAGTTACGATAGACAGGATGGTGAAACGGAAAATTGATAAAACATATTTAGGTCACATTGCTTTGCAAAATATTCCTCTCTTATTGCTATAACTTTATAACCTTCATTTCCCCTTTTATCGGAACTACTTTTATGAATATTGGAAACGTAAAAGTTTCAAAATTATTAAAACACGCGATAACATTTATTTGTTTTTCACAAGGTTTCTATATGCAGAAGAAAGAAATCTATATATATAAAAAAATAAGGTTTTTCTTTGGGGCCTTAGTTATGGACTTCTACCGAACCGATTTTAATGATTCTTTTTTTAAATGAAAGCTATTAGCATGTAGATGTGCACAAAAATCTAAAATGTTACAGTTTTGATTCCGTCTATTTTTTATAAAGCCTTAAATATTTTTTATTAAGTACCGCTGTCAACCGATAGATGGCTGTACTGAGCAACATGAAGAAGAAGAGAATGATTTAGAATACATACAATTTATGAAAACTGCTACAAAATAATATTTTGCATTATTTAGGGCTGGTTTATTAATGCAAAGTTAAATAATTTAACAGGTAAATATCTTGAAACATGCAAAGCTTTTATCATTCAACAGTCAAAAGTTAACCTTAAATATGTCAACATGTCAAATTGCAAGTGAATATATAAGAAGGAATTTTTGCCCCAAAAATTAATAAATATAATAGTTAATTCATTAATTAAAAGTTGGTAAGTAATTTAATAATATTGAGGAAAATTATTAGGGAGACATATTTTGTATTACAATATAATAATTTTTTTAACCTAAAGTTTAAAAATTTATTGAATTATATATCCTTTACCTAAAATACAGCATTATTACCTATTTAAAAATGGACAAGAGACAGGTGTAAATTTATAGGTTTTCAAAAAACGAAATCATTATTTACAAAAGAGTATGTTATAATGAATAAGTTGCATGTTCCTATTTTCCCGCTCTTAAACGCTACCCTCAATGCTGCCTTTTACAGTGTGTTTTCACACTTTTGAAAAATGATTTCGCATTCACAAAATATGAATTCACATTAAAGAAAACTGATTCCACACAAATGAAAAGTGAATTCACATCACAGTAACGAAATATGATTTCACATTAACGAAAACAGATTTCACGTAAAGGAAAACTGAATTCACACTAATGAAAACTAATTTCAACTAAACGAAAACAGATTTCAAACCCTCTGGTTACTTTTTCTCACTTCAAGCGTATCTAACATTGTTGTAATCAACTTGTATCATTGTTGTAATCACGTTTCATCATTGTTTTTATCAAGTTCTCTCATTGTTGTAATAATCACATTCTTTCATTGTTGTAATCTAATCTTTAGTAAAGTTTCTTAAAAATACCATTCGTTATTTATTTAATATTTTATGCTTATGTTTATAAACCGAATAAAAATGTTAATTTGCAAATAGAAACACGTTAATCCGTCATAGATTACAATAATGTATAATATTTTTCTGTACAATAAAACATTCATTACTAATTATTACTACAATAATTGAACTTGAAATCATAAATGAAACATTGATTACGACAATAACAATATTTGTTGTTGAGAATAAATTATATACATTATAAAATGGAATGAAATGAAGTAAGAATGATTTTATTTGCAACATTGATTCATATTTATAATAATAAAATATAACATTGAAAGACGTTAAATATGCGGATAATCTCTATTAGATGTTTTACCTTTCTCTTCTTTTAAATTTATAACAGTGAAAAAAAAAGAATTCAGAAATGTCGAATTTACCACTAGCATCAAATCTTCAAATGAGAAACGGGTTCATTAAATGAATACCTACTGTGGTCCCTATAGAATTATTATTAATTATTATTATTATTTTCTATATCAATTGCATATTTTTAATAGGTATGTTTAGCTGTTTGAAAATTTAATATGGCTGGAGTTTGTTGTAAAATTTGTACAATAATATCCAAAGTTCTTCATCAAATAATTACCGAGCAATAAAATCCATCCTGTGCCTGTGTTACAAGACCTGTATTTTTATCTGTCAAAACAGTTTCAGTTCCCAATTTACAGTTAACTATAAGTTTATAAACTGGTAGATTGACTGTAACCCTAAATAATTTACTTATTATTACCAGTGTTGTATCAAATAATCTCCCTATTCCTATGTGCCCAACGAAGCACCTGTGGTTAAAAAAGTGTTGAAGAGTACCAAACATTGAATATAAGTACAGGAAATATATAATTTTACCCCATAATTTTGTTGCAAATATTTGCAACGGGTACAGCTAGTATAACATATAAAATTCATATATGTGATAGATACATTTTCAAACATTAAGGCCCCTAATGATATCTAAAATTGCTAACCCTTAAATTTTAAGCTAGACTTAAAAAAAATGCAAATCGAAATGTTGACAGCAATATATAATTCCTCATTTGAATTTCATGTCGATATGATATTGTCAATTTAATGAAGACTTAAAATTTAAGCATAAGAGACCGTTAACAAAACTGGTATTTATAAACGTTTCTTAACAACTGCTCCTAATGAAATCTAAGGGCCAGTTTTAAAATCTCCTGTTATAGATTTTAACTGTAAGTTAATTATATATATATATATATATATATATATATATATATATATATATATATATATATATATATATATATATATATATATATATATACGAGCCCCTTCCCACTTCAATTGGCCCACTTGTTAAAAGTTCATTTATGCTGACTTAACTAATAGAATTTTTAATAATACTAAAATGAATCTTTACTTTTTATTTAAAATGTACATTTTCAGCATTATAGCGTAATTTTAAATTTAATTTTTAGCTCAAGATTAAAAATTTAATGGTATAACTTTAACACAAATTTAATATGTTAATTACATATTATTTATCAATATTGAATAACGTCACTTTTAAATGTAAATTGTTACTGCAAATCTTTTAGACATTTTATTTAATAAAACCTTACAATTTTACGACTTAAATTCATTTAATTTTTTCAGTTTTTCTTGAATTGTTGCTAAAATTAAGTATTATTTCATTTTACATTGAAACAGTAAAATATTTTAGGAAACATATCTTGATATATCGGTAAAACGACAAAATGTCTGTAATATTAATAAAAATTGGTGATAATTTATGTTAGTTATTATTTGTGTCATATACTAACTAAACAAAATTAAATTAAGCGGATTGGGCCAAATGATGTGGGAAGGAGCTCGTATATATATATATAGGATACCGTTCTATGTACATGTTAACTGCATCCCGAGCATTTTTATGACACAAAATGTACACTTCGAACATGTCAACTTTTTCATCGTGAGTAAAATTATTCATTTTCTTCTTAAAACTGACAGTTTGAGAACATAAAATTTAACAACAAATAATGAAACAATGTTAGACAGAACAATATTTCCAATTGTTTTCTATCCATAGCACTCTTGTTTCAGCCAGATATAAATGAAATACACATAAATTTAACATGCATTTTTCTCAGTTATTTTGTTATATTAGTATATATGTTTATATCATTTTAATTCAGAAAAAAATACTCTATCGAATAACCTAAAAAAAAAAAAAATGTTCCCATTTAAAATAAGAAAGTTGTGTCCCGTATTTTGAGAACCACTGGTCGAAAAAAAAAATTTATTTGCTCATTGTAATATATATATACAGTGTGTCCCATTTAGAAGTGCCACCATTGGGATCTCGAGAACTATAAGAGATACGATGTCGGTTAAATGGAACTTTTTGTGCGCCTTTGGGAGGCCATCTCAGATGTGCTTTTATTTTTCCAAAAATTCTCATAGGGCACTAGATAATGACGAAAAACTGAATATTGTTGATTTTTTCTTTTTCAAATAACTTCTAAACTACTAATAATTGAGAAAAAAGTTTCAAATATAAAAGATAGATATTTTTATTAACTAACCAGTGGCGTACGGAATAAATTTTTATATCCGTAAAGTTTTGAGATATAACACAAACTTATATTTTTTTAAATGGAACCCATATCTGATTTTAGTCTCAAAAAAATAAATATTTTTTTCTCTTTTCAACGATGTAAGGATTATTATGTTTTATATTTGTTTTGCCTTCAAAATTATTATTTTTTCCTTATTTTGTATTAAATTTACAATTATTTTGAAAATATTGGTAGATTTCTATTTGAAAATACTCCTTGTATTTAAATAATTTATTTCGTTAAAAATTTTGCTCAAAATTCGTATCAAATTAATTTTTATAATATTTTGTATGTATGTATATCAGGTCGCCCTTGGCTCATCATAGTGTAATTTGTAATTATGAGTCTAAAATGAAAATATTAAGTAATAAAGGCATAAAACAAATTATTTTGATCAAATACAATATAATTAATAAAAATAATAATGTTTTTTTGGAAAATAATAAGAAAATTCAGAAAAATAAGGAGAAAAATTTAATTTTAGGAGCAAAACAAATATAAAACATAATAACCTTTACATCATTGAAAAGAGAAAAAAATATTGATTTTTTTGAGACTAAAATCAGATATGGGTTCCATTTAAAAAAATATAAGTTTGTGTTATATCTCGAAAATTTACAGATATAAAAATTTATTTCGTACGCCACTGGTTAGTTAATAAAAATATCTATCTTTTATATTTGAAACGTTTTTCTCAATTACTAATATTTTAGAAGTTATTTGAGAAAGAAAAAATCAACAATATTCAGTTTTTCGTCATTATCTAGTGCCCTATGAGAATTTTTGGAAAAACAAAAGCACATATGAGATGGCCTTCCAAAGGCGCACAAAAAGTTCCATTTAACCGACATTGTATCTCTTATAGTTCTCGAGATCCCAATGGTGGCACTTCTAAATGGGACACACTGTATATATATATATATATATATATATATATATATACAGTGTGTCCCATTTAGAAGTGCCACCGACATTGTATCTCTTATAGTTCTCGAGATCCCAATGGTGGCACTTCTAAATGGGACACACTGTATATATATATATATATATATATATATATATATATATATACAGTGTGTCCCATTTAGAAGTGCCACCATTGGGATCTCGAGAACTATAAGAGATACAATGTCGGTTAAATGGAACTTTTTGTGCGCCTTTGGAAGGCCATCTCAGATGTGCTTTTGTGTTTCCAAAAATTCTCATAGGGCACTAGATAATGACGAAAAACTGAATATTGTTGATTTTTTCTTTCTCAAATAACTTCTAAACTATTAGTAATTGAGAAAAACGTTTCAAATATAAAAGATAGATATTTTTATTAACTAACCAGAAGCGTGCGAAATAAATTTTTATATCTGTAAATTTTCGAGATATAACACAAACTTATATTTTTTTAAATGGAACCCATATCTGATTTTAGTCTCAAAAAAATCAATATTTTTTTCTCTTTTCAACGATGTAAGGGTTATTATGTTTTATATTTGTTTTGCCTTCAAAATTATTATTTTTTCCTTATTTTGTATTAAATTTACAATTATTTTGAAAATATTGGTAGATTTCTATTTGGAAATACTCCTTGTATTTAAATAATTTATTTCGTTAGAAAATTTTGCTCAAAATTCGTATCAAATTAATTTTTATAATATTTTGTATTAGGTCACCTTTGGTACATCATAGTGTAATTTGTAATTATGAGTCTAGAATGAAAATATTAAGTAATAAAGGCATAAAACAAATTATTTTGATCAAATACAATATAATTAATAAAAATAATAATTTTTTTTTTGAAAATAATAAGAAAATTCAGGAAAATAAGGAGAAAAATTAAATTTTAGGAGAAAAACAAATATAAAACATAATAACCCTTACATCATTGAAAAGAGAAAAAATTATTGATTTTTTTGAGATTAAAATCAGATATGAGTTCCATTTAAAAAAATATAAGTTTGTGTTATATCTCGAAAATTTACGGATATAAAAAATTATTTCGTACGCCACTGGTTAGTTAATAAAAATATCTATCTTTTATATTTCAAACATTTTTCTCAATTACTAATATTTTAGAAGTTATTTGAGAAAGAAAAAATCAACAATATTCAGTTTTTCGTCATTATCTAGTGCCCTATGAGAATTTTTGGAAAAACAAAAGCACATCTGAGTTGGCCTTCCAAAGGCGCACAAAAAGTCCCATTTAACCGACATTGTATCTCTTATAGTTCTCGAGATCCCAATGGTGGCACTTCTAAATGGGACACACTGTATATATACATACAGGGTGTTTCACAGATATGGGACACCCCAATTATTTTCTTAATTATTAAGAATAGAAGAAAATCATTAAAATAAAAGTTGCAGATCAAGGGGGACATTCACTTATTAAAGAAAAAAAAATTAAACCAGTGGTTCTCAAGTTACAAACCAAAGTTATATTTTTTTAACTAGGATATTATACATTTTCTAGGCTTATTCGACAGAGTATTTTTTTCTGAATTCAACCAAATAAATATTTTATGTGCTTACATAATAAAAATGTTGAGAAAAATTAATTTGAAAATTAAATAAATTTTATTTAACATAACACAAAACAGTAGGCCATGATCAATAACAAAACAATTAACTTCACAAATAATTTTCAAAATTGTTTCCATTATTTTCTAAACATAAATTAATTATCCTGACTACAGTTTCTGATGTAACTTTTCTAAGAATGTCCGGTGTCAGTGAAACACATGAATCCCTAATACGCTGTTTAAGGTTTTCTTTTGTGGTTATGGGCTGAGAATATACTTTATCTTTTAAATAACCCCACAAAAAGAAGTCTATCAGTGTCAAGTCAGGAGAACGTGCTGGCCACTTGTATGGACCATTGTTACCAATACAACGGTAATCGAACAAAGTCTAGTCTTCTACTAACTAGCACAGTATTGTGAGCTGGACACCGTCATATTGAAACCACATAGTTCTCCTTTCTTGCAGATTTAAATCTTCTAAATATTCTGTTATTTCATTCTCCAAAAAGTTTAGAGATGTGTGTGATATTGTTTAGTCTGCCGAGTTCATAGTTCCTCCAACTGTCTGCATGCTATCAGTAGATATGTAGCTGGACGAAGTTATAAGAAAATTCTGGGAAAATGAAGATCCTCCATCACTTCCTATCGTTCGAGATGCTCATCTCGGGAATGTGAAGAGTTGTATAACTCAACTGCAAGCCGCATAGACTCCATGGCTCCCCAGCTTGACGACAGCCGCCAGGCTTCCCTTCGTCGCTTCCAGTCGCTTGAGAGAAGACTCTCACAGAATAGCGAACTTCGACATAGATATAATGAATTTATGAAGGACTATCTGGATCAAGGTCACATGGTACGTGCCCGTAAATCAGTGACATCATCAGAGACAAGCTATTATATTCCACATCACTGTATTTTTCGGAACGAGTTACTCGTCACCAAGTTCCTCGTGCTTTTTGTCGCCTCAATGAAAACGACGCCGCCCAACTAACATTTTCGGAGCTTATAGTCACAAACTTTTCAAATATTAGTTTTATAGATGGTATATAAATGTTACATGAATATATAAAGATATTTTAATGTTATGTAGTATTACCACTTGTTTCGAAGTTATATTAGTAATTTGTAACGTTACATTTGGTGATATATTCGTAACGTTTTATAAATATGTAACAGAAATATTACTGTTACCACCATTATATAACTTGAGTATTCGGTTGCTTAAAGTTTTATACTAAAGTTTTATAAGAGTAATCAATGTTAAAATTATACTTCTACACTAACTATTTTTTTAAAAATTTCAAATGATTTTCTTATATAAATTTAAGAACAAAATGCTAAATGTAGAGAAATATTAGTGACAGATGTTAGTATTATAAAACTTTTGTATTTATAAATTATAAATTAGTATCTGATTCTTCCAAAGACAATCCATGTCTTTTTCCGATACCCAATAGCTTTTTCTACTCCTAATTGGGTATTGACTTTTCATCTTTTAATGATTTGGTCTAAACTGTTTGATTTTTACGACGCGTCCAATGTAAAAATTCCATCTGTTTTCTATATCTATAGTACTATACTTAGTAATGGACTATTTCATCTTGCTTCAAAGGTTTGCACAATTTTGAAAGATATATATGGTAAACACCATTAGCAGTATGCATAAGTTAAATTTAAAATGATGTTATAACAGTTTAACTAGTGGCCACTAAGAATAGCAAAAATACATATGGTTTTACCTAGCAAAATTTTAAATTATCTTAGAAACCTACTTAGTGGCCACTAACAAACTTATGCATACGGCTGCATGCTGTTCATTATATAATATTGTTTTACGTTAATCGGTAGGTAGGCAAACTGCGCGTCTACAGCAGCAACCTTGAAGGGAAATTTTATATGGTTACTATTTTAGGTAATTTTTGTCACTGTTAGTGTATAATATAAGCAATAGTTTTATAATAATACTTAAATAGTTTTATAATGTGGTTTTACATGACTTCACCTCTTATGAAGGTGTTTAATATTGTAATAATAAATATTTTAATAACATAATCGTTTTACAGCGAACTCCAAATATGAGCCGCCATATTTTCATTAGCAAATATCCGCCATCTTGAGTGTTTATTAAGAAATATATAATAATTATTTATTTTTACGCTTGCATGAGTATTTTAACGTAAATTTTATATTAATACTCTATAAAACTTAAAAAAAAAAATAAAAAATTGAAACAGAGAGAACAACATTTAATTATTATTTTTCACTTTGTACATATAAAATATAAAAATAATGTGAATTTCAAAGGCGCTACAAATTATTAGAAGTTTTATGCATATGTTTCACAGTAAACTTACATTTGTTTTAAATTTATGATAGAACTAACGCGTTTTGTAACATAATTGTTTATATTATCATAGTCCATTTCCAATATGATTCAGAACTTGTGACACTTCATTTAAGAATAGTATACCATTATAAAAATTTCATTTTTATAAATAACTACTGACGAATACAAAATAGTAATAAATGAGAATGGTACACATATTTTGGTTACATTTGAACTCGTAATATACATGCACGTTTTATACGAGTGATAATTAGGTTATATAGATGTTATATAAAGGTAATAGAAACCTTCAAAGCCCCAAGTTGTAAATGTTAAGTGTTTATAATATTACCAAAATTTTGTCACAGAAACCATTATAAACTTCTCCATTTAAGCTCTTTAACAGTTATATATGGGATTATATAAGGTTTAAATAAATAAAAATAAACCGCGAAGTTTTATAATAGTAGTAACAAGAACGTATCGGGTACCAAAATAAAATTAAAAATGTTCATCGGGGCCGCTGTCAATGAGATGCTACACGTTGGGCCAGTTAGATATCACGGAATTATTAGTCACATATCATTCACACGCAGTTGTTCTTGTTATTGATATTCGTCAGCTGTATCGTAACATTAATATCAGTGATAAACATGTAGAATTTCAGCGTATATTTTGGAGACTCCAGCCTGAAGCGCCTCTGGAAGAGTTCTGCATCGCCATTTTTGGCTATTCGTACACTGCAACAGCTCGTCGTAGAAGAGGGAACCAGCGTTCCTGCAGCATCGCATGCCATATTATCTGCCACATATATGGATGACATTATTACCTCGGTACCGACTGTCAGCGATGCACTCGCGCTGCGAGAAGAATTGATCACGCTCATGTCACAAGCTGGCTTCGAATTGCGCAAATGGATGAGCAATAAGCTAGAAGTGCTGAAATATCTGATCCTCGAACACTGCGCGCTGAAATCTGATGCACTATTCTTCGAAGACGACACCACCTCTTTCACAAAAATTCTCGGGTTAGTCTGGAATCCCCATTCTGCAACTTTTTCGTATCCTTAGTCATTCGTCAGGGACAAAGCGCACCACATTGTCAGACGTAGCACGTTTGTTCGACCCGTTAGGGTACATCAGTCCTGTCACATTTTGTGGGAAATGGTTAATTCAACATTTGTGGCAACTCGGCCTAGATTGGGATGAACCAGAACCAACAGACATAAGTGAGAGATGGAATCGTTTTCGAGAAGAACTCTTGTAACTCTCCGAAATTGCCTTACCCCGCTGCATAGGCATCGACACTGCAGTACGCCTCAAACTGCATGGATTCGCAGACAGTTCGGAAAGAGAATATGCTGGCGTCGTGTATCTCTACGCCAAACAGAGGGACGGCGCCGCAAAAGTATCGTTACTAATCGCCAAGTCGAAAGTGGCTCCATTAAAAAAAGTGACACTGCCGCGATTAGAACTCTTTGCAGTAGTATTAACTGCAAAATTGGTTCATCATATGAAGAGAACGCTCGACCATTGTTGTGAAATCAACAATGTTACTGTATGCACGGAAAATGTTAAGAAGTTTTTAATTGAAGCACCTGGCTCCTGACGACTTTTTGTTAATGAAAGTGGTGTTAATTTTTGGCCTGACGTATCGCCGTGCCAAACTATGTGCCCGGAAAGTTGAAGACATTCTTGATAAAAATATAATTCTATTTGAAATCGTCACTAAAGTGCACAAAAATAGTCATTAAAAGCTCAGAAATCGACACTAAAGTAATCCATTATACGACTATTTCAAGCAAATGCAGTGTTGCCAACCTTATAATAATTATTGTACATATAAGATAATTTGGATAGGTATACAAGATATAATACTAAATTTGTATGTAAAATGACAAAAAAATATATGCAAGAAGAAGGAACTAAACAAAAGAATATTGAAATAAAACATAATTTTGAGTGTTCTTTACATTAACCTCAATGTTCGGAGATTAGCAACATTGAGTGTCAGACTAACAGGTACATTATGCTAACTTCAAATGTTGTTTTGTTATTTACATGCATTAAGTTCAGAAAAGTGAAATTTAAGATATTGTTTGTGAATTATATCTAAATTTAAAGTAATTATACTATATTTATAATTCCAATAGTGTAAATAATTAAATTATATGTGTATTTGTAACTCAAAAGTGTTTGGTTAGGTTAAGTGCGTTAATACAAAGTTGTTATTAACACGATTTGTATTAATATGTTTGTCTATACTAAACAACACAACACAGTTAATATATGGTAGTAAGTAAAAACGGATATTTTTTTAGTCTCGTTATATTGAAATAATAATTGTGAAGGTAAGATCTTTTTATTTTTCTATTATTTTTACTATTAAAATTTAGTATAAAAAGGTAAAAGAAATATTGTGCCAAGCGGATAATTTTCTGGCATTGTTATTTTGCAAATTAAAACTGTAAAATTGTTGATTACAACAAAAGATTTTGATTAAATAAAAATAAATAAATATATCATCACGGCATATTACCCATTTCTGGGTGTGCCAGTATCTACAACACATGTAGATATCGGTAATGATGACGATATATTTTACCGTGTGGGCGCTTACCAGGCGTCACCTCACGGGCACTCATAGCTGGCGTGGAGAGTGCACCACAGGGATCACTTTTGTGCCATTTAAAATTGGAAATATTTGGCGTCTGTCGGGATCGAACCCGGTTCCCCCAGGTTCGCGACCAGACACTCAGGTACACGGCCACGGGATTTTGATTATAACCAAATAATGCTGATTACATGAATCTAACAAAGGAAATTTCATCAATATTTTAAAACTATCATTTTTCGAAGAATGAAAAGTATAGTTTAAATTTACAAGCGTGTGTTAATCATCAAATTAAATATTATGGGGGGCGTATGTACATATTTATTATTTGTATGTAAATATTTGTATAATTAGAGATGAGTTATACAAAAAATATAATATAATACCTTTATTTGTAATTCAGTGGTGCATTTTGAAATAAATAATACTGCGTTTGCAATTTATATGCTCTTTCATTAATTGTTCATCTAATTTTGTTTAGTTTTCACATATGAATTCATATTTGGCGCGCCATCATAGGCAAAATATGGCGGCGTTTGGCCACACTATGTACGAGCCCTAACAACATAAGGTTCGGACGATACCAATTTTTGCAATTAATAGTTTCTATACGTACTAAAACTTTTTAATGATTAATTTTTATTAATGATTTGGAAATACACAATTTCAGGCTACATACGACAATCAATAGATATACTAGTTTTTAAAACATATAATTTTTACAAAGGGGAAATGAAACACCTACCAAAAAACACTGGCTACTTAATGTTCGGATGACTGTGATTTGTTAATTTATTGTAGTCAAAGTTGCCATTATTATATGACAGATTTGATGTTTATCAATCTTGTAAGTGTTGATTTATGATTATACGCGATTTGTGCTGTTAAAAATGAGCCGTGGCAAGGCTACTTCAAAGTACATTCGTAAACTTGTAGTGAAACACTACCATGAAGGGAAAAGTATGAGTATAATTGGAAAAGATTTGCAGTTGGCGAAATCCACTGTAGCAGATATTATTAAATGTTATGGCGAAACAGGTGACTACGAAATTCGAGGAAAAAGTGCCGGACAACCAAAGAAACTAACTCCTAGATTGAGGCGGCAACTTGTGAAAATTTGTAAAAGTCACCGAAGAGCCACTCTAAGGGAAGTACCGGTTCTCTTTACTACAGAAACCGGTGTACAAATTTCGCGAGAGTATTGTAGGCAGTGGATTCACAAGTCAGGACTCGGTTTTTATAAGGTATAAAAACATATTGTTTATCTGAGTTTACTTTAATTTTGTATTATGTTCTTAAGGCGAAAGAAAAATCGCTGTTAACAAAAGTACAGATGAAAAACCGTCTACGTTGGGCTAAGTCTAAATTGCATTGGACAGTAGACGACTGGTCCAAAGTCATATTTAGTGACGAATCCAAATTCGATATCTCTGTAGGTGACTGTAGAAAACGAATTATTCGGGATAAAACGGAAGCTTTTCATAAAGACTGTCTCAAAAGGACTGTGAAATTTGCAAAGGGGGTGATGATTTGGGGGTGTATGTCTGGAAATGGCATAGGCAAGATGGAAATAATAGATGGACTTGTTAATGCCATTAAATATCAACAAATTCTGACACCGAATGAAACGTTACTTAGGAAATAATCCTCAAAGAACGATAAATGATTTAAAGACAAAACTCCAAGAAATTTGGGGTTCTTTTACACCAGATTATTGCAGATCCCTGCTGGCATCCATGCTAGCCAGAATACAAGCTGTTATAAAGGCGAAAGGTGATGCGACGTCGTTCTAACTCTTGTAAAATCAGTGCTCGTCCGAACATTAAGTTGTCACTATAATTTATTTATTTTTTAATTTGTTAGGTTCTAAGCATTTTGTGTTAAAATAAAATCCATATTTTTGGTCTTTCATTGTGTAACAAAACTAAATATTTTAATATTAAATCTAATTCGTCAATCTAAAAAGGAACATCAATAAATATTTATGAAAACTGGTATCGTCCGAACCTTATGTTGTTAGGGCTCGTATATAAAGTCACTATATGTGAACCTATTCAGTTATTAGGATGTTATCTTGTTGAAAGATTTTTTAAAATAATAAAAAAATCTCGGCACTGAAGTTCCATTTTATCACTCCATATTCGTGATAAAAAGTAGAACTTCAGTACCTTGATACATAAATAACTATTTTATATCAAATGTACTTTTTTGAAAGAAAAGTAAAAAGCATTGTTCATCAGTTGCTATGCAATAATGGATACTATTCAATAATGGTTGCTATGCATTAATGTACTAGGTACTTGATTAAATGACTTAAGTACACAGTGTATTATATGAAATGCGAAAAATAATATTTATTTAATATAGTATTACATTTATTATGAAACCAAAGTTTCAAACTTGTGAACTGACAAGTAGTCAAAAATTGTTCTTGAAACAGAAATTACTAGAAGTTGCCATTTGTATACTTGCCAACTAGTAATTTTTATTAAACAGGGCCCAGGCGTTTTGTAAAGTAAAACGAGAATGAAACGCGGTCAGATTGTCAAATCTTCGTTGACTTAGCGATGTTTTACAATCTGGATAGTTGTCTAAACGTTTTGCAAAACGACGAAAAATTTACTCAGCTTGTATTTTATTTAAATATAATAATTTTGTAGTTTTGAAATACCTCGTTGTATAATTATTTAATAACTCGAACAATTACCGGCGCTTTTTCAAGGTGGGGAAAATGACAAACATTTCAAATTTTCATAAAATCATATTCATTGTTTGGAACGTTTCGCAAGTTGGAAAACTTCCATCATCAGCCAGAGATCATTTTAAAATTACATCACATCAGAGCATTCCAAGATAAAGGACAATAACAGACATGGCCATTAATAAAAGGTCGAAAATGTAAAAATCGTTAAAAAAAAAAACAAATTGTCAGGGCTGATTCCAGCCCCAAAACCTCCAAACATTGAAACAAATGGATAAATGGTAAACGGATGCGAAGAGTCCTTCCTCCAAATATGTTCCTGAGGGAATCCCACAGGCATCCAAAAGAAACCACGGAGACAATAAAAAAAAAACACATTAAAACACGATGAATTTTGATAAATAAAAAATTTTTTAGTGATAAAACACATAGCTAACCGCCATTTTTCTGTCAATATGAAACGATTTTTTCATTTTCTAATAGTTACGAAGTTATGTGAAAATTAAATATTGGCCAAGGTCGCCACAATATTTGTCATGGTACAATTATTTGATTTATTTTTTTAAAAAAAAAGCACACCCAAGATGACATCTGAAAGGTAAACAGAAAGTCTCATTAAATCGAAGTCATAATTCTTATATGCCCCTATTCATAGTCAATACTTCGCCTCGACTCATACTTGAGTATACCTTGAGTACCAGATTTCGTTTCATAGCGCTACACAGATTACCTATCACCTATATCTACTACCTACTACTATCGTACGGTAGTATAGGTAATCTGTGGTCGCTACTTATTTCTTCACTCGTACTTCGATCGAAGGTTTGCTTGAGGCGAACTCCAAACAACCTTCAGTAATGCTCAAGTAATGCTTGATGCTCTCTTTTTAAATTTTAGATAAACTTGATCAATATATAAAAAAAACTGTCAAACTGCCAGTTCCATTACATATGACATTTAAGTTAAATAATGAATCATGAAAATAATCTAGAATTTTTAGAATTTGTGGACACAGTAGAAGAAGCCTTAAATAATAGGGTTGCTTCAAGAAGATATATCCGAGATATGACTCATGTATCTGTAACCTGTGACATTACATAGATGTTAAATATACTATTTGATAAAAAAATATTTAAATTTACAAATATACCAATATAGTTATTACAAAATCTCTAAAATCCTCCTTAGAAAACCGAGAATTCACGAAGTTTGACTGTGAAATATATGATGTGCTTGAGGTCGAGTATGACTGGAGTAATGCTTGGCGAAGTAATACTCAAGTACGAGATTGAGCATCGACTATGAATACGGGCAATAGTTTTCGAGATAGCAAAGGTCAACCCCGTAAAAACTCATTTTTCACTGCCTTATATCTCGGAAACTATTAAAGATCGAACCCTTGTTGATTAAGCTTTTGTTACTCATTTTGGTCTGTAGCATATATCCTCAAAAGTTGTTATATTTGTATTTTTAACACCCTGTATAAAAATATACAAGCTAAGTAGGCTGTTCGTCGTTTTATAAAACGTCCAGAAGACTATAGTTGCCGTCAAATAAGTATGGACTAGAGATTTCTTACACTATTGCCATTTCAGGGACAATGTTGAAAATGCTTAGTTATGAAGAAGCGTTGCCATTTCAGGGACAATGTTGAAAATGCTTAGTTATGAAGAAGCGGCAATACCGCAAGGCAAGGGACAGGGTGCAGTGAAGGGAAAAGTTGAACATCAGTTCATACTTATTTGACGGACAGTATAATGACGCTTAATTTTTAAGTTTTCCTTAAATTGACAATATCGTATCGAAACGAAACGTCAATTGTAATTGAATATTGCTGTCAAAATTTCGATTTATATTTTTTTGTTTGAGCCCAATTGGGCATAAGCATAAGCTAGATTTTAAAGCATCGCTAAGTCAAGGAAGGTTTGACAGTCCGACCTCATTTCATCCGCCTAGGCGTTTTATTAAAAGACTAGTTTTACAATCAGTATACGACATATTCACTAATAGATCTTGCTTCGACATTATATTGCTGTTTTTGTTCTGTGAATATTCTCTGAAGGTTTCACCTTCCTTGAGTGAAAGAACACATCAATGCTTTCATTTCTTTCTTGATGGAGTCTGAAGTCTGACAACGGTGCACTCTTATTGGACTGACATGAAATCACTGCAATATAGAGCTATACAATATACCACCACTCAGGACAAATGAATATATTTTGCCGTTATGATTAAAAATGGCGCGATCGCTGCTTTCACTAGCCTAACAGCTACTAATAAATAAAAATATCCCTTTCTTTTTTGAATTTTACTTGTTCGCACGTTTTACAATCAAATATGTCAATCACCATCATTAGTGAATTCTGTCTTTGAACAGATTTTAGTGGAAATACATGCCTCCACTCCAACATTAACATATTTTCCGTTCATTTATGGATTCCATTAATTTATCATTGTTATTGTTTTTGTTCGACATCTGTCTGAACATTTTGTGTTTTTATTTTTTAATTTTTTATGTATTATATATATATACAATCATTTTATTATATTGTGAGTTTCAGATAAGATGCAACATTTACTATACTGTTAATAATGTATTACTATGGATACTAGTTATTATATGTAATGCATTGTTCCAGATAAATTTCAATGTCAAATTAACTTGCCTTGTCATTACTCTTTAAAGATGTTTAGTAAAGAAGAAAGGATTCGAATGGTTACTTGTTACAATGCTGGCTATAGTTTCAGAAATATGTGATAATGTTTACCAACTTATTTCTGAACGTCCTAGACCAAATTCTTCTACAGTTTCGAGAATATTTTCAGAATTTAAAAGTGATGGATGTTTGGATAAGAATCACAAGAAGAATACAAGAACAAAAACTGCGCGGACTGAAGAAAAGAAAAATAATTTACTACAAGCAATAGAAAATAATCAGCTATCTACGAAAATTTTGGCAAATCAATTAAATATTAGCACAACTCCTGTATTTAAATTATTAAAAAACGAAAAATTTCATTCTTACCATTTTCAAAATCACCAAGAATTAAAAAACAATGACCATGTGAAAAGAATCGCCTTTTGTGAGCTACTTTTTGATAAAATTAATTAATTAACTGGCCACCGCGTTCACCAAATCTCCTAATGACTTTTTTTACAGAGTTTTTTTAAAATCTAAAGTATATGCTAGAGAAATTGAAGATTTAGAAGAACTTAAATTTAAAATTAGAGAAACTTTGTCAACAATAACTCCCGAAATATTACATTCATTTTTATAATCGCCTAAATTATTGTTTCATTGTTAGTGGTGCAATTTTTGAAAATTTGTTGTAATTTGTGTTTGAAATATATTAATTTTTTATTGCTACTGCTCTTATTACTTTCTTACGTTATATATAGATCAGTAAATTATTATGACAAGTTAATTTAATATTGATTACTTTGACAACCTATGTTGCATTTTATCTGGAATGTTGCAGTACACATAAAAACTTGTATCCATAGTAATACATTAATAACAGTATAGTAAATGTTGCATCTTAAGGTTCATTCACAGCTACGAAAATAAGAGATATAAATAAAATTATAAATAAGACTTCATGGTTGACGTTCACAGCTTCTAAAATAAAACGTAAATTAACATAAACTGTCATTTAATATATTCAAAACTAGCAAGCAGTAATGACAACTTCATACCTTTTAAAGCACTGTACGCAATCATATATGCGAACCTTCGTCCTAAAACAGCTTTTTAAAATTACATTTAAATTAAAATCTTTTTGCCAGAATGTAAATTGACAGCATAAATGACAATTGTTATGTATGTGCTTATTTTTGTGTAAAATATATAACATTTGCAAATCCTTATGTTTATGTCTTGTTTAATTTTAATTTCGGGAGCTGTGAACACTTTCATAAGAATCTATTGTTTATATCGTTATTTTTATTTTTATGTATAATTTTATTTTTATTATGTTGAAATAGTAAATTTATAATATACTAGCTTCGCACGGGTAAAGCTAAAATAACTATTAGCTACACGTGTACCAGTAATTTTTCACATTTACTTCGGAGACATGCACTGCGTAGGGAGCCGGCAACCTGCCTCGCATCGTACATGTAACAGGCTCCGCCCGATTCCCGCACCGCACCTAAAAGCGCCTTTTCTAAACATGTCTCGGGTACTTTTACTTATGTACATATGATGCAAGCTATCTCTCCGACAAATATCGAAAATCTGCTAACGGTTAAAACTTTACTATAGATAAAAAAATCTGTTGTGGCCAGCACAAGACCTTCCGTCAATTCCATGTATTTTGTACAAATCCCATACCAAAAGGTCCTTGGAACAGATTTTATATAATATCATGTAAAATCGAACACGAACACATACTATTTTTTACAAATTCCATACCAAAAGTTCATTTAAAAAAGTTCTATAAATCCAATAAAATTATAACATAAACTACACTAAGTAATGTTCTTCCATCTTCTCTTTGGCCTTTCTCTGCGTGTCACTTGCGAGCAACACTATGACATACCAATTTTAGATCCTATATACTTTTTTTCCATATTTGGTTTTGCACTTGCAACTGACATCTGTCAATTAAATTTTTTTGAATAATTATGTCAGCTGTTTCCATGATAAATAACAAAGCTGACTAATTTTTGAAAATTAATTTCTTTATAATGCTTTAACTCTACATCTATTGAATATGAAGGAAAATGAATAATCAAACCATATAGAGAAGAGTATTTTCTTTAATAAATATAATAACAAAATGTCAAAAAATAATATTTAACTCCGTTTTTTTAAGAAAAACTGTTAAAAACTTCAAATAAGGGTACTTCCGGTGGATCAATTATAACCAAAATCTAATCAACTCTTCATATGGATGTACAGAAGAGGAATACGAAAGAATTATAATTTTTAGAATTGTAGTATTGGAGTTATCGTCGGAGAAAAAATTGTCACACACGGACACACATACACACACACGCACACACACACACACACACACACACACACACACACGGACACACACACACACACACACATACATACAGACATCATCTTAAAAATAGTAAATTCGTATTGTAGGGACCCTAAAACGTGCTTATTCATTAAAAACTCACTACCGAATTTTTTGACCAAAGACAATACCTTCCTTACCTAAAGGTGACGGAAGGTAAAAAATAATTGAAATCATCCCCTATCGTACCACCTTGATGGATGATTTTTTAAAAACGCTAAAACACTTTATTTCTTACCAAAAGCATAAATAAGAATTCATTCAAGTTTTATTTTCGCGACAAAAGGTAGCCTATGTCCTTCTCCTAGGTCCAATCTATCTCTATACCAAAATTCATCAAAATTGGTTCAGCGGGAGAAATTATGGGTTCGAACATACAATTTTTCATTCCCTATTTCACCCCTTTAAGTTTTATTTTTGCGATAAAAAGTAGCTTATGTCCTTCTCCAAAGTCCAATTTATCTCTATACCAAAATTCATCAAAATTGGTTCAGCGGTTTAGGCGTGAAAACGTAACAGACAGACAGACAGACAGAGTTACTTTCGCATTTATTATATTAGTATGGATAATCCCCCGCGTCACAGCAGAAGCGTATTGTCGCGACCCCTGGAATTCTGCTACCACCAAGGTCTACCACAGTCTGATTTCGAGTACAGAAAAACTAGTTGAATAGCATTCGAAAGAATGGCGACAATACCAACAGCAATAGACGGCATGTAGGATATATGTATGTCAGTTCTGTCACTAATTTTAAGTACCCTATGTCTATTATATTGTGTGACTTGAACACGAAATAAATAAAATTAATTTATGGTGATTTAAGAGGAATGATCTCTCCTGTACTAAAATATGAAGCAAAATTTCAAATAAATTGTTCATATAAGATTTTAAAAAGTCTGATGTAGCCACCACATTACCTTCCGCCAATTCTATGTATTTTGTACAAATCCCATACCAAAAGTTCCTTGGAAAAGATTCTATATATCCAGTAGAATTGTAACATGGACATATACTATTTTCTACAAATTTCATACAAGGGTCCTTAGAAAAGTGTCTATAAATCCAATAAAATTATAAGACGAACATACACTATGTAAATTGCACTTGGCATTGACATCTGTCAATTAGAATTATTTGAATATATCAGTTGTTTCCATGATTATGACAAAGCTGGCTGAGTTAATCTCTTTATAATTCTTTAACTCTATATCTATTGAATGATATTTAACTGCGTTTTTTCAAGAAAAACTATTAAGAACTTCAAATAAGGGTACTTCCGGTTGACCAATTATAACCAAGAAGAGGAATACGAAAGAATTATAATTTTTGAATTATAGTATTGACCCTAAAGGCAGGTTTATGTAAGCTATAAACTTATGCATTTAGCATTAGGATTATGACTTTGCATTAAACATTACATTACGCTGTCCGGTTCATGTACTTGTTAGGGCAAACCAATAAGAACAGGCCGGTAATGTCACTTCTTGTAAAATCGACAAATCTTTTTCATTATAAATATATCTACATTGTTCAATTAACTGAATTAATTGGACTTCTTTTTCAATTACACTCATTTTTAGTCAAGACAATGTGACAAAAATATTCAAAAATAACAAAATGATGACAGATGTCAATTGACTGTCGTAAATATCTCCAGAATCAAGCTGTCGTCAACGAACATATAGTCTTCTGAATGGTTGGCATTAGCATTATGACTTGAAAATTAGAAATTGTCATATTCTAGGGTAACGGCATAATGCTAAGGTTAAGGTTATAGCTATACCACAGAATAGACATTCATACAGAAGCGACAGTCAGAGAGAGAAACGAAAATTAGAGAGAGAAAGAGTATGCCAACAAATTTAAAGGGCTAATCGGATAAAATGGGATTGTTTCGGCATATCTTCGTATCTTACGATTCTTTGTTCATTTCATTATCTCGACGAGAACATTTTCTGTTGGGGTCAATAATAAAAATATATTGAGAAACACAAATTGATTTCTAATAAGAACAAACATGTTATTTTCTCAACAAACGATAAGAAAAATCGTTATCATGAAGAAAATCATTATATTTCACATATTCTGGAGGAACTATTGTCTCAGCTTGTCACGCCCATGTATTTTAGGGTTATGGCTAATTCAAGCAAACCAAACACGTCTTCTCACTTTTGACATATGTCATTTTGTGAACCGTTTGTGAATTTTAGAAGTGATGTTAGTTTCTAATAAAATGGAAAAAACGAAGAAGGTAGAATCGGGAAGACTTGTTTGTTCATATAAAAACTGTATAAGGAGATTTAAAAAATGGAGAAAGCGAAATGTAAGTTTTTTTCGTTTCCGAAAGATCCATAAATGTAAGTAATGCAAAACGACTTCCATATCATGCAAAATGTATATTCACTTAATAAATATAGGTGTAAAATGTGGCTCAAGGCCTGAGGAAGAGAAGATTTCATGGAGAAGGATATTTGGGACATATTCATTGAATCTGACGTTTGTGTTTCCCACGTCAAAGATACAGAAAATTCTGCAATGTATTGAATTTGTAAAATTCACGTATTTGTTCAATAAGAACATAATTATGTGTTTATTTTATGATTTCTTCTTAATTCGTTAATAAAATTAAAATTTTAGTACTTTTGTGTTCTAATTTTTCTTTTACCATTTAAAACAATTTAAATTTCGCGCGTAAATTTGCCAACAAATTTAAAGTTCAAGGTCATAAAAATAAAATCGCAACAACAATGGTGTAGACAAGGAGTGTCGCTTCTGTATATGTCTATTCTGTGGCTATACCCAAATCATTCAAGCAGCTAATGCATGTCATTAATAAAAATTGAATAAAAGTAACTAGATGTGTGACGTCATAAACTGGTACGTTTGCAGAAGTTTTAGAATCTTTATGAAAAGAGTTATACAGATTGCAATCTGTATTATCGACAGTCATGAACTGTCACATCTACAAAATAAATACTATATTTTCGTCACTGTCCATTTCTATATAAATTATTTTATGATACTAATCTTATTTATAATTATGTATGCCATATAAAGGCAATAAATAAAAGTGAGCCGAATTTCAAGAAAATATACCGAATTCTTCTGATTGATTAGAAGTGCTACCTTTGGCGTCGTTGCGTTGCGTTTAACATCACTTTATTATAAATAGGCCTTTACAACGCACAAGAATGTTTCAAACACGATATAAATATTTTTCAAATAATAACTTTGACAGTATGAACATACAAATTATCAATGTTGCCAACTATAGCAACAATTAAACGAATAATATGACGTTGATGTACATTATTTATACAGTGTGTCCCATTTAGAGGTGCCACCATTGGGATCTCGAGAACTATAAGAGATGCGATGTCGGTTAAATGGCACTTTTTGTGCGCCTTTGGGAGGCCATCTCAAATGTGCTTTTATTTTTCCAAAAATACTCATAGGGCACTAGATAATGACGAAAAACTGAATATTGTTGATTTTTTCTTTTTCAAATAACTTCTAATCTATTAATAATTGAGAAAAAAATTTCAAATATAAAAGATAGATATTTTTATTAACTAATCAGTGGCGTGCGAAATAAATTTTTATATCCGTAAATTTTTGAAATATAACACAAACTTATATTTTTTAAATGGAACATCCATATCTGATTTTAGTCTCAAAAAAATAAATATTTTTTTCTCTTTTCAACGATGTAACGGTTATTATGTATTATATTTGTTTTGCCTTCAAAATTATTATTTTTTACTTATTTTGTCTTAAATTTACAATTATTTTGAAAATATTGGTAGATTTCTATTTGGAAATACTCCTTGTATTTAAATAATTTATTTCGTTAAAAAATCTTGCTCAAAACTTGTATCAAATTAATTTTTATAAAATTTTATATTAGGTACCTTGGCACATCATAGTGTAATTTGTAATTATGAGTCTAGAATGAAAATATCAAGTAATAAAGGCATAAAACAAATTATTTTGATTAAATACAATATAATTAATAAAAATAATAATGTTTTTTTGGGAAATAATAAGAAAATTCAGGAAAATAAAGAGAAAAATTAAATTTTAGGAGCAAAACAAATATAATACATAATAACCCTTACATCATTGAAAAGAGAAAAAATATAAGTTTGTGTTATATCTCGAAAATTTATTTCGTACGCCACTGGTTAGTTAATAAAAATATCTATCTTTTATATTTGAAACGTTTTTCTCAATTACTAATAGTTTAGAAGTTATTTGAGAAAGAAAAAATCAACAATATTCAGTTTTTCGACATTATCTAGTGCCCTATAAGAATTTTTGGAAAAACAAAAGCACATCTAAGATGGCCTCCCAAAGACGCACAAAAAGTTTCATTTAACCGACATCGTATCTCTTATAGTTCTCGAAATCCCAATGGTGGCACTTCTAAATGGGACATACTGTATATTATTCATGTCATATATGATAAGTAATGAACTCTACAATTCATCATAATAATAATTATATATGGCTATACACTTTTTGACAGTTAAAAATGAAAAAAAAAATTATTTCATTTTTCACTATTAGTGATTTTAATGCATTAAGGTTTTTACACTAAGTGATGACGTGCATTGGTTGGTTGAATGATTTGGGTATACATGTACCACCGCGTAGCACGCATTTGTCTATACTTGAATTATTAATGCAAAGTCATAATGCTAATGCTAAGGTAAATTCTTAAGTTTACAGCTTACATAAACCATCCTTTAAACGTGCTTATTCATTAAAAATTCACCACCGATTTTTTTGACCAAAGACAATACCTTTCATTGGTCACGGAAGGCAAAAATTCACAGTTGCGAGCAAAAACTTTGAGCCACATATATTTTATTTCTTTTAAAAGAATATTTATTTTTGTAAATGGTATAATTAACATATTTTAAAATTTGTTTTATGCACCCTACAGAAAATTGTTGTAGGTCTTTATGGGCCAACTTTTTGAGACAACTTTAATAGGTACCACAGGTATTATCGATCGTTTTGAGCTACAGGCTAAAACTTGATTTTCGCTTATTTTGAAAATACCTCATATCTCGCTTATTATAAGAGATACAGAAATAAATGTTTAGATAATTTTTATACAGTAATTTACGTAGAATAATGTAATCTAATTAGATTTTTCCAAAACTTAATAATTCTTGAGATATAATACAAATATCATATTTTTCAAATGGGAATACATGTTGAAAATAAACCTCATTCTTTACTTACAGTGGAATCCACTTATAGTGAACTCGCTTATAATGCACACTCGCTTATAATGAACGCATACACTGAGTCCCAACTAAATACATACTTCACCTAATGTAAATCAATACACATATAATGAACTCGTATATAGTGAACTTTCGGCTATAATGGACCAAATTTACTTCTTGCGTTCGCTATATACGAACTCGACAAGGACTTTTCTGTTATCTTTTGGTGAAATTTCAAAGTTATCATCTGGCCATATTGAATGAAGTTTGTGGTTGTAACGCTGATGCCTATTTACAACAGACGAGGTACATATTCCACCATTTTCCATAATATGTATGTGTGCTAGTCTAGATTGTTGGTTCGCGTATTGTTTCAGTTTAGTATTTGAAAATCGGAGTTTTCCTAAATGGAAGCTGAAAATAAGAAACGGTGTTCTTTTACAATTAATGATAAATTTAATATTTAATAACGTTATTTTCAGTGCGAAGGAACAAATAAAGAAATATACATATATTCATCTAAATAAATTAGAAGTGACATTAAAAAATTATTTCCTGAAAAAGAAAGACGTTCAAACAAAAATTACTGATTATTTTAAAAAATAATAAAAAAGTTATTTTGTACATAGGTACATTAACCTGCATGAAAATATATGTTAATAAAGTTTTAAAAAATAAAATGTATACCTACTCTCTTTATAGTGAATACTCGATTATAGTGAACCAAATACCTGGTCCCTTGAAGTTCACTATAAGCGGATTCCACTGTATTTTATAAGCTTTTGGTTTAAACTTGAAATGTAATTTTTCTAGGTGAAAAAAAAATTATTAAGAAACAAATGATAAAATCAATTACAGATCATGATTTTATTTATTTTTAATTTTATTTTCATTATTTCTACTTATTTTCCTAATTTATATACTTTAGAGAGCATATTTTCCACATTTTTGGAATGGTGTAAAAGCCAACTGCAACATCGATAAAAATAAATTATAATAAATAATAAATTAAAACTCATCCGAAAATAATTGACTAAAAAGAATTTTTAGAATATAATTAATAGGTATATAATCAAAATAAACAAATGATGATCTGTAATGTTTAAAACAAGGAAACGTAGACTTGCTATACATCGTTGAAAAGCTTATAAGTAAAAAAATGAGACTTATTTACAACATATGTTCCCATTTAAAAAATATGTTTGTATTATATTTCGAGAATTACTAAATATTGAAAAAAATCTAATTACACCACGTTATTCTAAATAAATAAAAAAAAACTGTATAAAAATTATCTACACATTTTTTCTTTATATCTCATAATAAGCGAGATATAAGGTATTTTCAAAATAATTCAAAAAGAAGTTTTAGCCTGGAGCTCAAAAACAAAAGACGATCAAAAAATCCTGTGATGCCTATTAAAGTTATTTCAAAAAGTTGGCCCATAAAGACCTACATCAATTTTCTGTAGGGTGTATAATAAGAAAGTTTTTCATACAAGGAACTCTAATTTGTTCTATCCTGTACATATATAGTGTTGAATTTTTGAAAATATTAATAGTTCTAGTACAGGAACAATTTCTTCATATTTTAGTACAGGGGAAACTATTCCTCTAACAGTCTAATGCCTAATTTTGAAAGTTTAAGAATTTCCATAAAGATTAGCGTTTCTAACCAAAGCTCATAGTACAGCTCAAAGTAGTGATTACGAGTAGTATGAATTAATATTGCATTGTATATAAGTATTTTATAAATATTTTTTAAGTTATAAAACTAACGTTAGCAAATATACACATATTCATATTTTAGTTCACTGTTGTTTAAGTATTTAGTTAAGTGGTATCATTTTATTAAATATTTTAATAAATTTTTATGCCATATAAATGTAATTTTAACTTAGTTTTTATTCAGGAACTAGGGTTCGTCTTATGATGGTAAAGTCTAGGGGTTCATAAATAAGAAAGCAGATTAAGTTAAAATCAATCTCGTGTTGTATTTTTAGAATTTTTTGGATGTTTCGAGAGCTGGAATGGTAAAAACGAAGTTAAAAACGTTACTATACTAAAAAGGAAATGATGAGTCTTGTTAGTTTCTGTTTTTTTCGTTTTAAAAAGGTTAACAATGCTAAATGAATGTTTTCCACATTTACTCTTATACGGTAAATAAAAAACAAAAACGAATTCGTAGCATTTCAGTATTAATCCTAAACACCCAACAATATTATTATAACTTTAATAATTACCTTCAGTAAATATTATGCTACAAACAACAATGAGTAAAGTTTTAATTGATATTATTTTGAATAAACATATTTAATTACAAGCTAAATTCACGAAGCACAATCTTTCATATATTTTATAAATAAAACATCTACTATTTATTAAATTACATAATTTGCAATGCAACTTGGAAAATTCTCCCAAACTTCAATCTTTCACATAATGCTCATTGTTATTCATAGTTATGTCTTGCAAATATCTCCACCTACCCACCTTGATTTTTGTCGTCTGTGAGATCCAGCTCTTCGACATCCTCTTCATCCATTTCTACGTGAAAGCGAAACACAAACTAATGTCATTATCAAAGTCTGTACAGAAATCAGCAGCCGAGAGAACGTAAAATAGCACTAGAATGGGTTGCAAAGCACAGAGAATGGTTAAACTGTTAAAGATTAATTATTTCGCGGTAAAATTGTGAAGATGTATGAAAGTGACATTTACGCGGTATACAATGTGCGTGTCGCTACGGAGATGTGTTTATGTCAGGAATTTTTGTTTGCGGTTATGATGATGAATGAAATGAGTCAAATCGATAATTTTAATACAATCAGATATTAAAATAAAAGTTTTAATATTTCTATTTATGTTAATAATAATAATAATAATAATAATAATAATAATAATAATAATAATAAATTACCACATTACCAAAGTTGATAGAAATCGAGAAATACATATTATAGTAAAATTTTTCAAAAAAGTCCAATCAAATTCATATGTATCGTGAACGAATTAATAAATTGGCATACATTTATCTCTCTTATTTGCATTGACACGTGTGCGACAAGGATGGGTATAACACGCTTGCCCTTCAAAAATTCATATTGTTTCGACTAAGTTAAGACATTCCATTTTAAAACGATGCTCGTGTTGACAATACTTTCGCTGTAACGTAAATCGTAAATTTATTTATTAATTCAGATATATAACCTTGATTCAGAGCCGTACGTCCGGGAAATGGCACATTACTATTTACCATACTGTTTACCCTGTTTATATTTATCAGAAAGGATCGTCAAACTCAATTTTTGACAAATTTATTTTAATAAATAACACAATTTTAAACTTATGAACCACAGATCATAATACATTACCTACTATAGATTAGAGAGGTGCGTGAAGTTGGCGTATTCATAGTAAAAAAAATATTTTTTCTTATAGAACTTTTTCTTCACGATCACGCACGCTCTATGAACGGTGTCCCATTCCCATTGTTATCCATAAAAGTTTCCGATGCCTGTTATGAAAGATTAAAGGCAGGTTTATGTAAGCTGCAATCTTAAGAATTTACCTTAGCATTAGCATTCTGCCTTAGCATTAATAATTCGAATATAGACAAATGCGTGCTACGGTATATGTAGTTGAATCTTAAGCTTAGCATTATGCCGTAACCCTAGAATATAGCAATTTATAATGCTAATGCCGACCAATAAGAAGAGTATGTTCGTGTACGATAGCTTCATTCTGGTGATATTCGCTGTAGTCAATTTGGTATTTGTTATTTTTTAAGAGTTCTGTCACATTGTTTTACTAAAAATGAGTGTCATTGAAAAAGATGTGCAACTAGTACAATTAATAGAATAATGTAGATTTATTTATGATAAAAATACGTGTCGCTTTTATAAAAAATGACATCTGTCTGTTCTTATTGGTTTGCCCTAAAAAGTACATGAACCGTACAGCATAATGTAATATTTAATGCTAATGCATATGTTTACAGCTTATATAAACCAGCCTTAATATAGGACAATTAGAATTTTCACCAATTCTAAAAGTTGACATTGAAACTTCTTGCATAAAATTGTAGACTTCTCGCCAGGTACAAAATTATTGGTATTCTGTTTCGTATGTTCCCATCAACTTGGTAGGAACAAGCCTCCCCCTAGCGTTTTGAAGAAATTTCTCTCCAAAAATTCAAGCAAACGAACAAAACAAATAAAACAAATATCAAAAATTCAAAGATAATGTGATCTAAGTTAAATTAACATGTTTGAATTAATTTAAAAATATGTTAAATACGTAGACAGTATGAAATAAGGTCGGTTTAGACTACTCGCGCTCATACTCGGGCTTGTATTCTAGTTCGCGCTTGCTGAATCGTAGGACTTGTAAGTAACTGTTCACACTGCGTATCCAGTTTGTCTTCAGACCTGTTAGGATCTGTTCAATGCATAACGAGCTTTCCGTCCACAGGACTTGCAAGTCTCTACAGCCTGTTCTACAATTGAGTCGTTTTTGGTTGTCGCTTGTCGTAAGTCGTTTGACGTTAGAAGCACACGATATTGCTTTCTACAATAGTCGCAAGTGTCGTATGGTATCGCAGAGAACTGTCACTTTTAAGTGAGGTTTCGGATATTATATCTTTTCCAATTTATTTTAATTTAATTATAATACGGCTTCAAATAATGAAACTTCGAAAGGCTGATACAAAAGAGAAGACATAAACATACAAGACTCTGGTGGGTGAAACATCATATTAACGTTAGGTACATTCTATTCTATACTAATATTATACATATTTTGTACATTAATGAAAATTTGTTGCCAAATATATTTTTTATCTTTGCATATTTTGTTTCTTTTATCATATAAACTACTACTTTGTTGTACATAATGCATAGTTATCTCATTTAATGTTATTTTGTCTATGTTTACGTTACTGTCGTCGTGTCGTTCACATGGGATAACATGCGATCCGACAACCCCTACCCCCAATTTTCAGCGTAGTGCGCAAGCGTACACTGTGTCAACTTTTGATAGATGGATAGGCAAGAATAGTTCAATACTTTGGCCTCCTAGATTGCCTGATTTAACTCCATTAGACTTTTTTTCTGTGGCTGTCTTGTAAACGAAGTATTTAGTATTCCTCCAACAACTGCGGATGAATGTAAAAATAAAATTCGTCTTCCGCAATTAAAAACTTAAATGCTCATTTACTGGATGTGCTACATATTCCGAATTGAAAAGAAGAATTGAACTTTTAGATGCAAATATTCCTATGATTGCATAATTTCCATCATATTAATTAATTATTGTTATTACTTTTTTGTGTAGTACATTTTCATTATAGTAATAAAGCATTTCTTTGTTACAATAAAAAATCTTTAAAAAAATACATACATAGTACATATGCCCAAGCCCCGAGCTAAAACAAAAACGTATAGTAATTATTATGTTTTTCTTTTGTGAAATTAGACATTTTCATTGTTGTAATCAATTATTTCATTGTAGTAGTCAAAAAACTTTGAAGGTAGATGGATAGAAAAATAGTAAATAAATAATAGAAGTAATAAATGAATGATTATTTTTGTACTACATCAAAATAATTCTCGGGCCCGGCCTGAAATTGGCCATTTTACTATTAGCGTTCGGAAGGGGAGCGGAGATTGCAGTTAGGTAAATTTATACGTTAAATTAGGCTACGTTATGGTTTGTTTAAAAAATATATAAATTTCGGTCTTTGTAAATTTAAATAAATCCACAATTCTTTGTCACTGTTTTTCGCTCACTGAGCGGTGACATACATAATGTGAATACAAAATATATCGAAAAATTACAAAAAATAAAATGAAAAATAAACAGCGTAACTAATATAACTCATATAATATACCGTTGAAATCAGAAAAAAATTCTCTATCTAATTTTATATAGATTACCATTTAAGAAAATATAATTTTGTTCCATGGTTTGAAAACCACTGGTTGAATTGTTATTACTGATAAATTAAGCCTTATTTTCTAGTCAATTTTTGTATACCGAGAGTTTATTTTATCAGTAAACATAGGGTATGTCATTGCCATAGTTACGGTATGAATGCTTGACAGCAATGTTGAAGCGTTTATTTTATAAGTAAACATAGGCGTTTAACATGGGAAGCAGTTTTTCGTAAATACAAAGTGTTCGGCATAAAATAAAGCCATGCTATTGAACATGATAATAGTACATTACATCTTGTACATTATTTAATATTAATTACTTTAATAATATTGCAAAATTTGCAATAAATTACAAAAATTGTCAAATAAATAATTGTTTCAGTTTTTTATTATGCAATATGAAAAGATTTACAAATGTCTCCCTGGCGCAGTGGCCATAATAGTAGCGTTTAAAATTTTTGGTTGGAGTAATTATTTTATTTTTTTACATAAAAATTGTTGAGCTTTTAAAAATCAGTTTATATTTCCATATTACAATCATTTAAAAATAATAATAACATTGTAATAAATAAAGAGAAAATAATTGAGAATAATTGATTACAATAATCAAAATATTGATGTAATAACAATGATTATAATAATCAAAATATTGATGTAATAACAATGCTCTCTCAATTATTTTCTCTTTATTTATTACAATGTTATTATTATTTTTAAATTATTGTAATATGGAAATATGAACTGATTTTTAAAAGCTCAACAATTTTTATGAAAAAAAAAAAATAATAATTACCCCAACAGGGAATCGAAACCCAACCAAAAATATTAAGGGGGGGTTTCGAAAAAGCGACACGAAGTAAAATTGGCCAGGCCATGAACTATTACATTTTTACTTATAAAATTAACCAAGAGAGGGCGATTGAATGGTTCGGGTCTGTACTTAGGTTCGTGCCTGAGACGAAGTAATGAATGTAAACAGAAAGATAGAGATTCTTTAGGTCAAACTTTACCCAGGGCCCGGGGTTTTATGGCTGGTAAATAAATGCTTCTATAACCAGTGACACAGCAACAGCAAACCATTCATATTTCTAGCATTTCACTTTCAACGAATGATTTCTAGAAATGTACGACAATTTTCCTTTTTAGATTTGTATATAGGCAAGATTACTGCCCGGTTTCATTAATATCTAACTCATTGCAAAATGAAAATTTAAATTTAAACATTTCAAATTGTAAAAAAAGAAATAATAAATATTATTAGCATATGTAAATCGAGTGCATTAGTACTGTATGCATACTAAATACATATTTAAATTAAAATACACTTACACACAATTTATTTAATTTCTACACTCTAATAACATTTTTAAATTTGGCATATGTCGAAATTTAACACGTTGTCAAATTTAACAATGAGTTAAATTTAAATAAGCTTTTATGAAACCAGGCATACATGTCATTCATATGTAATTATTTCATTATTTATTAATTGAAAGCAATTTGTGATGAAAAAATGTTAGACAGAGGCACATTTTAGACTGATACAATAATAATAATAATAATCATAACATTTATTGCCCAACAGAATACCAATTACAGGAAAAATTTACTATAAGATAAATAAATTTAAAACACAATATTGAAAACAAACGAATGATAGTGAAGAGCAGCTTCAAATTAGTCGGCCGGGCTATACTTTCTTTCAAAAAATGCTAATAATTATATAGCAAATACATATCATTGTTATTATATTTAAATTTATAACAGCTAGAAATTATTATTTATGTTCATTCAAATATAAACGCTACCTCTAAAGAACCAACCAAGATTATATAAAATATGTTTTATTTTTTTATAATCTAGCCGCATCATATAATTTGGTATTTCTGTAGGCAAGGCTCTTGTTTTATATTGTTGATGTAATATTTCGGTAACACAAGAAGATAATATTAAGAATTAGTGGAAAATTTGATAGTTATTGTTTATGTAATCCACTGGCATTCTTATTTTGGTTTCTCCTACACTACATGTGGGTAATGTAATGATAGGATTAATTAGTTACAATAATCCTATTAGGATTTTCGAACAATTTACATTTTCTAAGAATCCAATCTAAATGTTTAATCATAGAAATGGACCTTAAAGATCAAGTAAATTTAAGGCCCATTTCTATTATTAAAAATTTTACCTTTTCATATTCCATAGACTCATAAACCATAACGAAAAATAATAAAATGTACACTTTATATTACAACTCAATAAATAACGATTAAGATAAAAAAAATATTTTTTGAACAATTACTTTGCGAGATATTTGAACTTATTTCCACGCCACACATGACGTCACACTATTGGTACCTTTTTCACGCAGCCTACTACAGAAACTAGTGTAAGGAAGTAGCTAGAGGTTTCTTTAAAAATCAAATGCAGCTATACGAAAAACATTTATGACTTTTTGACACCACGAATTTCTTCAAAATTAAACGAACTTTCATTTAAAAATATTTTTTAAAAATTGGTTTATTACAAAAAATAAAATTTCACCGTATACTGGTATAGTTCATTTTTACATCCATATGAAGAGCTGATTAGATTTTGGTTACAACTGGTCAACCGGAAGTATTTCTTCATATGAAGCTTTTAACAATTTTTCTTGGAAAAAACGGAATTAAACGTCATATTTTGACAAAAATGTTTCTAATAAATATCGCGGATAATTAAATTCTTTATCAACAAACGAATTGTGTATTGCATCCAATTGAAATTTGAAATTTTATAAATATTGTTCATCAAGAAATGCATATCGTTTGAACTGCATTTTGTAAACTGAAAAATCGAAATTCTTACAGTTTTAAACGATATACATTTTTGGTAATTTTGTTTAAATTTAATGGCATCAATACATATGAAAAATATCTTGTTACCGCATATGCGTATAAAAATGAAAACTATATATTATATATTCGAGTATTATTTGGAATGATTACACGTATGATAATCTTTAAGACAAGCATGCTATAACTACATTTTAAAAAAAAATATACTACATATATTGAAAGTAATAACATTTGAATAATTTAGCTACTTCTAAATTAAGGTTCTAATATTTTTCTGGTCAGCGTTTGCTAAAATTAAAAAATAAAAGTAAGTAAAAATTAAACTATATCTTCTAACTTATTATCTATAAAGAAATAATGTTTTCAACTTTGTTATTAATTTAGTAAGAACGCATTTTAGTACATAAGCATGGGTCACCGTGAAGCAAAACGATTGAAAGAACGAAATAAAATATAAATTACTTGGAATAATACTACCTTTTTACCTCTCGCTAAGAGAGTATTGGATTCATGCTAAAATTCGCATATCCAAATTTTATTGAATAAGCACGATTTAAGGTCCCTAGAATCTGATTATAATATTTTTAAAATGGTGTGTGTGTGTATGGATGTGTGTATGTGTGTGTATGTGTGTGTGTGTGTGTGTGTGTATGTATGTCTGGATGTTGTAGACACGATTCCTCAAAAACTATAAGAATTAAAAAATATTTAACTGTAGTTTCCTCAATCTGACATTCCTGGGAAGAGCTGAAAAGGTTGTGGTAACAATTGAACAACCGGAAGTAGTAGTTTCTTAGAAAATTTCTTCGAAATATAATTTTTTGGGAGTTTTTTTTATTAAATATTGAAGAACATAAAATTCTCCATCTAATACACTTAAAATTTTTATTATATCTTTTATAGATTTAGAGCTAAAGACACTATAATTTATAGAGTAAACTAATCGCAGAGGCCAAGCCACTAAGGAAACCAGTTGACAAATTCCAATGTTTGTAACATGACACATGTCATTGTCAAATATCAACATTTTTAGTGACATTCTGATAGCTTTTTCTGGGAAGTATATTTAATTTTTCTTATTGTTTTATTAATTAAATATTTGAAATTATAGGTAAAATTGTGGTAAAATGCATATATCCATCAGAAATACCGCCAATCTGGTTAATGAATTGGAACAATCTCTGACATGAAAATGATATAAAATAGATATAATTAGAATTATATGTGTGAAGAAGACATGTTAAATACAATAAAAAACAATATTTGGGTAAAGTTCTGTAATATTTTGTTATAAAACGACGGTTCGAAAGCGAAGTGCAATACAATACATTATAGCCTAATATGGAAATGGCGAGAGGTCTTGTGCTGGCCACAACAGATTTTTTTTAGTTTAAGTTCTGTATTTATTACTTAAACTAAAAAAAGGTAGTATTATTCCAATTAATAATATGAGTTCTGAAAGATATTTTAATAATTTATAAATTACTTTTTATTGTTCAAGAAATATAATTACTTTCGGGCAAATTATTTTCCTTTCCATATTCACAATGAAGATGAAAACTATGTATCAAGTGCTAATAGAGTGGAAAATTTAATTCTTCTAATAGGTCAAAATTTTATGTGGGTTTATGACTATACCTACATTGGAAATATAAACAAGAGAAGTCAGGTAGAAAGATTAAAACTGAAGGTCAATTTTCAAATATTTAAACTACTTTACCGACAGTACTACACTGTTGACATCTATGATATTAACGTCGAACTATTTCGTTAGAATCTGTCATTGAAAATCGCCGATTTTGGTGTTATTTTTGATGAAGCTTTTTAGCTAATATACAAAATTATTTACTATGAAAATCGGAAATTACCCTATATTTTTGTGTTTGCTATTTCCTGAATGCGTTTGTGTTTCATAATATCAAGTCTTAAGTCACATTTCAAATATTATTTCTTATGTGAGTTGCTTTTCTTCAACCAAAATCATTTCAGGAAGTAAAGACTACAATATAATTCAATAATTCTTAGTTTTATTGCTTATTCTTCAAACAAAAAACTGAAAAAGCCTTTTCAAAAAATTATTATTTTGCTTATGCAATTTGCACGATTCGAACGCCCCCTTAAACGCTAATGTTATGACCACTGCGCCGCGGAGTCATTTGTAAATCTTTTCATATTGCATAATAGAAAACTGAAACAATTATTTATTTGACAATTTTTGTAATTTATTGCAAATTTTGCAATATTATTAAAGTAATTAATATTAAATAATGTACAAGATGTAATGTACTATTATTATGTTCAATAGCATGGCTTGATTTATTGCCAGACCTTTGTATTTACAAAAAACTGCTTCCCATGTTAAACGCCTATGTTTACTCATAAAATAAACGCTTCAATACATTGCTGTCAAACATTTATATCGTAACTATGGCAATGATATACCCTATGTTTACTGATAAAATAAATTCTCGGTATAACATTTTTCTATAAAGTCAATAGTTCGCCCAAAAAAGCGCTGGTTGTTTTAAAGGAAACAGCCTGTATTTATTACAATAAGTATCAACTGGCAAGAGACAAATTTGATTTACAATTGAATAACAAAAAAAATATTGTACAGATGTCTCATTTTCGATGTTTTTTTAGTGTATCTCGGGAAATATTAATGAGAGAGCAAAATCGTTTTCACATTCCAGGGTCAACTTTTTATAAAAAGTTTAATAGTCACCACAAAAATTTTCAATCTTCTTTTGTTTGTGAGCTACAGGGAAAAACTTGTTTTTCGCTCATTTTGAAAATATCTCATAATTTATTTGTTATGGTAGTTGGAGAAAAATTGTTTCAACAAATTTTGTACCGCTTTTTAGGTCAGATAAAATTTTTTCACCCCAAAAAAATTAATAAATCATCTTTTATTCATGTGTAAAACAAAAGAATCTAGACTTGTTATATATCGTTGAAAAGACGAGACTATTTTCAACATTGATTGCCATTTAAAAAATCATAAGTTTGTGTTATATTTCGAGAATTATGAATTTTCAAAAAATATAATTACGCCATTTTATTTTACCTAAAAAACGGTACAAAATTTGTAAAAACAATTTTTCTCTAATTACCATAATAAATAAGTTATGAGATATTTTCGAAATGAGTGAAAAACAAGTTCTTGCCTGTAGCTCAGAAACAAAAGAAGGTCGAAAATTCCTGTGGTGACTATTGGACTTTTCTCAAAAAGTTGACCCTGGAATGTGTAAACGATTTTTCTCTATCAGTAATATTTCCCGAGATACCCTAAAAAGCATCGAAAATGAGACAGCCTGTACACTGTAACTGTTTTACTGCCTGAAGTAGGTGACAGGTCAGGCTCGCCAGTCATTTCAGCCTTTCAGCAGTAATTTTTTTTACCTGCTTGTAATGCAAAATACTATACAGGTTGTAAATTAAAAAGCGGACCATAGACATTTAACAGGGAAAATCCGTTTTTCCTTGTGCAAAACTTCCCATTAATTTTAGGCATAAATTTTTCAAACGAGATTTCAAATAAATATTGTAGAAAATTAAATTCTACACCTAAATCACCAATCATATTTTATTTTACCTGTTTCATAAGATGTAAAATCCAAATTCGAATTTTATAAATATTGCTCATTTGTAATGATAGCCATGGAATTTAAACAAAATTACAAAAAATGATTTCCCATGTTGAACGTCTATGGACCGCTTTTTAATTAACGTCTGAATGGTATGTTGTTATTATCATAACAACCCTGCTGTCAGGGTTGTATTATATCAAATAACACCGTAGGGTGTTATAAAATAGATGTTGTTGCTATGTGAGAGACTACTACAAATCAATAAACTAACGAAATGAACGTAAATAATATTTTTATTTTTTGTTAACTTAGAATACAAAGTTAGTACGAGTATTATAGTAGGATTTCTTATGTATATGAAATTTTCGATCGATAGCCTCTGCAAATTTGTTTCAAAAATTCCTGCAATTAAACAAATTTTTCTGTACTTTTGATTTTCTTGTTCATCATCAGTTCTTTCCTTAACATTAAAAATTTTGTCCACGACGAGTTGGGAGAGAATGATTAATGAAAATAGGCCAGCATAACGCTTTCATTTATAACACACAATTCTCAATGGCTGAATTATTGTTCATATCTTTTTTTAAAAGTTTTCTGAGGTACAACTGATTCTATTGCTTAACTTCCTTTGGTATTTTTTTTTTTACTTATTTTACATCTAATGCGACCTTATTGACAGAAATAATGAAATAAACAGATCGGTATTGTAAACAAATAAGAATATCGCGTTTCCTAGTTACAGTGTTTAGGCAACTAGATTAATCTCTCTAACAGAAATCACAATGACAAGACAAAAATCGATAAAAATCTTTATTAAAATAATATATTGGTCGGACGTTAAACGTTGAACGCACCACGGACAATACGCTTTCGATCAACGTACACACCTCGGGCCATCGGTATTATCCTTATAACACCCTTGATACGTTAATTACAATAACACCCTGAATATTGCTGAAATTCTGCCCTATTAATTTTAGAATAAAAGTGTAAGTACCGGGTGTCTCATTTTCGATGTTTTTTTTTAGGATATCTCGGAAAATATTACTGATAGAGCAAAATCGTTTGCACATTCCAGAGTCAACTTTTTGAGAAAAGTTTAAGAGTCACCACAGGAATTTTTGATCTTCTTTTGTTTCTGAGCTACAGGCAAAAACTTGTTTTTCGTTCAATTCGAAAATGTCTCATAACTTATTTATTATGGTAGTTAGAGAAAAATTGTTTTCACAAATTTTGTACTGCTTTTTAGGTAAAATAAAATGGCGTGATTAGATTTTTTGAAAACTTCATAATTTTCGAGATATAACACAAACTTATGATTTTGTAAATTAAAACCTATGTTGAAAATAGTCTCATCATTTTGCTTCTTTTATAAGCTTTTCAACGATGTATAACAAGCCTACATTCTTTTCTTTTACACATGAATAAAAGATGATTTATTATTTTTTTGGGGAGAAAAAATTGAAAATTATTAAGAAACAAATGAAAAAAACCATTGTAGTACGTCATTTGTTTATTTCTAATATTATTTGCTTCAGTGTGTGCCGTCGATAAATAATAATTTAATTAACCCGAAAATAATTGGTTTAGAACAATTTTGAGAACATAATTAATAGATTTGGAAACAAAATAAACAAATGATGAACTATTGTGGTTTTTTTCATTTGTTTCTTAATAATTTTCAATTTTTTCACCAAAAAAAAAATAATAAATAATCTTTTATTCATGTGCAAAACAAAAGAATGTAGACTTGTTATATATCGTTGAAAAGCTTATAAAATAAGCAAAATGATGAGACTATTTTCAACATAGGTTGCCATTTAAAAAATCATAATCTGTGAAAACAATTTTTTTCTAACTACCATAATAAATAAGTTATGAGACATTTTCGAAATGAGCGAAAAACAAGTTTTTACCTGTAGCTCAGAAACAAAAGAAGATCAAAAATTCCTGTGGTGACTATTAAACTTTTCTCAAAAAGTTGACCCTAGAATGTGCAAACGATTTTGCTATATCAGTAATATTTCCCGAGATACCCTAAAAAAAACATCGAAAATGAGACAACCTGTACATAAAATGGCCAGAATTAAAAACTGCTTTAAATAGGCTTAAATTTATTGATGTAATAGGATCTTTTCATGAGATAAACGTAAAATAAAATATTCGTTTTTGCTGCATTATTTACATAGTGTTATGCAAGACAAAACATACAATTCAAATAGTCGTACTGTTTGATTTCGACAATTGAATTTATTAATTGTTGATATTATTCCCTTCGTTTTTCTGAGATGGTAAATGTACCCGTGATTACTGCTAAATAATTTAATGATAATAATTATTAAAACTTTATGACAGATGTGATCTGGTAAACTGGAAATAGCTAAAAATTATTACTTTTATTTTAAGTCTCTTCCGCGAACCAAACACATGTAAACAATATTTTGGAATTATTAGATACAGTTTTTAATTTTAACACTTTTTTTCTAAAATTAATAGGGCAAAAATTACAGCAATATAAAAATTTTACAATAGGGTCCTATACCATAGTCATATTTTAACTATCTTAAATAAGAAGACGAAAATATACATAAATTAATGAGTATTAGTGAAAAAATTTTCTTTAAATATTAACTAGGTCACAAACTACAAGCGATTGAACCTGATTACTAATTGGGTATGACGCGTTAGGTACTAAGAATTTGATTGGTAGCCTGATTTTAAAAAGAAGATTCGCGCGTCTTTAGCGGTCACCTTTGAAAGAATATGAAATGTTAAATGTTCTATAACGTAACAAAACATTTAACAATTTTGTGTTTAATGAATTTGTTTAATTATAACATCTAGTAATATTAACAATAGGTAATCATGTATTTATAAATAAATCAATTTGTAATATGAATTAAATTAATAATAATATTAATTAAATTAATATTGAAACTTCAATCCGTCGTCATACTTTGTGTAATAATATTGTCAAACTGTTTCAATGTTCTGTAATTTATTAGGAAGAAATCCTTGTTAAATGCTTATTATTTATGTTATTTATACTTAATAATAATTTCTTCGTAAATATAACGTATAAGTTTTTATATAAAAACATTTCAGCTATGCAAACATGAAAAAAATTGTTTCCAGTATAACTAACAGTTTGTCCCATTGTTTGTCGATCACTCGTTAGTACCCGCTACGTCACGCACAAATTCTTAAACTTTAAAAATTCATATCTCGCTTATTACGTAAAATTTTTAAGTCGCGTTTGCACTGAAGTTCTTATTTTATCCTGTTCTTACAGGAAAAAAAAATAAAAGAAAAATGGTATAGGAACCCATTGTATTTCCTGTACTCCATAAAAAAGACACCGGTATATTGGCCACGTTCAGCAATATATTGCACTTATAAGTCAAAAAAATTGACTCTGTAGGGTCCAGCAAAAAACTATAAATAGGTATCGTAATTAACACAACGCGGGATATCGCTCACTGCTTACATTCTAACATTGGATGCCAAACGGACCATTATTTACGCCGCTCTATTGTAAGACATGCATTGCATTATACTTCTACCTGGTTTGTGTGCTCTGAATAGTAAAATAATGTTACTGTTTCCTTAACATAAATGCTACTTTTGTTTGAAATAATTTTTGGAGCTACAGTTTTCATTCTCATAAGAAATAATGGCCCGTTTGGCGTTATAGTGCAAGCAGTGAGCGATATGCCGCTTTATCATAATTACGATATTTATTGTTTTATTGCTGGACCCAACAGAGTCAATTTTTCCTACTTTATCTACCGGGAAGTAACATCAAAGTGTAGTGTGAAAATGTCAAATCAAAACTGGAATAATGTCAATAGTAACAACACAAAAAGGTTATTTTTTCAGGAAAATTGGTTGAAAAATAAATTACTACTACTAAAAACTACCCTTGCCAAAAGTTTGAACTTTTGTATGTATGTACTTAGTACTTAATTCTAAATTCTAGTGGCAACAAACTTATTCCATTCGCTTAACTGACAGATAACGAACAATTCAACTGAATATAAGACGCTTTTCTTCTTCTCCCTACCCACATGTGCTAAAAGAAAAGTGAAAATGAAAAGAATAAAAAAGCCTAATCAACATAGGTCTGATCTTCAGTTGTTTCCGAAGAAAAACTGAAAAGATAGTGATCGAACATCATTTTATCTATGTCATAGATAGACTGTAAAAAAAAACAATAAAATTATAAATTTTGATATGAAACATTTTTCTTAATTTTTAATAGCTACGAAGTTATGTGAAAATTAAATATTAGCCAAGGTCGTTACAACATTTAATTTAGTACAATTATTTGATTTTTATTTTAGGATTACACATGAATAATAAACGCATAGCGGGGGTATGCATTTGGTTGCCCATCTTGCTATGTTAAATGTCATTTTTCTTCAAGCTAGATATTCGTGATTCAAGTACCTACTTCTGCTTAGAAATCTGGAATCACGTAGACACAAAATTTTACTAATCTTTTGCGAACTACACGGTCGCGATAACAACAATGTGATAAATAAGACCAACAATGATAGTTGATGACAACACGAAACTAAAGCCGTTATATTCATTTTTTACATAATTGTAAATGTGCTTCGTAGCTGATCAAATATTTTTGCCATTTATAGCCAAAAAAACTTCTTCCCGAGCACGAACTATCTTTGGAGTATTATGTGGCAATGGTTTTGCTAAATAAAATACTAGTTCTTTTATTTACTGCCTGCATCATAACATCTACTTCGTTAAAGTAAAACTTTACTTTTTTGACGTTTGTTCACCATATCATCTGTCATTTTTGATACGATGTGGTCTGAAGCTAGCAATGAACTGTAGCCTATTCTAATATTGCTTTTTTTTCCGAGAATTTGGTGTTGGCTAAATTTTAATACCATGTTACAGCGGTGCTACCTTTCGAGAATTTGGCTATATAATGTTATTGATAATATTCAATCACTGAGAAAAATTGAGTAATAGATCCAAATGAACAAATTTCAACAATTAGGTATTAAATGAAACCAACATAAAAAAAATTTAAAACAACTTCTAATAATACATGAAAGAATATATAAAGGTAAAGGACTTCTTCATGAAATGAAAGACAGTTCTTTAAATTAAAAATGAAGAAAGTATAATCCTCGTAAGTTTAAAACACGTAACTATAACTATGTATGTATTTGCGATAAGTTCATTAGCAATGCTTCACAGCTTTTTTATTTATTGATATTCCTCTGGAATACGGAGCAACAGAATAAACAAACGAGTGAGAAATGACTGAAATGTGAAATTTGGTAGAGCGGAATTACTTTAAGACGTTACGTGATCTGCGCGAAACTCATGACATATAGGGTCTCAATTTCAACTTATAGATACGTCCAGTGGTGTATCAATTAATTTCTCAGGAATTATTTCCATGTTTAAATTTATGTTTCTATTTCCACTATTTACGATAAAAATCATAGAAATATGAAGAGAAAGTTAATCATGACCTGTAATTCTTTATATAAATTAGGCACAATGGTGGTTGTTACTTTCAAAGTAACATTTTGTATAACAAAAAAATCTTATTAACGAACTTAAACAAAAATACATACATATATCTACATAAATAGGGTCCTATACAATTTTTATTATTTTTTTTTTTTTTTTGTAAGAATAGATAGAAATAACAATGCAAACGCGACTTAAAAATTTTACGTAGGTAATAAGCGAGATCTGAATTTTTAAAGTTTAAGAATTTGGTGCGTGACGTAAAAAAAATTACAAAAATATACTAATATATACAAAAATTACACTGACACCAAGTGTTTTTGAATACATCGTAGGCATTTACTAATTCTTGAATTTTAAGAGATATTATCAGTACTACAGTGTCACAACAAATGAGAAATCCGAACGAACGGCACTGTCTTATCACGTGCGCAACCAGCGAAGCCAAAGCCGTTGCTATGGAAACGTCGAAAATGTGTCTACTGCGCAATGACGTCAGGGTTACACTCTTAAAGTAATTCCACTCTATCTGTCTCTGAGTATCCGGGTCATGCTGATACAGGCAATGACAGTTACATGTAAGTGTAGCGTCTGGGCTAAGCAGATGATTACAGCTATAAAAAGGTCACCTCCCTTGAAGATAAGATTTTTTATATTGTTTCAATTATCCTCTCAGCGAAATGATTATTCAGGACTTAGTTGGGGTGTCTGTTTTGTGCGAGCATCGAGTAAACATGTAGTTTTGTGTTTTGGCATCTTTAGAAGTTTATTAGTTAATTAAATTAGTTTTTATTATAATCATCTAAATAATAGTTTTAATGTAATGTAAATAAAAATAATTAGGAAGTGTAAGTGTCCATAACGTTCATTTTTAATTCACATGTGTACTCGTCTTCATCACAACATTCATCACAATCATCATAATATCATCAGAATCTCATAATCGTTAGTTGAAGAACAATAAGTGGCACAGCGACTCGTTTTAGTTTTACACATTTAGTTTTTGTATCAGTCGATATCAGTGTTTTTAAGAATATGAAAGATAAAACAAATATCGTGCCATCATTAAATTTTTGCATTTAAAAGGCAGTACAGTTGTAAAAATTAAAGCCGAAATGGTTGTTGTTTACGGAGACTCTGCTCTATCATTTACCCCTATGGAAAGATAGGCAGCTGAATTTAAACTTGGTCGTCCGAGCTTGGCCAACCAATAACTACGTCTATCACCGATAACATCGAAAAAGTTCACTAAAAGATATGGGGTGGCCATAAAATAAAAGTTAGAGAGATAGCAGAGGCTTAATATTACATAAAAATTGAGATATCTGACTGGACGTTGCATGCGACGCTTGCTCAGTTTGGGCCTGTTGCATTCAAGAGAATTAAGCGAAACGAATAGAATCTTTGGTTGATTTATAAATGTTTATGAAACTTGGGTCTATCACTACCCTTCTAAGATTAAGAACCAGTCAAAACATTGCACCTGCTCTGAGTGCTCTAAAGAAGGGGAGAGACTGTTTTCTGTCAGGAAGGTGATGTCGACTGTTTCTTGGGTTTATCGACTTGGTAAAACAATAACGCGAAAGTACTACGCAACATTATTTGACAAGCTGAAGGCATAAATTGTAAAAAACGACCTCATATGAAGAAAAAGAAGAAGAAGAAGAAGTAGAAGAAGAAGAAGAAAGAAAAGAAAGTGCTGTTCTAAAACGACGCACTTCCTTATCTACGATGGCCCCCATGGCATAAATTTAAGAATCCACCGTATTGACCAAATCTGTATCCCAACAAAATTTTTCTGTTTCTACTCAAAGTTAGACTCTGAGAACAAAACAGAGATTTTCATTGAGAGATGACATCATCCATCACATACTTAGAAGCCTATTTTGCATAACACGGAGCCAGTTACTATTTGAATGAATGGAGGCGCTTGGGCTAGGCTTATCCGTAGATGAGTGCAGAGGACTAGTGTACTACGCCCCAAAAAAATTTACTGGTTTCATCAAAGTTGTAACTTTATACATATATGTGAATTATTTAAAAGTTTATCGACTAAACAGGAGATTATGTTGAAAAATTAAACTAAATATGATCGAAAAAATATTTGTTTGGCTAAAAACCCTCGTACTGTATGAATTGCATTACTCAGGATTCTATCAGCTTACAGTGTTTTTCCATAACGTGATTAGTACTCGGGTATCATCTTTAGCCCCGGTTAGCCGGTTATGTAAGTGTTTACGAGTATTTATTTATTTTACCAAGCCTGGGTAATGTCAAAAATCAACCGGACGCCGGATATCTGGTGCTCGATGTATCACTACTGTAAATTTAAAATAAACACGAAACACTTAGGTTTGGTTGTTCTCTATCAACAAAAGTTAACCCCAAATTTCTTTCCTTACGTTAAAGTAATTTAGAAAGTGTTTTATTACGTGCATATTTCAAGCAAACATTTTACATTTTTAGTCAATGTTCTTAGAATGTAATATATTTTTCAAATAATATAAAACATTCTAACTCTACGTTGTGGAAAATGACCTCATTTATATGTACTCGTATATATTAAAATGCATATAAAAACGGCAAACTCTTTGTTTCTCGTAGGAACAATGCATATTTGCTGGATTTAATTACATTCCATACATCAAGTTCGTTCCCCTCATAAATAAATATCGCTTACTGTAGCGCCCTCCTCCCCATCAGAAAACACAAATTTTTCTCTGGCCAATTTTTTATCCGTTGACCTTAACCAAAGCAAAATATACGAGCATCGCATCACCACGTAGCGCAAAACAACGTCGCAGCGTATTCAGCCATGTTCAGACCTAACAACTAAACAAAACAAAATAAAACAAAACACACCGTAAAACAAAGCAAAGCACGGCGAAATAATTTAAGTGAACGCTATGCCAGTAATGAAAAGCGTGATATATTGTCAAAACGGTGAAAATGTGAAAATATGTGTTGTGCGCATGTGCGTATGCGTTGGACGGTGTACGAGTGAGGTTAGGGCACACATGGGGATGCTAGAGCTTAGGGATCACGCCTTAGGGGGTTGTTGAATCTTATCGGGGATATATTTAATATTATTTAATTAATTTTTTGCTTCGGGGTTATTTGGGGTAAGTGTTATAGAAGTATTAGAAAGAAATGGATAATGCCCTAGAACTATAGAAAGAATCAATCTTCTTTTGGAATGCTGTCAAACTAAATTTTAGGAGACTAAGGGCCGGTATTATAAACGTCCAGTTAAATTTAGTTCCCCAGTAAATTTAATTCAGCGAACAAATGCAATTTGAATTTTTGACAGCAATAAGTTAAATGTCATAAGAAAATGGGAGTTGATTCGTATTTGTTCCTTTTTTTAAATTTACTATGGAACTAAATTTAACTGAACGTTTATAATACTGGCCCTTAAAAAATTGTCAAAGCTATTAAATTAAATCTAAAAACTGTCAAACTAATTTCAAGTTGCCCAAAAACTGCCAAAGCTGTTATATTATGAATCATAATTCGTAAATGATCTCTAGTTGATTCTATATTTTCACTAACAACGATACTTTAAACAACAAGTTTAGTTCTAACTAAATTTTAGCAACTTAGTTTCAAATGACAGATAAATAACTGATTAACATGCTGGCATAAAATTGATTTTCCCCGCCCTACCTGATTTTCGTATTATCAATAGGTAATGGAATATTCTATCATTGCGAAGAAATAGCATATGATAAATTAGGTTTTTTTTTTTAAAAAAAAAAAAAAAAAAAAACTATGAAATATTAGTCCGTTGTTATAAATTTCGTAATTATAGTAAACGAAACGTCACTGGCCCGAATCGATTATTAGTATTAGTAGAGATGTACCGACTCGGCGACCTAATGACAACCGACTATTAGTCGGTTAAGCCGATTATTCGAGCCCGAGACAATATTAAAACTTTTCACCGAGGTTTGTATACTATTTTATTCACTATCGGAAATTAATAACGAGTAATTGATTTGTAAATAATAATATAACCTAACATAAATAAACGAATGATCAGAGCTTGTCCATTTGTCACATAAACTGTCAGTTTGATTTCAAACCTCAAATTTTGATTTCACATTTATAATTACCTTTTTATATGATTTACAATTTCATTCGTTTCTTCGCATATAAAATGTATAGAATCTTTGTTTACATGTAAATTCCTATCACTGATCTCTCAGGGTGGGAATGGGAAAGTTTAGCGTGAGTGTAGCTATACTCACACCATACTTTCCGACGTCTTGATAAAGTGTTAGTTAACTTATCCACCAGGTAAAGAAAAATCGCATCATTTCACTGACATGTGTATAATTTTATCAATTTACGCTGTAATATCGATGCGATATTTTCGCATTATATGTATCTGGCAGTTCAGTTCACTTTATTCAGAGATTGGAAGCCGGACCCAAATCTCATACAGTAATATACTAAAAGGAAACTAAAATAAAACAAAAAAAATATTAACCAAAGGCAGATTAATGTTGAACAAAGGCACATTTGAAACTGATACACTACATCGGAAACAAAAGAATTTCAGAGAAGACGGATTTTAGTGGCTGGATCGACTAATCGGCTTCTAAAATGGCCGAATTGTCGGTGTCGGTAGTCGGTCAAAACCGTAGTTGGTACATTACTAATAATAATCATAAAATTCCATATGAGCTCGGGGAACCTAGATTCAAATGTGGCATCATCACAGTAACAGTAGCGCCATCCTAACATCATTTTCAAAATTAAATAAATCAAAATAATATTTTTAAATATTTTATTTATTTTAAACATTTTTCTGTATTCATTACTAATTAATTTTAAAGAAGTTTTAATAAAAATAAATTATTTTAAACATTTTTCTGTATTCATGATTAATTAATTTTAAAGAAGTTTTAATAAAAATAAATGAAAATATATGCTTGATACAGACAAAATGCGATTTTTCTACTGTCTGAAAATTTTTGAGCCCGAGACGTTACATATAATTTGAGACATTCAAAAATTCATATCTCGCTTACTATTTGGAATTTTAATATGACATTTTCATTAATAAACCTATATTTGCATATATTGCCAGAAAAAAAGATACGGAAGTATCCTCTAAATTTTGAGACATATCGTAAAAAACGAGTAGGTACTCGTAAAACGTTCCGATTTCTTGAAAATATTTACTGAATTACTGACAATTATTGCATCTTACAGATCTGTAAATCGGTAAATAATGGACAAAATCGCAACGAAAGCTGCCACTCTTATGTATAATTTTATATTAATCAATAAATGTATTTTTGTCACTTTTTTATAGATTTATAGATCCGTACGACTTACAGTACTGGACTGGGATCATGTATCTCTGAAAACGATATTGCGACTGTCGACAAGTGAAAATGTGATCACGTAAATAGTGAAAACCGAAAACGATATCGTTTTAGACCGGAAAAAATGTGAATTCTAGTTGACACTCTCAAATCATGTGAAAACGATAGTCGTATCTTACGTCCCTTCTTATTTTATACATTTGGGTATAGGTATATCTTTTTCTAATTTACTTGCATTCAAGTAAAAAAATCTGTTGTGGCCAGCACAAGACCTCTCGCCATTTTCATATTAGGCTATATAAGTATTGTATTGCACTTCGCTTTCCAACCGTCGTTTTATAACAAAATCTTTCAGAACATTACCCAAATATTGTTTCTTTCTATATTTAGCATGTCTTCTGCACACATGTAATTCAAATTATATCTATTTTTCATTGTATGAGGAAGTTTCTAAATGTCAAATATTGTTCCAATTCATTAACCAGATTGGCGGTATTTCTGATAGATATATGCATTTTACCACAATTTTACCTATAATTTCAAATATTTAATTAATAAAAGAATAAGAAAAGTTAAATATACTTCCCAGGAAAAGCTATCAGAATGTCACTAAAACTGTTGATATTTGACAATGACATATGTCATGTTATAAACATTGGAATTTGTCAACTGGTTTCCTTAGTGCCTTGGCCTCTGCGATTAGTATACTCTATAAATTATAGAGTCTTTATCTCTAAATCTATACAAGATATAATAAAATTTTTAAGTGTATTAGATGGAGAATTTTATGTTCTTCAATATTTAATAAAAAAAACTCCCAAAAAATTATATTTAGAAGAATTTTTCTAAGAAACTACTACTTCCGGTTGTTCAATTGTTACCAAAACCTTTTCAGCTCTTCCCAGGAATGTCAGATTGAGGAAACTGCAGTTAAATATTTTTTAAGTCTTATAGTTTTTGAGGAATCGTGACTACAACATCCAGACATACATACATACACACACACACACATACATCCACACACACACACACACAGACATCATTTTAAAAATGTTATAATCGGATTGTAGGGACCTTAAATCGTGCTTATTCAATAAAATCTGGATATGCGAATTTTAGCATGAATCCAATACCTCTCTTAGCGAGAGGTAAAAATGTAGTGAGCAGTGAGTTAAATTTGACGTTTTGGAAAGAAATGTCATTATAAATGATTTAAAAATAAATTAATATATCAAATTTGAAAGGTAATTTTTTTAGCAAGGCGAAAATGAAATAATTGTAATAAAGTACGATAATTATAAAATGAATATTGATTACAAGAATGAATCTACGTAAAAATTCATGAATGTTTTAATACTAGCATGTTGTAAAGAACCAAATACGTATGATTTACTATACCTATATTTTTACTCTTTTGAAAATTATAATAAAAATTTGAAATCTTGGTGATTAGATATTTTCTTAATTAGTAGAAAGAAGTACCTAAAAGAAATGTTTTCTGGAATTGTTGATGTTCTAATAACTGTAAAAATGTTGATTACAACAAAGCATATTTTGATTCCAGCCCAAGAATATTGATTACAAAAATAAATCCAAGAAAGAAAATTTTAATAACTATTGCATTCTGCAAAGCAACAGAGATAAAGATTCTAGCTTGTGTTTTGTGATTAATATTTTGTAGTTTTTACACAAAATTAAAATTTATGAATTGATCATTTCCCCAGCACGCCCGAAGGTTATGCGCCGTTATTTAAATGTAGTACAAAACGTAATAAATACTAGATTACTTTAAAATAACAATCTTGTCTACTTGCATTCTTAAATGATCTCTTAAAGTTGTAATTATATATATAGAAATATTTTTGTTTCCTTCATAAATTTTTCTTCTGGAATATCAAAAGGAACAAAATTAGATGTCACACAGCATCTGTAACTAATTGATAATTTAACTTGTATCATTCTTCAATTCTTATAGCATTGCTATTATGAACGAAAGGCTAGAATAATACGTTTTGATATTAGATTAAATTGTTAATGACATTTATATAAATTATCTATCAAAACTACTATTTAATACAAAAACATTACTCTATAAACGATATCGTTTTCGCAAAACGTAGTCACTTCACGGAAATAACCGAAGTTGAAAACGTAGTGAGTGATAATTTTACGTGATCGCTAAGGAAACGAATATCGTTTTCACTTCTCGATAATCGCAATATCGTTTTCACTTTTACGTGATCCCACTCCTGAGCAGAATAGGCTCATAAAACTTGTCTATAAGATTCGTAAAAAAAAGATGATTGTGTGTATGTCCATTTCATATTAACAGAAATGAATAATATTTAACAAGTTTAAAACAAATATAGATTAAAGAAGCTCATTAAGAGGAACATTGAAATAGATAATACTTTTTTGGATAATTTACATAATATTTTTTTATGCGGTAATACAAGAATAGATATTATAAAATTATGTAAGGATAATTTAAAAGAAATTACGGGACAGAATCCATTTAAATTTTCGGAAGCTATATAATATAAGGAACAACATTATATTATTCGCAATCGGAACATAATCGAACGAATATGATATTAAGGGAGAATTTCGAAGATATTTTTTTTTCAAAATATGTAAATTTCTAGGCAATAAATTAGTGCTTATCACGCAGTACAATATCCGTGTATTTCCATTCCAAAATTTCCACGGGCTGTCGATCACCGCTCAACCCGCACAAACATCGGCCGGGACCACAACTCAGCACCTCCCTAGTCGGGTTGCTGGACCGTCGGGACGTCAGAGACGGGGAGGAGAACGCTTGGCGTCCGCTGAGCACGTACCACTAGATCCTGTGTTTAACTTACCACACGATCCCGGAGGATCCCTGGTCATCGCACCAATTTATAACACAATTGTGTTACGTACGGAGCAATGAATATCGGGAGTAATTTTGTTATAAATTTCATTTTGGATGTTTGGGCTAGGTAATTTCATAATAAAAGGTTCTATTTCTAACGCAGAAACAGAATTGTATTGATAATCATAACAGGAAAATCTGCAATCCTGTATTAATATACATTATTAATGACAATGGGTTCTTCCGCTCCAGTAGCAGATTGGAACTTGGAACATTTATATTAAAACGAGATCTTAAATTTGTATGATAGGGGTATCAAAGTTTTTTAAAATCCGGAATGAATTTTGAAGTGACTGAATGCAGAAAATAGCGAAACAAGAAAGTAAACTAAATAATACTTGTTTGAATTTCTTATCCCACGCCGGTTAGATATCATGTGCATGAAATTTCGCTAGAAATTAGCGGTCGTGGTGGGAAGTCTTTGGGCAAAGCTTACCGTAGATGGCAGCAGAGGACCAAATTTAGATAAATGTATGCCGATTTGTTAATTCGTTCATGATACAAATGACCTTCATCTGACTTCTTTAAAAAATATTGTTAATATTACCAATGAGTATAATAAAACACCATTTAATACAAACATAACATTATTAATGATTAATGTGAATACTGAGCCTGTTTTTTTTTTTTTTTCTATGCCACTACATCTATCTAGTTTGAAAGAGGTTATAGCGTAGCGATGTGAAAAGAATAAAAAGGTTTGTATGAATTTTTTGTTCTAAGTTATTCGTTAAGTATACAAGATAAAAGAAACTTTTTTGTGATTTCACATTTTATTCCTAAATTAACAAAAAAAATTGTTCCTGGTAGCTACTAAATTTTAATCTATGTGTACGTCTTTCCCAATAGAGATGTCATAAGGTTCGTGAAATGTAAAATATTTTTCTTTATCCAGATAAAACTATAAACAAAATATCTTTCAAAGACGTTAATATATTTTTTACCTCTATTGGATTCATGCTAAAATTCGCATATCCAGATTTTAGTGTATAAGCACATTTAAGGTCCCTAGAATCCGATTATAACATTTTTTAAAATGATGTCTGTGTATGTGTGTGTATGTGTGTGTATGTGTGTGTGTATAATATGTATAAGTTATATTTTGTAAGTTCGATGAAGGGTTTTTAAAAAGAAATTTTATTTACGTGAGAACAATAATGTCGTTTATTACTACAAGAATACTAGTTTCTGACTAACTATAAGATAATAAAATTACAATTTTATATGAAGGAAGTTAAGTGTCAAGTATCTGCAAGTTCAGCGGTCTGGGCTGTGGTAACTTATATATATATATATATGGGTAGGGTTGTCATTGGGAAACTGCGTTCACAATACTCCAAATTAGTGTTAATCATTACCGGTAAAGTACTACACTTCAGTAGAAAATGAGGATGTTCACTGTAAATTGACATAGATGGCGCAACTTTCGCAACATGTTTATGTGTCACATGTAGCAAACTTCAACCTCAAATTCAGTCAGTTTGTTGTCATTGTTTGCTGCGTAGAAATGCCAGTAGAAGAATCGTTCTTATCACAACGTATTTCTTGAACTCATTTTCACAAAAATAACCTAATTTTAAAAGCACATCTTCAACAAATGTCAAAGTTTCACTCTTTCTTTCTATACATATATCTATCGCTCTCTCCTCTGTTTTCTGATTGGCTATTTCTCTTAACCACTAACCATAAGTTTGGAGCTTGCAAACTCCTGCGCTAACCACGAGTAGCGTTAAACCAGCGCCGCGCTGATTTCATTATTGTGAACGCTCACATTGCAGTGTCTATGCCAAACTTTCTGCGCTGACCATAACTACTAACACTAACTACTAATTTCGTGTTGTGAATGAGGCTTTTAAGACTTAAGAATTGTTTAACTATGGATTCCTCAATCTGACATTCCTAGGAAGAACTGAAAAGGTTTTCGTAACAATTGAACAACCGGAAGTAGTAGTTTCTTAGAAAAATTCTTCTAAATATAATTTTTTGGAAATTTTTGTTATTAAATATTGAAGAACAAAATTCTCCATCTAATAAACTTAATTTTTTTATTAGGTATATCTTATATAGTTTTTGAGATAAAGACATTATAATACCGAGAGTTTTTTTTATCAGTGAACATGGGCGTATGTCATTACCACAGTTACATTTAAAATGATTGACAGTAATGTATTATAGCGTTTTTACCTCCCGCTACCCTTGGTAAGGGAGGTATAGGGATCGTGCTAAAAATCACATATCGAGATTTTAGTAAATGACCACGTTTTAAAGTCCCTAGAATCCAATTTTAACATTTTCGATGATGTCTGTATGTATGTATGTATGTATGTATGTATGTATATATATATATATATATATATATATATATATATATATGTGTGTGTGTGTGTGTGTGTGTATGCGTATGTGTGTATGTGTAAGGATTTTGTTGGTACTCTAACTCAAATTCTATCAATCAGAAAATTCTCAAACCTTGTATTTCTACCCTATTCTAATATAGAAAGACACCATTAGATTTTGGTGTAAATCGGATGACCGGAAATGGCACTTTACCTGAAGCTCATAATGGTTTTTCTTCAAAAAATACCATTAAATGTCATTTTTCTCATTTTTGTCATTAAGAAAATTAAAGATTATTGAATTTTCTACAGGAATACATTAATACTTTTTCTATATATTTTACAGATAAATTTAAAAAAAAAAACTAATCACTTCAAATTAATCATAGCGACATTTTAAAAAGAAAATAGTAAATAAAGCAATAGTTGTATGCAATGGAACAGTAAATACGGAAGTATGTATTTAAATTAATAAAAATTAAATAGCGGGAGGTTTTGTGTTGGCCACATCAAATTTTTTTTAAAACTGACATGTAGTATAGTTGTCAAAGTCATCAAATTGTCATATTTCAAATTGTATACAGTTGAAGAAAAGTTCATTGTAAATTGGTATAATTATAACATGAGTCTACAACAAGTTTCTGACTTATGTGCATTAACTTTTAATAAGCGACCCAGTCCAACAACTACAAGAAAAATTTAGAATGACTACAGAACTACAGGATGCGTCAATGAACAGCACAAAAAGAAAATCAGACGAAGTATTGTAGTTAATAGTAAGAAACAAGAAATTATGCAATTAATTACAAGTACAGTATACAAGGTTTTAAAACAAGAACATTTTAAGAGTTTTAATTATCAAAATCACCAAGAGTTATTGCACAACAATATAGAACGAAGAAATATCTTTTGCGAAGTTATAATGAACAAAATTAATATATTAAAGGGAAGTAAATTCACAATCTGGTTAATGAATTGGTAGAATCTCTCACATTTAGAAACTTCCTCATACATTAAAAAATAGATATAATTAGAATTATATGTGTGAAGACATGTTAAATACAATAAAAAACAGTATTTGGGTAAAGTTCTGTAATTTTTTGTTATAAAACGACGGTTCGAAAGCGAAGTGCAATACAATACTTATACCGTGAGTATTTTTTAACGTGAAACCACAGAATAAACATCTATACAAGCGACAGTCAGAGAGAGAAACGAAAAGTAGAGAGAGAAAGAGTATGCCAACAAATTTAAAGGGCGAATCGGGCAATATCGGATTGTTTCGACATATTTTCGTATCTTACGATTCTTTGTTCTTTTCATTATCTCGACGTGAACATTTTCCTTTACGGGTCAATAATAAAAGTATATTGAGAAACACAAATTGATTTCTAATAAAAACAAATATGTTATATTATAATAAATCCATTTTCGGACCTCATGTTTAAGCCGGCTCGTGAAGCACGAAACGCTAAAAGACGAAATCTGCAATGTCAACTGGAAAAGAGGACGGTAAGTGCTACTGCAGTAATTGAAAAAGAATACACCAAACTGCTCACAGTCCTAGACGAAGACACCCCACAAGGGCTGCAAAAGAATTTTTTTCTTATTAATTACTTTCGGGAAGAGATTAATAATAACAGGGTGTTAAAGGGTAGGGTGGAATACAACCCTATTTTGGCTAAAACCGCCCAAAGAGGAGCTCAAAAACTACCAGAAAGTAAATGGTTGATTCCAAATATAAGCAATCAAGATGCATGCCTTGTTAGGTGGTGCTATTGTTTAAACGGAAAAGTTTAGTATTTTCATAATTTTGATTTTTTTGCAGATTGTACTACAAATTATTATCAAAAAGACTTAATCATGTAAAAACGAATAGAATGTTTCTCACGCCAAACCCATACTTGAATAAATCTTCCTCGAATGTGTGGTACAAAAATTGTCCGGTGGTAGTATATGAGATAGTAAAATGGATAAAAACCAAGATAAATATCTGTAACCATTCCATGAGATCAACTGCAGTATCTCATTTGGCGAAGACTGGGATTGGCGAGCAACAATTAATAAAGAACACCGGCCACAGCAACGTAAGTTCACAAAAGCCATATCTTCAGTTGGATCCAAATCATCACAAAGCAATTATTGAAAAAATGAGAAAAATACTGCTACAATAACGAGTTCTATCAGCAGGAAAATATTACTTCCTCTCACAATAATTCTTTGAGTCATTTACTTGCATCAAATTGTGAAAATGTTACTTTTAATAATTGTAATTTCTAATTGTATTGAAATTTATGTTTAATAAAGACATAAAGTAGAATTGTCAATAAAATGCAATAATTTTTACCTTTTAAAATAAATTTAAAGTTTTATGCACATTAGCACCACTTATAGTTACATGTTTAATTAGATTTGCACAAAAAACTACAAACCGATGTTTTTACATTAATATTTAATAACTTATTTGATGCTTCTTGAACATTTTTTACCTTCCGTCACCTTTATGTAAGGAAGGTATTGTCTTTGGTCAAAAAATTCGTTGGTGAGTTTTTAATGAATAAATACGTTTTAGGGTCCCTACTTTACGAATTTACTATTTTTAAGCTGATGTCTGTATGTATGTATGTATGTATGTATGTATGTATGTATGTATGTATGTGTGTGTGTGTGTGTGTGTATGTGTATGTATGTATGTGTGTGTGTGTGTGTGTGTGTCCGTGTGTGTGTGCGTGTGTTCGTGTGTTACAATTTTTTCTCCGACGGTAAATCCAATACTACAATTCTAAAAATTATAATTCTTTCGTATTCCTCTTCTTTACATCCATATGAAGAGCTGATTAGATTTTGGTTATAATTGATCTACCGGAAGTACCCTAATTTGAAAATTTTAACAGTTTTTCTTAAAAAAACGCAGTTAAATATTATTTTTTGACATTTTATGTTATTATACATATGAAAGAAAATGCTCCTCTATATGGTTTGATTATACATTTTCCTTAATTTTCATTTGATATAGAGTTAAAGCATTATAAAGAGATTAACTTTCAAAAATCAGTCAGCTTTGCTATTTATAATGGAAACATCTGATATATGCAAAAATTCTAATTGACAGATGTCGGTGTCAAGTGCAAAACCAAATATGGAAAGTATAGGATCAGAATACTGGGCAATATTTTTATTCCAAAAAATAAATTGCAATTTCAAAAAAGTTACTAAGATATACAGGCTGTCTCAATAAGCTTGCTCACTATTGGTAACTTTTTTATTTGAAGATATACGAGGTTGGTTAAATGAGCAAAATTGTGCCATTTTATATTAGAAAATTGGTCATGTAGACAAAATAAAAATTATGTCAGCGGTTCTCAAAATTTGGGACAAAATAAAAATTTTTGAAATGGAACCATATATTTTTTATTATCTTATTGGAAAGAGTATTTTTTTCTAGTTCCAATAAGGTAATGTTGTTTATGTACAATTTTTTCAAATAAACGAGTTATTTACGGTTATCTCGTAAGGACGAAAATTTTCTCCCTTAGTGTTTCTTGTGCTGCAAAATTCAAAATAAACGTGTTCGAATGTAGAAAGAGAAGATCATATTATTTGAATGCGATTATGAATGTGATCTAGGCGTGTCCTTGGTTAGGAATATGTGAAGGATGATTGCTGCATGAATGGTTTCTTTCGGGTTCATGGTGACGGTTAGCAGCTAACAGCTAACCCACCATTTGGGATAAGCGTAATGTAATGTAAGTATGTATGTACGTATATTTGTACTTAACATGAGAAATCAAACCGTCATTTTAGTTTACACTATTTTATTTGTAACATCTGGTAAATTTGCACACACTCCATACTATCATGGCTGTCATTGAATATATACATATTGTCGCGCTGTAAGCGCATATTTAAATAAACATAGTAGATGAAACGATGGCTTGTAATAATGTGTGATATAACACACCTGCGTTATTATGGACATAAAGCACACTCACTAAACTTAGATGTTCACGTCATTAAGCAAACATCACTAGAATAATGATGACGCCATACATTACAACTAGTGTGATAGAAAAATATAACCTGTTACACGATGCGACATACAACCACATGTGATTTTGTCAAAATTTAATATGTTTTAGTTTTGTACATTTTAACCAAAATTATAACAAATTCTTCAATTTTTTTATGTAATTCAATGACTTTTAACTAACTTTACCAAAACTGTTCTGATGTAGTGTAAAACCAAATACACGAAAGCTCGGGAGATTTTAAAAGAATCTACTAAAACCAAAGCTCAGAAAGCCCTCCACTGATATACCCACTAATTTTTCTCCTTAACTAATCAAAACAACTTTTCACTTACGACTTCAACATGGGTATTTCCATTATAAAGATTATCTATTTCAATACCTAGAACATTTACTGATTGCTTTTTATGATTGCCTTTATTGTAAGAAATAATTAATTCTTGAGTTTTATTTTTAATTAAAAACAGATTGTTAACTGCGAACCAGGTTTCTGCTTTTATTAAATTCGTTTTTGCTAATTTATTCATTGTGTCAATATTTTTATGTACCACATAGCCGCAAAGTGTCAATGATATCATTAGTGTAAATGATAAAGAAATAACGGTCCCAACACTGACCCTTGGGGTACCCCCTGAGTTACCTTTTTAAAATCAGATTGTTTTCCATTATTTGATACACAATGATATCGATTTTCTAGGTTTTATTTAAAAGATAGTAACGGAGAGTTAGCTATTCCGTAGTACTTTAATTTATTATAAGGCATACGAGTATTGTTAAGAATATTTATATTGTGATAACAATTTCTAAATACGGTGCATATTTTCTTACTTCATATGTTTTCCCTATAATGGCGTATGTGACGTTATCAAATTTAAATAAAATATTAATATGTTATTAACAAAATTAATAATTTTATACCTCTATTTTCAACTATATAAATAGAGAAAATAGGTATAAAATTATTGGGCACATTATATATCTACCCCATTGATGACTATATGTAAATAAATGTTTATAAAAATATAGCATCACGACTTATTACCTAATTTGCTTTGTACGCGGATAATGGTAATGATATGATATATTTGTAGCGTGCGGGCGTTTACCAGACTTCACATCACGGGCACTTATTCTGGTGTGGAGAGTGCACAACAGGGATCACTTATGTGCCGTTTAAAATTTAAAATAATTTCGTTTCAAAAATATTATCATGAGAAAGCGTAGCATAACTGACTCGGTACAAATAGATTTAGTTATGATAATGTAATATAAATCAATTTAAAAAAATGTACAAAATTCAATATCACAATATATTTTCTTACTAAGTTTGTCCAAAATATTGATCTTGATTGAACCTATAGGCAAGCATGACATCGCAGCACAACACTATTCCAATATTATTTATTACATCGCAGCCCTGAATTTTTCTACTGAATTTTAAATATTGTAAACTTTTGTTTAATTGCTCCCATGCAAAAGAGACTCGCAATAACAGAAAACCGCAAAACACCTTAAAAAAGAGAGAACCTCGATTTCCTTATATTAATAACTTTCTTATTATTCACGGTACAGAAAATTGACGTAAGTCTTTATGGGCCAACATTTTGAGACAAATTTAAAGGGTACCTCGGGAATTTTCGATCTTCTTTTGTATTTGATCAAAAACTTGACTTCTGTTTATTTTGAAAATACAGACCTTAATTACAATTTTTAGATTTTAATAGTTCTCGAGATAAAAACATAAACGCAATTTTATTAAATAAAAATAAAAAATATTAAACTACATTTTTCGAGTTGTGTCAAAGCCAACTATGAAGCCGCTAAGAATTAAATTAACTAATTCAAAAATAATTGACTTAAAATAATTTTGAGAACTTAATTATTAGAGAAAAATACAAAAGTATGTCTAATAAAGAATTAGAAAACACTCGCTATGTTTCACAAGATTTCAGCACCTGAATCAACATTTTGGTCATCATCAGATGCCGGCCGTGCCCAGCTAGTAACCACACACGCGTTTCGCTGTTATTGCAGCTCATCAGTGTGGTGCAATTGCTGTCTCTTTGCACAGACAATCCATCAACTGCGCACAGCGAAAGATGTACATCTCATAAAAATAGAAGCTTAAGAAGTAACTAACTACATACAGAGCCATCTATAGAGGAGTCGCCGTAATGCATTGGCAGCTATTGAAAAACAGAAGTACAGCAGCAAACTCGTCTAATAAAGAATTAGAAAACACACACCATGTTTCACAAGATTTCAGCATCTGAATCAACCTTTCGGTCATTATCAGATGCCGGCAGTATCCAGCTAGTAACCACATACGCGTTTCGCTATTATTACAGCTCATCAGTTCATAACTGCCGCTCTTTACAGAGACAATCCATCAACTGGGCACAGCGCGAGATATATATCTCATAAAAGATAGATGGCTTAAGAAGTAACTAAGTACATTTAGAACCATCTCTTTAGAAATCGCCGTAAAACGTTGGCAGCTATTGAAAAACAAAAGTAAAATGGCGTGTATATATATATATATATATATATATATATATATATCGTCGGATTTCTGGTAAAAAGACTTAACCGCCATTTGACTAGTTTTGAGATAAACAGGAAAAACTTGTTTTTATTTACAATATTGATTTATTTAACAAGATATTGTGTTATATCGATGAGATTAATATTTTATACATTTTTCAACATACTTTCGCAACATTTTGAAGCATATATCATGAAATATTTAATAAAAATGTTTTTTTTTTTGTTCAATATAGCTTAATACCTAAATTTTTATATTTATATAGTTGTGAACACCAGATTAATAAATAATATCAAAATAAATTAACTTTTGTGGAACACAACTCGTTAACATCTCCCATTACATTAACACAGAATGGCGTATAAAATTTCTGTGCGCATCAAATAGTGTCAGATGGCGTTTACGAAACTTTAGAATGAATTACCTTCTAACATAAATTTTTTGGCCCTCAGATATTGTGTTTAGAGCATGCGTCGTGAAGAGACGTATCCGTTTATGTGCATAACTCATTTTATCATTTTTTGGCGGTTAAGTCTTTTTACCAGAAATCCGAGGATATATACGAGGTGTGTTCAAAAAATATCGCGAATTTTGTGTTTTTTCAAAAATTATTTATTTATTCATGAATATCTATTTTGTCCCCTTCAAAGTAATCCCCATGAGATATTATACACTTGTGCCAACGGTTTTTCCAATCTTCAAAGCACTTCAAAAAATCATTTTTTTTTATCTTGTTCAGCTCCTCCTTCGATGCCGTCTTTATCTCGTCAAGCGTAGCGTAACGTCGTCCTTTCATGGGCCTCTTCAGTTTAGGGAACAAGAAAAAGTCACAGGGGGCCAGATCTGGGGAATACGGTGGCTGCGGCATCATTAGTGTGTTGTTTTTGGCTAAAAAGTCGCGCACAAGCAACGATGTGTGAGCAGGGGCGTTATCGTGGTGCAAAAGCCAATTTTTGTTCTTCCACAAATCCGGGCGTTTCTGGCGGATTGCTTCGCGCAAATTGCGCATAACTTGCAGGTAATATTCCTTATTGACCGTTCTACCCTGTGGCAAGAACTCATGATGCACCACGCCCCTGCAATCGAAGAAAACTGTCAGCAAAACTTTCACATTCGACCGAACTTGGCGCGCTTTTTTCGGTCTTGGTTCGTGCGGCAGCTTCCATTGAGATGATTGAACTTTGGTTTCCACGTCATAACCATAAACCCACGATTCGTCACCAGTTATGACCCTCTGGAGCAAATTTGGGTCGTCGCGGACAGAGTCCAACATCTCATTAGCAATGTTCATGCGATGCTGTTTTTGGTCGCAATTGAGCAATTTTGGTACAAATTTCGCGGCGACCCGTCTCATGCCCCAATCATTGATAAAAATCGAATGGCACGAGCCAATCGATATGTTTAGGTCCTCAGCAACTTCTCTAACGGTGATTCGACGATTGGCCAATATCATTTTCTCCACTTCATTAATTTTTTCGTCTGTTGTTGAAGTGCTCGGGCGTCCGGCACGCTTTTCGTCGTTCACATCTTCTCGGCCTTCTGAGAACATTTTGTACCACCGATAAACGTTGCTTTGGTCCAAGGTAGCTTCTCCGTATGCCACAGTCAACATTCGGAATGCATCCGCGCACTTAATTTCGTTTTTCACACAAAATTTGATACAGGTTCTTTGTTCCATTTTTTTGAATAGGTAAAAATCGAAGACGATCCAAAACACGTGCAAGCAAAGCAGCTGTCAACAATTAAGTGAACATTCAAAATGGCCGAGCTTGTCGACATAAGTGAGAGACATGAGTACCAACATAAAGCCACAAAAAGATCGAAATTCGAATATACGTAACCCGCGAAAATTCAAAATTCGCGATAGTTTTTGAACACACCTCGTATATATATCCATCCTGAATACTAAACAAAAAAAAATACAGAAATAAAATTTAAAATAGCAATAATTATTACAATAATTACCTAATAATAAAATAGAGCAATAGAATATTTGATCTGAATTTAATAATGAATGAATCAAACAGATAATACGGTACTGTGAAACTGAGAAAAATTTATTAAACCAATACCACCTACTATTGTAGTGCTGGAAAACAATGAATAGCTATACCGGTATTCTCGTATAAGAATTATCTCTGACTCAGGGTAGATTCAGAGCCGACATCGAGTGTATAGAATATTTGTCAAATAAAATAATGCACCTGTAGGAAGCATAAGAAGCATAAGATCTAAAATTCCTGACTATTGGTAATTATTCAAAAAAGTCACGGGTCACAATTCACCTGGAAACGTTTTATTTGCTAAACTGTTTATTAGCGTAGCTTGAATAAACTAGTAGCTATGTCTTCTAGCCAGAATTTTTTTTTTTTTAATTAGTTCAAGATTACTTTCTCCTCTGTGGATTAGTTATTAACAGTTATTCGAGATTTCAGTAATGCAGTATTTATTCTTATAAAACCGATGTTTCAATAAACACTTCATGGTAAATACGATCTTACAGCTTTATAATCATAAAATCATGTACACGAAAATACATTATTGTATGCACTCAGTTTTACAAACATCATACAAAATTTTACAGTTGTTATCATATTCGAAAACGGAATTAAATTTTTAAAAATAAACAGAATTTATCAAAAAAAAAAAATATGTAATACCAGAATGGGCTGCTTTGACATTACATCTAGTATCTGGATTGCGTCCAACAACGGTTCAGTAACTTAAATAATATAGGTAACCCGCAATCCTGGAAAAAGTAGATGCGTGTTTAGAGTACACTTTTTACAACGGTACACTGATCAGAAATATTTTACGTCGCGATACATAATATAAGGAATAGCTCGACTCGTGTAGTATATTTTCATTAATTGTATTTTGAACTGTTTGTATTTCAAAAATTAAATCTCTTATTTATTAAATCTTCGTTCAAGGATGGTTTATTTTTTTTTTTTAACTTCAAACACGTTTCAGTTTCCCTTCTTGCTCCTAAAATAAAACCGAGAATGCGTTAAAGTACCTTATGGTAAAAAAGAAGGATATTTTTATATTCCCTCCTTATTCTAAACATTTCGGTAAAAAATATTGATATGTAAATAAATTCCTTCAAAATTTTACATAATTTTCCGCCATTCAAACATGACAAAACCTCTCAATACTTTCCTGAAATAGTAACAAAATAAAAAATAAAATCCCCGTTTGCCAATATCACAGAGCGCAAAAAATCAAGCTAGGCCATGTAACGAGACATTTGAATAATCGACTTACCTGCGAATTTGAATAATAAAACGGTTCACTGCAACGAATTTGGTTCTGATTCTCTACGTGTCGTCATTCACGTGTTTTCTTTCGATTCGATCACGTTTTTTTACCATGAATTTCAGTTTTGTTTGAGAATATAATCATCTACTTCTGAATATCGCCGTAAATAAGAATCCCATTTTTAAAATTACATGTATATATATATATATATATATATATATATATATATATATATATATATATATATATATATCTGTACAGTGTGTTAATTAAGAACCTGGCCATAGGCGTTTAACATGGGCAAACAGTTTTTCTTTCCGCAAAAGTCCCCAATTAATTTTAAACAAAAATGTTTCAAATAAATGTTGTAGGTATTAATATTCTACGCCTAAATCACTAGTCAAATTTAATTTTGCACGTTTGGTAACTTGTAAAATCTAATTTGAAATTGTACAAATTTTGCTCATTTGTAGCGATACCCATGAAATTGAAACAAAATTACAAAGAAGTTCATATCGTTTGAACTTCCCGAAATTTTATTTTATAGATTACAGAATGTCAAAAAATAATAATAATAAAAGTTATTTAAGTGTTAGATTTTAAAAATAACACCTGTGTACTGATTTAGGTGTAGAATTGAATTATTTGCAACTTTTAATTGAAAACTGAATTTATGACAGTTCAAACGATACGCATTTCTTTGAATCTTTGTTTCAATTTCATGGGTATCGCTAGAAATGAGCAATATTTTTATACAATTTCAAATTAGATTTTATAATTTACCAAACGTGCAAAATTAAAACTGTTTACTGATTTAGGCGTAGAATATAATTATCTACAACATTTGCTTCAAACATTTAGTGTAAAATTAATTGGGGACTTTTGCGCAAAGAAAAATTGTTTTCCCATGTTAAACGCCTATGGCCAGATTTTTAATTAACACACTGTATATAATCAGTTATTACTAACGAAAAATTTATCCCTAACCATTTTCATGTTATATAAGTATCGTCTCAAAGATTCTTACAGTGATGTACCTACAATGCGGGGAACGAGTCTTGAACTGAAAGGCAAAAGATATACCTATTTCGTAATATTCCATAGGCGCCGTCAAAAAATAATTAATGCATGTAACTCAAAATAAATAAACTTATTTGGGAAATCTACGCTCATGCTACGAATATAAACAAGAGAGGACCGACCAATTGAACTGATTAACTGTCAATTTCAGAAAGGCTGCGTAGCTTAAAACTTATTTGGGCAACTGTTAATGTTATATTAGGTAAATCGGTAAGCGCAAAAAGGACAGCTGACAAATGAATAATGTATACATATAGCTACAAAATAATGACATAGTAACACTAATGTCATAAGTTCAACTTTTAGTGTTGTTCATATGTCATACTTATCACAATGATCGTCTAAAGTTTTAATATAATATTATTAGTTTTTTACTTTTCGTTCAAAAAATATTTTACAAACAGCGTGCGTGAACTTGCTTCCCAGAATCGCTCTATGGCATGGCTCATCCGGGAACCAGGCGTTCCCGCACTTGGTATGTAAATAACTAATTCCAAAATTCGGAAAATTAGATCATGGTGTATATTTTTATTGCAACTGGCCGATACGAAATTTTTAATATAAAAATTACAAAACTAATTTATATATCATTCAACATTCCTTACGAACAGCCAGTGTATAAGAAGTTACCTCTTACCTCTTACAGGCCGATAAGCTTGCTACCAATTTTATCTATTACATAAGTGTTTAAATAAATAAATAAATATATCATCACGGCATATTACCCATTTCTGGGTGTGCCAGTATCTACAACACATGTAGACATCGGTAATGATGACGATATATTTTACCGTGTGGGCGCTTACCAGGCGTATATAAGTGTTTGAGAAACTACTATTAAAAGAATTAAAAATTATCGGGTAGTATTAATAAAAATATGTAAATGCTTATACTAACAGTTTTATAAGTACGTACTTATATCCGAATTAAAAAAGTTTCAGTAAAAGCTGTTGCTATAAGAAAAGTATATATGTACATATACTTATAATCAAAATAAGTAATTACTTAAAACTGTATTAATAAAATGGAGTTGATTCTTATAGAATTAAGTATTTACTTATAAATTTATAAATAAATAAATAAATAAATAAATAAATAAATATATCATTACGGCATATTACCCATTTCTGGGTGTGCCAGTATCTACAACACATGTAGAAATCGGTAATGATGACGATATATTTTACCGTGTGGGCGCTTACCAGGCGTCACCTCACGGGCACTCATTGCTGGCGTGGAGAGTGCATCACAGGGGTCACTTTTGTGCCATTTGAAATTGGAAATATTTGGCGTCTGTCGGGATCGAACCCGGTTCCCCCAGGTTCGCGACCAGACACTTAGGCACGCGGCCACGGGACCCCATAAATTAAAAAAATAAAAAATAATTTATAAATTTATAAGTATGATATTTATCATGATTATGGGGGACGGAACTAAAATTTCAAAAATTATATTAATTTAAAAAACATATTCTACGCCGTACAAGTACCTACACAATAATGAATTTTACAAACAAAATGATGGGTTGCCAATGGGTAGTACTTTATCACCATTATTAGCAGAAATATTCATGAATAATTTTGAAATATATCTATTTAATTTGAAAAACGATCTAATTTCTAAAATTTCTTTTTGGCATAGATATGTAGATGATATTGTATGTCTTTGGCTGGGTACTACAGAAGAGTTATGATTTCTTAAAATTAATAAACTCTATGGATAATTCAATAAAATAACAGTTTAAAGTTTTTTAGATTTAAAAATAACAAAATTTAGTAGTAAATTTATTTTCGATATTTATAGAAAATTAACTTGCACTGATAACACTATTCATTATCAATCAAAACATTCTTTAAATTATAAGTTGGCATCTTTCTATTGTTATATTACAAGGTTATTGAATATTCCTTTATCTAACAAAAACTATAAAAAAAGAATTAAATACAATTTACTATATGGCTTATAAAAATGGTTTTGATAAAATAATAATTGATAATATTTTAAAAAAGCAAAAAAAGAAATGAATATATTATATTGCTTTCAAAATAAAATAAATAAAAACTACAGAAAAATATATTTTGTTGGTAATTTGAGTTTAAAAATTGGAAAAATATTAAAATTAAATAACATTTATCCAGTTTATTATTAAAAAATAATTTTAAATCTATTTTTGTTAATAATAAATTTAAAAAAATTGACAAATTAGAAAAATCTGGTGTTTACGAATTTACTTGTAAGAATTGTAATTATAAATAATATATTGGTCAAACAGGACGAAATTGCAAGTTAAGATTCAATGAACATATAAGACAATTTAAATATGAAAAAGTCAAAAATTCAAATTTGGCAAAACATTTAATTAACAATGATCATTTTTGTTCAATTCAAAATTTAAAAATACTCCATATAGAAAATAAAAGTAAAAAATCTGATGTGGCCAGCCCATAACCTCCCGCTGGGTATTTAACCATGCAGTATAAATAAAGCAATCATTAAGGTCAAATATTTTTACATTCACTCATAACAATTTTTATTTTACATTTAACAAATATATCATACACAAAATAAATTTCACAAATATTGACAAATCTAATAGAATCATTGAACAAAAATCAAAATAGTACTCGCATCTTGACACAAAGTCTTTTCAAACCCGTATTCTGGAAGACAATGAAGCAAATCAATAGTAATTGTAATATTTATGTACGATTGAAAATATATTATTTTTACTAACCTTAATTTTATTAGATTCAAATACATATACCTATTATTACTACATTCTTCTTAACACGGTTTCATTATTAATTTCAATGTAATTTCAACCTGACAGTGACATTTGTTTAAATATGTCAAAATTGTTATTGAAATATTGTTTTTGTTTGAGACATAGGCAAAATGATATATGAAAATAAATTATATTATAAATTTATATTTAAAGTTATTTAGAGTTATTTACTAAATGCTATTATCGTAGAATTGAAGATTGTACCATTATATCTCATTATTATTTGCAAAAGTTGCTGAAAAATTATATTCAATGTATTTTTTTTAAGAAAAACTGTTAAAAACTTGTATAAGTGATACTTCCGGTTATCCGATATACACTGAAAACTAATGAGCTCTTCCCATATTAGTGTAGAATGGGTATACAAAATTTCAAATTTTTCTGATTGATAGTATTTGAGTAATCGTGTCCACCAGATCCACACATCCACACACACATACACACGCACACACACACATACATACCCACAGACATCATTGTAAAAATGTTAAAATCAGGTTCTGGGGACTTCAAAACGTGCTTATTCACTAAAATCTCTATATATGATTTTTAGCACGATCCCTATACCCCCCTTACCTAGGGTAGCGGGAGGTAAAAACTAAATTGTTTAGAAGCTTTCGAAATAAAAAAATTTTTACATAACAAAGAAAATCTAATGAGTGAAATTTTGGATATAAACAATTCTCTACTACTAGATCCTAATATATTTTTCAAAATGTTTGTAATATTTTAATAAATTTTCAATTTTGTTATGTTTATTAATTTGTAAATTGTTTCATGCTTTTTGTGTGTGTGTGTGTGTGTGTGTGTGTGTGTGTGTGTGTGTGTGTGTGTGTATTTTGTGAACACGATTACTCAAATACTATCAATCAGAAAATTTTGAAATTTTGTATACCCATTCTATACTAATTTGGGAAGAGCTCATTAGTTTTTATTGTATATCGGATAACTGGAAGTATCATTTATACAAGCTTTTAACAGTTTTTCTTGTAAAAAAATCATTGAATATAATTTTTTAGCAGCTTTAACTAATTAAAATTGGTTATTTATTTATATTTATATCATTAATTTTGTGCCTGAAGATGAGATAAAAATCGCGAAATGTACATTGTACAATCTTTATGAATAAAAGATTATTTTAAAACGAAGTATATATATATATATATATATATATATATATATATATATATATATATATATATATATATTTAGTAAATATCAAAATGTTTCAAATGTATCCTACGTATAATAGTATAAAATATGAAATTAATATATCGATTTCTGTTGCGGTTATACCGTTAAATTTGTAATCTTTAGCTAAAAATTTAATTTAAAATTATGTTATAATGCTTACAAATCTTCCTTTTAAATAAAAAGTAATTATTTCTATAATTATATTAAAAATTCTATTAGTTAAGTCATGATAATTGAATTTTTAACAAGTAGGCGAACTGATGTGCGGCGGAGCTTGTATAATAATATTGATAGAATGTTGGAACAGGAATTATGTAGATTAGAGTAGATTGCACTAAACTGGCGGCGAACTCAAAATGTTTGCGAATAAATGGTCTAGTCGATAGAAGGCTTTTTTGAACTTATTTTCCTGAAGAAGTTATACTTTGGTACTATACCGTGAGTATTTTATAACGTGAAACATTGGATTTGTCATACCCATGCTTTACATTTGATTGACAGCAATATATTTGCCTGTTCCATTTAAAATGAAACATAGGGAACAAATTTGACATTTGACAAGACGTCAAAAGAGGTTAATTTTGTTGAAATAATTATACCTGCTTTCTAAATTAAATTTAGTTGTAGAAAAAATATTGTTTGCACCTCGTGCCCGTGTGATTTTCTGATTCGGCTAAATTTCTTACAATATTTAAATATAATACTTCTGTCAAATTCATTCCCTATGTTTCATTTTAAATTGGACAGGCAAATACATTGCTGTTCATCAAATACCGAGTCGTAACCATGGATATGACAAACCCAATGTTTCATGTTAAAAAATACTCACTGTATAATTATGAATTATGTGGGTGACAACGAAAAGAGAGTTTTTAAAAAGATTTCAATTGGAATTTATTGTACATTACAGACTTCTTGAAAAGACATAAAGACAATAAAAGCATTCAAAACATACAGTTACAAGTTTATATATGAAAATTATGCTGATATGCATAAGGTGTCTTCTTCGTGCAGAGTAGACAGGACCGTACTCATAACTCCTCCCGCCTTAAGTGAGGACTGTGGGGGCTTTGGCCACACGGTGCGACAATGAAGTCATCTGGATATCTTCTTCCTGCGGGCCTTTGTCTTTGTGTTGATCATTTCTTCTCATGAACATAAAATACAGACAACATATGATAATTAGTAAAATGCAACAATATATTACAATATTGTGGATGTTTATATTGGTTGGGATAGTCACATTGTTTATTTCATTTAATTTTTCATTTTGTTTGTTAATAATAGGTAGAATGTTTTTTAATTCGTCTAAGTTTATGTTGTCTATTTTTAAAGGATTAAATTGCATAAAATTGTTCTTATCTCCATTTTCTGGAAAATGTAATTTAGGAAGTTCAATGTTTTTAAAATTTGGTTTATAATTTTGATAAGTTTTTATGGTAGTGTCTTTAATTTTTATTTCACACTTATTGTTTAGTTCGATTAAATAAGTTCCATTTAGGGGAATATTGTCTACGCTTTTCATACACTTTTGGATGGCGACGACACCGTTGGGCGCTACAACGATCCAATGGTTTTCTTCGATTTTCTGGATTTTCACATCTGGCACTTCGGTGGATACTAGCTCACAGTTTGGGTTTGAATTGTACTTGAGAAGTTGTATTTCGCAGGGTGCGTTCTCGTTTATGTTGGATTTGTGGACATCTTGGCATATGAACTCTTCTGCTATGATTTCTTTGCAGGTAGTGTCAAACAGGGCGTGAGAATGCTCGTTTTTAATTAAAAATTTGGAATTTGGTATAATGGTTTGAAAGGAATTTTTATTCCTGATTGGTAAGGAATATAAATGGTAATAATGGAAACTTTCAGTCTCCACAACAGGTATCTCAAGCAGAAATACAATTTGGTTGCCTTTACAATAACTTTTTATTTCTATTACTTTTTCGAATAAAATAATATTTTCCAAAGTTGGTTCAAAAGGGAAACTATTTTTATTTAAATGTTTATTAATGAATATTATCTCTTTTAATAAATCTGTTGGTTCAAGTATTGAATTATGAAGTGTGTTAAGTTTTGCAAAAGTTATAGCTATTTCAATTTTCTCTAATAGATCGTAAATAATCTGCAAACTTGCAGTGTATTGAGAGATAACAGTTTGTAAAAATAAGCAATTGTTTGCTTCTACATTTTTAATGTAGGTCGAATTAATAAATTTTTCTAGTTGTTCAATTTTTGAATTTAATGAAAATTGATTTTTAGAAAGGATTTCGGTGTTGTTATTAAATTTTTGGATGGAAGTTTGTAAGATGCTGAGTTGTTCTTTCATGACATCTTTAATTTTAAATTGGTTGTTCGATATTTCTCTAATAGCTTTATCGTATTTTTCGGCATCCGATTGATCGAGATTGCCAGTGATTGATTTTATTATTGTGCTAAGTCCGTCAATGAGTCCTCGTTTTTGTTTTCTTGAGAATAACGGATTTAGTTGTTTTATTTGTAATAATACTTTTTCTTCTAGGACACTAATTATTTGGTAAGAATGTTTATTGTGATTAGAGTCCTTTAATTCGTCCTTTATTTTAATAAACGAATTTTTCAAGCTCGTGTATTCTGTGATTATGTCAGTAATGTCATAAATTTTAACAAATGTCCAGTAGTCGATTTTAAGTTGTGCATTTCCTAGTTTTAGTGGAAGTAGGCCAGGGTTCTTGTTTAGATCTGGATTTTGGATGTTTCTAAGCTTGAAGTGACGATGAGGAACAAGGATCTGTAAAAACAGGTTGTCTTAATTCTTTGATATGAATTATTTCGGTTTTACGTTTTTTCTGTTGGCTCGTAATTTCTACTTTATTATGATCGAGTAATTTTGTAATTTTGAAAGGACCTAAAAATTTAGAATTCTTTTTGTTTCTATTGAGTGCATTTATTTTGTAAACAGTTTGTCCTATTTTGAAAATTGGATTTGTTTCTCCTTTTGTATTATGTTTATTTATTACTTTTTCTTTGCTTGATTCTAATGTTTCAGATACTTTGTTATAAACATGTTTTAATTTTTCATTGTGGTTTTCAACGTAATCGTTGTAAAAGGAATTTGGAATAAATATTTCTTCTTGGGGATTTCTAGAGTTTGTATGTCCAAATGCTAATTCGAAAGGTGTATAATTCGTTGCGCTGTGTATAGAGTTGTTATACCCAATAATAGCGTAATTCATTAAGTCACCGTGTTCGTCTGGGTACATTTCTTGTAATATTCGCAGATGTTCAATAATAGTTGAGTGAAATCTCTCAACAATAGAATTAGATTCATGATGAAGCGGGGTTGTAAAATGAATATTTATTTTATGAAGTCTTAGTAGTTCTTTTACGGTATTATTATTAAATTCTTTTCCATTATCAAAGGTTAAATCTTTGGTTTTTTAGTAAATAAAAATATTGGTTTCAGTAGAAAATCACGAAATACTCAATGTTTGTATTTACAAAAAAAAATCTGTTGTGGCCAGCACAAGACCTCTCGCCATTTCCATATTAGGCTATATAAGTATCGTATTGCACTTCGCTATCGAACCGGCGTTTTATAACAAAATATTACAGAACTTTACCCAAATATTGTTTTTTTATTGTATTTAACATGTATTCTGCACATATATAATTCTAATTATATCTATTTTTCATTGCATGAGGAAGTTTCTAAATGTCAGAGATTCTTCCAATTCATTAACCAGATTGGCGGTATTTCTGATGGATATATGCATTTGACCACAATTTTACCTATAATTTCAAATATTTAATTAATAAAACAATAAGAAAGATTAAATATACTATAAAAAGCTATCAGAATGTCACTAAAAGTGTTGATTTTTGACACTGACATGTGTCTTTTACAAACTATGTTATAAACATTGTAATTTGTCAACTGGTTTCCTTAGTGCCTTAGCCTCTGCGATTAGATTACTCTATAAATTATAATTTAATAAAAAAAAACTCCCAAAAAATTATGTTTAGAAGAATTTTTCTAAGAAACTACTACTTCCGGTTGTTCAATTGTTACCAAAACCTTTTCAGCTCTTCCCAGGAATGTCAGATTGAGGAAACTGCAGTTAAATATCTTTTAAGTCTTATAGTTTTTGAGGAATGGTGTCTACAACATCAAGACATATACATATACACACATCCACACACACACACACACACACACACACACACACACACACACATCATTTTAAAAACGTTATAATCGGATTCTAGGGACCTTAAATCGTACTTATTCAATAAAATCTGGATATGCGAATTTTAGTATGAATCCAATACCTCTCTTAGCGAGAGGTAAAAATTAAGTAGCCGTGAAATTATTATTTTCACAAACCTTATGAAATTAAAATATAAATTCAGGTGAATAAGATGTAAGAATTTTAATGTAATAATAATAGGATTTTTGCCTAGGCCTAGTAATAAAAAGATACTTGCTAATCTTGCTATCCATTGTGTTTATTGGACTGGGAATTTGCAAAAGTTATCTGATTGAAGATAAAAGAAGCTACTATGGAGTGATTTATTTGTGATTGGAAAACAATCGAGGTTTGAGTCCTCATTTGCAATTTTGCTGCCACTTCTGACCAAACCCATGAAGTCTGAACCCTTCATTTCGGAACGTGCGGATGCGAATAAGTAATATAAGTTTTCTCAAGAACTGTGCATCACGGATCATCCACTTGAATATTTCAAGAGCCGTCAATGAAGTGGAGACAAATCTAATAACTAAAAAATATCACTTTTTTGAGTGGTTCGAATTCTTTAATGTCATGTCTCTAGAAAAGCACATACAAAATCTGAATTCTCTTCAAAGGTTTAACTAAAACATTAATTTATTCAAAAAGTTTTGAAATTATAAGCACAATAAATTACACATAATACTGAAAATGCCCTGAAGCATAAGTATAAATCCTTTGTACACCCCAGAAAAGAATAAAGGAAACTGTTACATAAATAGTTATATTTCTCTTATTCTCTTCATAAAAAGGTTTCATTAGTTGTGTTTTATTTGTTTGCAAAGTTTTCCGTTGAAAGCATCAAAATCTCTCTGATGTGCGGAGTGTGGGTGTGTTTGTAGGGCGTTGAAATCTGCGTAGTTGTGAGGTTAAGCACGTACGTGATAGTTGTATGAAAGAGTTGTTGTTGGTTCCAAGTTGTTTAGGGTACATTTGCCTGGAATGCGAATGAAAATAGTTTAGATTTCTGGCCGTGTTTTGTGAACATCTACACAGGAACATGTGTATACAGCAGTGTCACTACTCACTACTGGAATCACAACTCAGAATCCCTGGTATTACATTACGATATCATACCAACGAATTCACACTAACTTTGATTATTTAGATTAAAACGTTAACACATACATTCTAAGTTCTAAAAAAAGTTGTATGTTTTATTCAGTAACAGTAATACGAACATACACTTTAAAAATGTGAAATGAGCATATTATTTGCAATCTTATCCTTGTTTCTTCGGTATTTTCTTTCCAAAATACATGTAACTACGCTAATTTATATCTGGGAAAATATTTATTTTGTAATAAAATTTCTGTGTTGTTCTTTATTCTCATCCTAATAAAGTTGCTAGGCCTTAGCAACATTGCTAAACATTATTGTAACTAAGGCCCGAGATATCCACCTCCTATGGCCAGTTGCACCGCTTACCCTTAAATTTTAAGTGTTCCTTAAATTGAATATATCGTATCGAAACGAAATGTCAAATGAGTAATTGAATATTGCTGTCAAAATTTCGATTTGCATTTTTTTGTTTAAGCCTAGCTTAAAATGTAAGGGTCAGCGGTGCAACTGGGCACTAATAACTTTATTTGACGAATAATTTCTATGGTAACAATTTATCCATAGTTGTTCGATAATACAAGTAGTATATTACAAAACAAGATTCATAAGGTAATCTGTTAACGCACGAGTCCAAGTTTGAACAACAAGCCGCAACAGGCCTTATGAAACATGTTTTTGTAATATATTTTCTACTAAGGTAAATTTATAATTTTTAAAAATGCGACTTACCAAAATAGGCCTGTCGGCAAGGGATTTATTATGTAAATAATTGGTGACAAGCTGGAGTAAATTTTATTCTCTTTATTGGTACCTCCAAAGAGAACTTGGATTTTGCCGCCAAATTAAAAAAAACCATGTAAAAAAAGTCATTTTTAATGATTTTCGTGAATGTTTCGGTTTAGATTAACTTTAGAGCAAGTTATTGAAAATAAAGTAAGTAAATTTATCTACAAAAGAGACCTCTCACTTTTTTTTGTTAAATGGTTACAGGGAACAGATATTTAAAGTATACAGCATATTTGTTGTTCTTAATATTTCTTTCATTTCAACATCAACATCCCGTTTGTTCCAAAATATTTTTAATAATTTTAAATTAATACTAGCGTACACTTGGCGTCTACAAATAATTTTTGAAAATATCTTGTTTTTTGTTCTCTTATCGAGTAGGTGGAAAATACTTATTGTGATTATACATGTTGTCTACTTATTTTTGATGTAGATGGTGATGATCTTATCGGCACTTTGAACATTCTGCCCAGCCTTCCCACAACTGCAAAATGCATTGCAGCCTTTTCTGCATTTGCACGAAATGAATTTTAGCAATTCTTGAGGGGCGGCATCTTGTAGTATGGGGATTCCATCCCCAGTCAGTACGAGTCTTATCATTTCCGTACCACTGCTGAACTTATAGGTAAGTACGAAATGAATGCTTACAAGCTGCATCTTCCGATGACGGTAAGATTGAACAAACTTTTCATTATAAATTGCTCACAAAACTTGTACTCTTGTCTCTTGCTTTCGCAATACTCTCTGGGAGTCGCATTTGTATCTTTAAAACTAGTAGACTTTTATGGTTCTACCGAATTTTAACAAACTTCATATTTACGTGTGAAATATTTTTTGTAAACAATTTTTTCTACTTTTTTTCTCGTATTTTTTCTTTAATGGCGGCATTTCGCTAAACCGTGTAGAATTAATATGTCTTTTCCATGATCGAAATTAAGAGATTAAAATTTATACCAACTCGCCACTATTTATTTCCACAATAGCCTTTTTCAAACGCCTTACCGAGTGGCCTAAAATATCACTTGGTCTTTTCTATTAGTTAGGTATGTTTGTATCGTTTTCCGGTAACTTCGCAGATGAAAATTCATTGTTGATTGACAGCAATTAGAGATTATTTGCCAATTATCTGTCAGTATTGAGAGCAGTTACTACTATACAATATAATATAATATTATATGTATATAAATATATTATTATTATTATATCTAAATAATGATATTATTATTAATTATATTATATAATTTTTATTTTAATCCATATAAATTATGAAAGAGGCATACTAATATTAATATGAAAGGAAAATACAATGCATTGTTATTATATCAATGTTTTGATTATTGTAATCAACTATTGTTAATTAGGTATTTTCTCTTTATTTATTACAATATTGTTATTATCATTTTTGAATGCATGTAATTCGAAATATGAGATATATTTTTAAAAGTTCAACATTTTTTATATAAAAAAAATAATTACCCTGAAGAGAAATCCAACCCAACCTAAAATTTTAGAGGCTGTTGCACTAGGCTGACATTTAAAAATCTTTTCATATTACATAATAAAAAAGCGAAACAATTATTTATTTGAAAATAATTAGTATTAAATAATGTATTGTATAATATTGTGTAATTGTATAATAATAATTTGTAATATTATCATGTTCAATATCATGGTTTAATTTTCTGCCGGACACTTTTTATTTACAAAAAACTGTTTTCCTATGTTAAACGCCTATGTCAAGGTTTGTTTGGGGCACCCGGTGTATATATTTAACTCCTATTAAAACATAAACTGTCAATTCCCCATCTCCTTCTGGTGAAAAAGTGTTTTAAAATATAATTTATTTTACTTCGTTTTTCAATTTAAACATTTTAATTCATATATTCGTAATGCTGCTTCATTTGACTAAGAAATTCACTTAGACGTATGTCTTTTTGCATTTTATAAGTTGACGAGAGCTGATGACGGACATTTTTTCCGAAACCGGTACCCAATTACTGAATAAATAAAAACCTTTACCTTTCTCGATATACGAATTTAGTTTCATTAAAATTAATTTTAAGGATAAGGGGTAATTTCATTAGTTTTGGTAATTTTGTTTTTGGTTTATAAAGAGAACGTTTTTATCAAGAAGAAAAGTTGCAAATAATTCGATGCTATTATCACAGATTATCTATACTATCGTATAGGTAGTATAGGTAATCTGTGGTATTATATTGACAGTTCAACCATTTATTTATAATTTTGAGACAATTCCACGGGTATCACTACAAATGAACAAAATTTATAAAGTAATAAATAATTACTGGATTGCAGTCACAAATTTTATTTGCTAAATTCTCGGGTCGACCGGTTTCGAGCTCCACATGAGCCCTTCGCAGGAGATGAGAAGAGAGGAGAGGAAGGCTCACGTGGAGCTCGAAACCGGTCGACCCGAGAATTTAGCAAATAAAATTTGTGACTGCAATCCAATAATTATTTATTACCTCCAGTCAAGAGTCAACGAACCTTTTCTATTAAAATTTATAAAATTTGAAATTGGATTTAACAGGTTACTAAATATAGAAAATAAAATCTGTTTAGTGATTTATGTGTAGAATTTTATTATTTGCAACCTTTATTTGAAACATTTTTGTGTAAAATGAATAGATAACGAACTACAGTGAAAAAAAATTAACATTGTATATAATATATAACAGAATTGAACTACTTCGGTTATGTAGATTTTCTATTCCATGGAGTTTTGTACATGTGAAAAAGCAATGATTTCTGTAGAAATATAACATAGCAAAAAAATAAATACATACAAAAAGAGCATATGAAAGCAGTAGTGTTGGAAAATATTTTGACTGTTCATATTTTATTCTGTTTATCCGGCACTAGAGTGTGTTATTATTGAAAGTTATATCCTGCAATATTAACTGCAATCTACAACAAAACATTTATCCAAAATATTGTTATTCCGTGCAAAACAACATATTGTGTAAATTACAATGAAAATATTGCATTATATATTTGTTTTGATATAGCACCGTTTGTTTATTCCGCTTATCACATTGCAACGACCAACGAGAAAGTTTAATTGGACAACTTTATAATTGTTGTGTGGCAGACACAGAAAATATGGAAACGAATACACGTTCTAAAATTAATTTAGTTTTCGTGCGAAATTTAATTATATGTTTACACGAATTTTAAATGAGAATTTCTGCACATGAATTGTGACGAAATTTCCAAAAGTGAAGTGATATTTTATTTTTCCTGGTGCCCGGTACTCTCGGTATGAAAGTTTCCTGCAAACCGTGAAATTAACTGCTGACTATTCGCATTAGTTATTATAATGTTCAAGCTTTAACGAACTACTTCATCCTACTATGATTTATTACAGTCTAATAAAATTATATACCAACGAAACTACTACGTAATTAAAATGTGACTTACTCGTACTATGTGAATGTTTATATACATAATAATAATAATAATAATAATAATAATAATAATAATAATTTATTGACCATTTTACGTACATACATTTATGGTAAGTCAAAATATATCAAAAATGTTTAAAATACATTACATAAAAAAATATAATTATGGAGAAGATAATGTTCATCCAATAAGAATAAGGAATACCTAATTTATTATATTAGAATTCAGAAATTCGTTTATAGAATAAAAACACTGAGACAATAAATATTTTTTCAATCTTGTTTTGAATTGAATAACATTTAATGATTTTATGTTACTAGGAAGATGATTATATAATGAAATATTAGGTGAATTTCTTTTAGAGCATTCTAGTTTAACATTTGGAGGGCGAATGTTATGATTATTTCGTGTGGAATATTCATGAAAATCACTGTTGGTTTTAAATGTATTAACGTTCTTATGTATATTAAGCAAGCTATAGTAGATATATAGACATGGTAGTGGCATAATATTAAGTTTAATAAATATTGGACGACAGTGTTCAGTTGAACTGGCATTTGTCATTAAACGCAAAATCTTTTTTTGAAGTATAAATATTCTAGTTGCAGAAGATGAATTTCCCCAGATAGTTAGGCCATATGTTAAGTGACTCTGGAATAGGGCAAAATAAACAGATCTCAATGTATCTATATTAAGATATTTAACAAGGTTCCTAAAAAGAAATATTATTGACGCAAGTTTATTACATGTTTTGTCTATATGAGGTTTCCATTTCAAGTGTGGGTCAATTCTTAACCCCAATAAAACTACATATGGGTGTTGTTCTATATATTTATTTGGTGACATAATTAATTGTTGTGTTTTGGCCTGATTTAATTTAAGTTTATTTAATGTGAACCAAGTTTTTGCTTCCAACTCTAAGGTTTCCATATTTAATTTAAGAGTTTCAATGTTTTTATCTGATGATATAAGAGTTGTGTCATCCGCAAAGAGGACACATTTACCTGTGCTTATAAAATTAGGGAAATCATTAATGTAAATATTAAAGAGTAATGGTCCTAGTATGGAGCCTTGCGGGACTCCATGTTTAATGGGTAGACAGTTTGAGAAAGAATTATTCAAATAAACGCATTGTTGGCGATTATCTAAATATGATTTTATTAATTCAAGTGGTTCTCCTCTTACACCGTAGACTTCCAACTTGTCTAATAAAATAGAATGGTCCACGCAGTCAAATGCTTTGGTTAAGTCACAAAGCGTAAGCCCAGTAAACATTTTGTTTTCAAAGCAATCGACTGTTTCCTCAACAATTTGTGCTATTGCGTGAGATGTGGATTTGGATTGCCTGAAGCCATATTGGCAAGAATTTAAGATTGAGAATTTATTCATAAAAGTATCTAAACGTTTTTTAATAAGTATTTCAAAGATTTTACCAAAGATTGGTAATATAGCTATGGGTCTATAATTATCAGGGTTATTTTTCTCCCCCTTCTTAAAAATCGGTATTATTTTAGTTACTTTAAAAGCATCTGGAAAAATACCTTTAGTTATACATGCGTTGTAGAGGCTAGCAAGAGGAGGAGCAATAATGTCAACTATATGTTTAACTATGCGACTGGTTAATTCATATACATCAGTTGTAGAGGCTAGCAAGAGGAGGAGCAATAATGTCAACTATATGTTTAACTATGCGACTGGTTAATTCATATACATCAGGACAAGTGGAATTTTTTAATTTCAGTATGGTTGATTTTACTTCTTCCAGCGTTATTTCTTCCATATAAAATGAATTTGCTAAATAGTTGTTGTTGTAAGATAAATTGACTGTAGCTACACTATTAACAGCAGGAAGTGACTGTAGAACATTGTCCGCAACTTCAGTGAAATATTTATTAATTTCATCGCCTGAAAAGTTATCAGTTACAGTTTGCTTTTTTAAATTATTTATATCATGATTTATTACTTTCCAACAATCTTTTTGTTTATTTGTAGAATTATTTATAAAATCTTTGTAAGCCTGTTTTTTACATATAATAATTTCCTTAGAATATTTATTCCGTAAATTTTTAAAAATTTCATAATGTTCAGGTAATTTACTTACATTGAATATATGTTTTGCTATAGACACAGAGTCTCTAGTTCTTTTTAAATTATTATCGAACCAGTTAAATGGTACTTTAGTGTTAGCTTTTGTTTGTTTTATAGGAAAATTTGAACAAATTGCATTTTTTAATGTTAGAACAAGTGTAGATGACAAAGAATTTACATCTGAGTCAGAATTATAAAAAGGAGTCCAATCAAAAGTATTTAGTTCTAGATTTAAGTTATTTAGGCTAAAGTTTGATATAGGTCTGTGTAATTTTGTAGATGATATAATTTCGATTCTACTTGAGAAGGCAAAATGGATGCCGCTATGATCAGATATGCCAGGGTCATTAACTTCAACATGATACATACATACATGTTATACTATTGTATACTGCAGTAAGTTCAATTGAAATAAATAGTATGGTTAAAAAATGGAACTGGTGTAATATTAATTTGACACTATCGGTTAGATATAATTCGCCATAACCCAACATCCATTTGGAAGGGTGATTTGTTTGTATTCATAATTTGTCAAAGGAAAATATATTTTAACAAAATTCTATTTTTAAATCGTAATTTAAAACTCTACCAAGTACCATTTACGCATGAAAAACATGTATTATTTATTTATTCAACTGTAGATGCCATTCAAATTCTGGTCAAAATCATGCTTTTTAAAGAAAACTGTGCGGTCTCCAAACTCAAAAAAAAAATATAAAGTATTACAAACACAAAAATGTACTTTTGATAAAAATTGATAAACGCAGTAGTTTTTGAGATATTTTAACTTTTAGAAAATGTCACGTATCCAAAATAGTTAGTTAACAGTTAAAAATCAATCAATTTACCATAGAAAATAGAACAAAATAGAAAAGCGACACAAAATCTGTTTATAATTATTGTTTAATTACCTTATTTTCAATATTAGTAATTTTTTTGCAAATAAAAAAGTGTAAAATGTTAGTGTTGGTGAATATGTAGATATGGTGTTTATTTATAGATATTGTAAAAGTAATGGTTGTCGTAGTCCAGAGAATATAGACGTGGACATCAAAGAATGAATTTGTGTGAATTTCATTGTTTTTTAATTGTTACCTAATATTTATGCATAATTGATTTTTTCTAAAAATTAAAATATCTTAAAAACTGCTGCGTTTATCAAATTTTATCGAGAGTACTTTTTTGTGTATTTTTGTATTGTATGTAATATTTTATAGGTAAAGTTGAAAAAATGTTAATAGAACAAAAAATAAGGTTAAAAACCTTCATGACTTCCCCATATGAGACGTCTCTGGTTGAGATACAGAAACAAAAGAAAGTTTAAATATGCATCTCAATAAGTAGTATCCTCGTATTAAGTTTCAAAATTTTAGTGCAATTAGTATCAGAGTTATTAATAAAAATGTGCTTGTTGAGGTGCACTTTTAAAGGCCTGTAACTCTGTAACGAGAAGTTTCCGGACATACCTTCATATGACATTTTTTACTCAAAATGATGTCAGGAATAAGCTGTTAATTTTTTTTACACTAGTCCTGATACACCCTGTATATGCCAGTAAAAATTAATGATTCTCTAAAAACGAAATCAATATTACCCATGAGGACTTGTTCTATTTGATAGTAATAAATGTTAAGAGTTTGAAAATATTAATTTTTTGTTCCTTTATATTTTCAATCACTTCGATGCATCGAAGATAACAAGCTATATCTAGGATAATATAAAATACACTGTGAATATTTATTTATACAACTAAAGGGCCAGTATTATAAACAGACATGACTAGAGATTCACGGGCTTGGCTTGAAGCTTGAAAGCTTGGCTTGGCTTGAAAAAGCTTGAAAAATCAAACCAAGCCTGCCTTTCAAAAAAGCTTGATTTTTCAAGCCAAGCCAAGCTTCTGTTTCATCAAGCCCAAGCCAAACCAAGCCTAACATTAAAAAAAGCTTGAATTTTCAAGCCAAACCAAGCCTCCGACTGTCAAGTAGCTTGGTGAAAAACAAGCTTTTTCAAGCTTTTCACAAGAATTGTTGACGAGGTCGGCAAAACCGAAATTTTATGGAGGTAACGTACTTCTTCATTGCTTGAGCACAATTTTGCGAATTTCTCAGAAATGAGGTAGGAACAGTTTAGTAGGCTTCAAAAATTTGTAAATGGGAAAGTTTATCCCATCGTCCCACAGATCACTTATTTTCACAATCTGAACTAACTAATCGCACACTTTAGTTCACACACCCAATCAAGTACAAAATTAATTTATAGTTATTAAAAAAGTTTTTAAGTAGATAATGATAATTTAATATAGAACTATTTAAATTTTTAAAAATTCTTATTATTGTTAAGATAAAAGTAATTTATATAAAAATTTATTAATTAGATACATAAATCTTTAAGTAACTGGAATAAATTATAGAAACAAAGATTTAAGAAATTGATTTATTATTTTTAAATGTATCTGATTATATTTCACAATTAAATAATATTCATTAATTTTTTAACTATATATATATATATATAACTTGATCATAAATACCAAGCTTCTATAAATAATATTTATTATTTTACCTGTTACAGGATATTATGCCATGTACAAAATATTCAGCCCCATTTTGTAAGGAAATTGTTAAGTCTTAGCAACGTTTAACCAATAGAAACAAATGTATAGCCTGTCGTTTTCATATTTTTTCAGTCTTCGCAATTATTTTATTTTATCTGTCATGTTGCTAAGACATACCAACTTTCTTACAAAATAGAGCTGATATATATTAGACGATACTGACATTCAACAATAGTCTACAAAATAAAATAAAATGAAAGTATAATGCTCACATTAGTGTATCGTTCGTAACACGATTTATTTTATTCTAAAATAATAACCTTGATGATTAAAGCACTAAAGCACATAATTTGAATATTTTCCATATTATGTCAAAATAATTGTTCCGTTTATCTTGGCATTTCAGAAAATATTATTTAGAAATAATGTCTTCATTTTCTCAAACCGATAAAATATTGAACAAACCACGGGTGTTATGAATTATAATTTTGAAGCTGACTAAATATTATAAGAAATAATAATATACTCAACACAAGGTAATTGAGAGACTACGTATGATGATGAAAAATATCATAGTTGCATTTTGTTAAATGTTTCGCAAATGTTGAATTTTTTTGTCAACTATGGATTTACAATGTTTTGTTGTATGTATACAAAGATTTCAATGCTATTTACAGTACAGCCCCTAATATTGCTCCTAATAAAACGGCCTTGTCTGAGGCAGTATAACAATATAACAAAAATGTAAACCGACAAAGAGATTATTCTCTTCTAAATATTTCCTTGATTCAAGTTTCCCTTGTTTATAATATGTAGGTATATGAATTAAATAAATATATAATAACGGCTTATTACCTAGTTCTGGAAGTGCCAATGTGCTTTTATTTGCAAATTTTGGTAATGAAAACATATCCAAATTGTTGAGGATACCTTTGTGCTATATGAAAATTGGAAATAATTAGGGTAATTATACATACGAAGTAACTTTACATGATTCTGTAATAAAAAATCAGCACAAATTTTATAATGTTCAAAATAGAAAGTACAAGTTATTGTCTCACGAACAAACAAAATATCGAGGAAATCCCAGTCTATAGGATTTTATTATTTCCAGATGTATTTGAAGTATAAAAGGGATACCTACTTAGCAGGTCAGTTTTATCCCATTGTATAGGTAGTATTCCAGAATTATGTATTTCTTTGAACACGGTTCTTGAGTGTTTGCGGTATTGTTTTGTTTTATTTATTAACAAAGGGTAAATATGAACTATGTATTATACCAAACTTACAGTCTGTTGGGGAGGTCATTTCGAGTGAAAATGGCATTATGAAAATAGATCTTATTCATTTTAATTATTAAAATACACCAAAGTCAAGTCTAACTAATAAACCTATATAGAATGATAAAATTATAAAGGTAATATAAAAATAGCAGGGTATTTTTTAATAAAAGATACTAAATTTTTGATTTTTTATTTTCAAAAATGAAATAATTGAACAAAACAAAAATTTCTATATTTTTATATTTTTCGTTTCAGGACCTATATTATACATATCTGTGTACTGTGAAAATAAAATAAATGAAATAAAAAGCATTATATGTGCATGCGAAAATGAGTTTGCGCATGAACATTAAAAAGCTTGAAAGCTTGAAAAAGCTTGAAAAGGCTTGAAAAAGCTTGAAAAAGCTTGATAAAGCTTGAAAATCAAACCAAGCCTAAAATTTTTAAAGCTTGAAGTTTTCAAGCCAAGCCAAGCTTTGGTTCCATCAAGCCCAAGCCAAGTCAAGCCTAACATTAAAAAAAGCTTGAATTTTCAAGCCAAGCCAAGCTTTTTTATTTCAAGCCAAGTAGCTTGGCTTGGTGAATCCCTAGACATGACATGTTACACGAGATATCTAAAGGTTCATCCTTTTTTTGTTAAATGCGAATTTAATATATATATATATATATATATATATATATATATATATATATATATATAACAATAATAATAATAATAAATAATTATTGCTAAACTTGTCAGGCATAAATTATCGTTGTCATAATTTTATTCAATTTGACAAAATCCTTATTTTCAGTGTCATTTAAAAGTTATGTTATAGATCCAAATATTTTTTTTACTAATTTATAAATATTATTTACTACAAGTATCTATAGTAATTTATAATAAGAAAAATAACTTTTGATGCGGCGAATAAAATTTTAATAATAATAAAATGTACAAATAACTAACACAACTCAACACTACTTATTTCCAATGACCGTTCAAAACCTTCTGCAATACCGCCAACTTATAATTTGATAGACCATAGACCGCTGACTCCACCCCTAAATTAGGTGATATGGCCTCAAAAAGTATGACGTCACATATAGTTAAAATGCTAAGAAAACAAGCTTAGCTTCTCCAGATTTTACCGCTAGATAGCTGTCCGAAAAACTTCTACTACATTTTTTTTTTTTTATTTCTAAAACTATAGATGATATAATAAGAAATTTAAATATATCAAACAGAGAATTTAATGTGATTTAATAATTGCAATTTGAAAATACTATTTAGGAGATATTTTACGAAACTACTATTTTCGGTTGCTATTTTCGGTTGCAAATACTCTTAGGAAAGTATCGTACATTCAAGATATAATTTTTAATGGAAATATATATTTTTTACAAAACAAATAAAAATAAAATTTGACAGAACGTTATGGCCCGTATTAAGAGCGCATTTTTATAATAAAAGCGCCTTTATGAAGCACCCTTCTCATAAAAAAAAAAATTGTAAAAGCACGCTGCATTAAAGCGCATTTATTATAAACACTGGCCAATGTGTTGGTTACCATTTTTTTTTCATCTCCAGCAGAAATGACTACTTCAGTAATGAAAATACCTATACAGGGTGCTATTTAATTAAGCGTACAACGCTTAACTGATGGTACAACTAACTCCATAGATAGTAAATCTGGCAATAATTTTTGTTTTACATGCTTTCTACAAGAACAATGGTTCATTACTTCGAGCATATACTGACTAGAGAAGTAATTCCCTATACCAGTGCAGAGGATGTTGTGATACTAATGTATTAATAAAGACGTAAGAGTAACGAGACTGAAATTTATTGGAAATAAAGGTGATTTACATATTTCAAAAGCAGGAATTAGTCATTACTTTGTAAAAAAATCTGATGTGGCCAACACAAAACCTCCCGCTATTGAATTTTTATTAATTTAAATATATACTTACGTATTTACTACCGCTGCAAACTGTTCCATTGCAGAAAACTATTGCTTTATTTACTATTTTCTTTTTAAAATGTCACTATTATTAATTTGAAGTGATTAGTTTTTTGACAGTGACATTAACTGTCAGTTACATTCATTTGAAATATGAACTGTGTAACAAACGAATTATTGTGTTTCTCTTAGGCTTCGCGACTAATAAAAAAATCTGATGTGGCCAACACAAAACCTCCCGCTATTTAATTTTTACATACATACATAAAATCACGCGTTTCCCACTTAGTGGGTTAGCAAAAACCCAGAACAATAGTAACAATAAGAAAAGGGATAAGAGTAAGAGCTCAGCTAACTCACTTCACTCTTTAACAACATTCTTCTTTCGCCTTGTCCACAATCATCATAGCATACATACATACGAACATATTAAAGTGACTGATTTTCGGTAGCGAATAACCGCATCTGGACCACAATAATAGTTACGCAACAATCATCCTTCCACACATATCCCTATCCATTTTTATTAATTTAAATACATACTTACGTATTTACTAACGCTGCAAACTGTTCCACTGCATAAAACTATTGATTTATTTACTATTTTCTTTTTAAAATGTCACTATTATTAATTTGAAGTGATTAGTTTTTTGACAGTGACATTTACTGTCAGTTACATTCATTTGAAATATGAACTGTATAACAAAGGAATTATTGTGTTTATCTTAGGCTACGCGACTCATAAAAAAAATTATTTTTAAATTTATCTGTAAAATATATAGAAAAAGTATTAATGCATTCCTGTAGAAAATTCAATAATCTTTAACTTTCATAAGACATAAAATGCGAAAAAATGGCATTTAATGGTATTTTTTGAAGAAAAACCATTATGAGCTTCAGGTAAAGTGCTATTTCCGGTTATCCGATTTACACCAAAATCTAATGGCTTCTTTTCATATTAGAATAGGGTATAAATACAAGGTTTCATAATTTTTTGAATGATAGTATTTGAGTTAGAGCGAAGACAAAATCCCTACACATACACACACACATACATACATACATACATACATACACACACACACACATACACACACACATACACACATACAGACATCATCGTGAAAATGTTAAATTTGGATTCTAGGGACCTTAAAACGTGGTCATTTACTAAAATCTCGATATGTGATTTTTAGCACGATCCCTATACCTCCCTTACCAAGGGTAGCGGGAGGTAAAAAATTATTTTTAAATTTATGTGTAAAATATATAGAAAAAGTATTAATGTATTCCAGTAGAAAATTCAATAATCTTTAATTTTCATAAGACATAAAATGCGAAAAAATGGCATTTAATGGTATTTTTTGAAGAAAAACCATTATGAGCTTCAGGTAAAGTGCCATTTCCGGTTATCCGATTTACACCAAAATCTAATGGCTTCTATTCATATTAGAATGGGATGGAAATACAAGGTTTCAGAATTTTCTGAATGATAGTATTTGAGTTAGAGTGAAGACAAAATCCCTACACATACACACATACATACACACATACACACACACATACACACATACACACATACACACATACAGACATCATCGTGAAAATGTTAAAAATGGATTCTAGGGAACTTAAAACGTGGTCATTTACTAAAATCTCGATATGAGATTTTTAGCACGATCCCTATACCTCCCTTACCAAGGGTAGCGGGAGGTAAAAAGATAGTACAAATATTAAGATAATACGCAGTTCGCAATACACCACCGCTTCAATACGCAGCCCGCAATACACCACGGCTTCCGTATTTGCTCCGATCACAACAAACACCGTAAGGCGGCCTCTAGTCAGTATGTACTCGAAGGTTCATTATTTATTTTAAATAAAAATCAATGTGTTCTCTGAAAAAAAACGTTGATTTCCAAAACTGACGTGAAACGCTTTTTGTATTGGCGTTCAATTTATATTCAGTTTGTTGAATATTAAAATGCCAATTACCTTAATGACAAACAAATAGTTTTTCATTGTAAAAGTTTCAAATATCTATTATCTGCAACGAAGCAGATGATCATTGACAATCAACATTTTTTCCAGAGAACACTTTGATTTTTATTATATTTTTTAATGAATTTTGAACCATGACCTAATTGGTTGGTTTCAATGGACTCCGATTCTTATAGGAAGCATGAAAAATAAAAATTATTTCTAGATTTACTATATATGGGTTAAGATATATTAAATTTACAGTCGATTAAACATTGTACGCTTACTTAAATAACAACCTGTACAAAATACGATTTTTTTCTTTGTGTTAGATGGCTATTGGGGTATGAATTGTCATTTCTGTTGTTGGAAACATTTCGATTGTTATGTTTCTGTGTTTTTCAAAGTGAATAAAATCGAATATTGTGGGTTTGATATGATTATTTTCTGCACAGCGTTCACAAATTTCGATTTACGCATTTCCACCCTCTTCAGGCTGTTCATCTAACACGCAATTTCCGGTTGGTGAAACGGACAACAGCGTAGACCACTCTACTCAGAGGCGCGCCGTTCCGCAAATATTCCTATCCCGTTCGCCGTCCAATACACACGGCTTCAAATTTTATTTACTAAACCAATCAATCCATTCTTCTAAATCTAATTAAAAACGAGATATAAACGAATTCAGTAATATAAAAATTATTTTAACAAATTTAAAAATTTGAAAAAAAATATGAATAAATAAATAGTATGCTATGAGATTTACTATAATGACCGAATATATGTATATAGTGTGGCCAATAGAGGGTTCGATTCCGATTGGTCGGCGCTAGTTTGGCAGAATATGGCGTATATTATGCCAACCTCGAACGTTGTTGAAATGCATTAAGTACAGAAAAGTGACATTTTAAGAAATTGTTTGTGAATTATATGTGAATTCAAAGTAATTATACCATATTTATATTTCCAATATTGTAAATATGTGTATTTGTAACTCAAAAGTGTTTGGTTAGGTTAAATGCGTTAATACAAAGTTTTATAAATACAATTTGTATTAATATGTTTCTCTATAGTAAACAACGCACAGTTAAAGTATAATATTTGTAAGTTCCAATGGATATTTTTGTAGTATTAAATATTTTATTGTGTTATCTTATTAAAAATGAGTTCTGAAAACATCTTTCAATATATTTTACACAAGTTTAATATATCTAACTGTTGATATTTTACAAAAAAGAGAGGTAAGGCAGCGTGTAGGGATTTAAGGGCGATAGTTACATCCCGTCGCTAATAGAAACCGGTTCCATGACAATAATATAAACACAGGTCACTAAAAACAACGTTCTAATTGCCTACTTAGGATATCGGGACTTTCTTGTGTATTTTGTGGGAACATACTAGTAGTAGTTCTGTTAATAAACAAATGTCAGTAGATAAAGCGATATTTTACATAATAGTGTATTATGCAACGAGTTTATATTAAAATGATAGCTATTAATACCCGAGCATGAAGTATACGATTCGAGCCATAACGAGTATCGTAATTCATGCGACTATATTCATAATCATTATGCATGAGTTGCACACACTATTTTTCTACAACTGTTCATAATAATTACAAATTAGACCAATAAGTTGGTTATAAATTTCATCTATATCATAATGAAAAGAAAATTTGTATCATAATGGTAATGTGTGTCATAATGAAAATCTGTATGGATATGAAAATAAAATCTCTATCATAATGATAATCTGCATCGAAATGAAAAGAAAATGTCTATCATAATGATAATCACAGTATCGAAGTGAAAATCTGAATCATAATGAGTGTATAGAAAATTCCCTTGTAATTTCGGCTTACAATGCCATCAGAAGGTACTAAATATTTGCATAAAATTGCGTCTACTTATATCTAATCTGGTTTACAAATGGGGATGGTTTTTGAAAATTCCGAGATTAAAATTTCTAGAAAAGGGGCCTCTATTAGGTCCAGCTGGTCATTCCTTAGGGGTTGGTTCTCTTTAATGACCTTCTTTATTTCATATGCTTCTAGGAATATTAATCTCGGGGTTTTTCTTTCTTGTGAATAATTTTCACATTGCATTTGTCGAAAGTATGATCATTTTCCAGCATATGTTTCGTTACATTTGAATTAAGTTTACCATTTTTAAAACTAGATCTATGTTCTTTATAACGTATATTAATATTTATTTTGTGTGTCGTACATATTTACAGTTACAATTTTGACATGAGATTTAAAATTGTATCCAACGCAAGTAAAAAGTGTATTATCTCACCTCTATTATTTGACGTACTCGCCTACGTCCAGAGACGGACTGGTTCTTTGGACCGGCCCGGGAAATAAAATCCTGTGCCGGCCCCCTTGGTAAAAAATTATATATGTATATATATATATATATATATATATATATATATATATATATATATATATATATATATATATAAATACATGTTTTTATTACTATGTATACAGTGTCTCTAATATAAGTGGACTTAGCTTAACCACAGATTCTATGGGTTATTTTAAACAAAAAGCTTTAATAAAGTTATGCCCGATTTCGTTTCCTTCTGGAATACCTACCTCTTGAAAATGACTCTACATGTATGTATATATTTTCTTTTAATTCGAAGTTTAATTAATTTTTTTTGGCGCTTTTTGAAATTCTAAATAAAAAAGATCTGATTGGATTAACATTCGATAAAATACATCGTTCTCCAAATAACAAATTGCAGTTTTTTCGGTCATATATTAACAATTTTTTTATTGTAGAACTAACAAAATTTAACAATTTATTTCACATATGATTCTGAGTAAAAAATGTCATATAAACATATAGGCCATATTCCTCTTATTTACCAAAATACGAGAAGGAAAAATTAACTGATATTTACAAAACTTTGAAAGGAAGAAAGAATTCAAAATAAATGTGTTGAATTTGGTTACACGAAAATAATAATAAAACTTTGACTTCTTGTATTTTGGGAACTAAAAGATATAAGACCTATGTTTATCACACTTTTCAAACAAAATTACATCTGGAATAAACTTTAAATTTAGTTACAGTACTTAAGTTTATTATTTTTGTTTATAATGACCCTTACGCTCTATGTCTACGTATTTTAAAGACACCGTATATAAAATAATTTTGAACTTTTCTACACAGACGTCTAGAAGAAACTTAACATAAAAACACATTTAATAATTTAACAAACATAAAGCACAATTTTTTAATAGTTTTTTTTCTACGCTAATTACAATTTTTTCTAAATTATACTGTGTTAGCCGATTTTAAGTGTGTTCTGACCATATTTTAAAAATTCGTTGACTTAGCGATCTTTTACAATCCGGCTAGTCGTCTAGGCCTCTAGGCGTTTTAAAACAACGAATACTGTACCTACTTAGCTTGTAAATTTCTCTAAATGTAATAACAATAACATAAAGCCCGGTTTGAGTTTTCCCAATGAGATTTTGTGCGTTAATGTGGCTGTAAGCTGTTTGTCGTTTTATAAAACGTATTAGGATTATATCAGCTTACAATTAAAACTTTGTTAGGAAAAAAAAATAGGCATTAAGCCCACCGGCCTCCCGCAAGTCGCGGCCTCTCGGGAATTTCCCGATTTCCCGGTGGCCCTGTCCGTCCCTGCCTACGTCTCGTTCTGTCAAACTTTTCTATTCGTGATATAAGACTATACCTTTTACTCTTGTTGCATAAGTAACTATAAGAACAGATTTTGTGGTATCCAAAAATTTTTTGAATGACATCGTTGGGATCTTGGAATCTGTGGAAGGCGTGATTTACATTAGCGATACAATCACGAAACGATTACAATACAATAACGATACTGGATCGATAAGGTGCCGACACGGTGACAATACAAGGCATTTACATCAGACGTTATGTTTACTATATAACATTATTTATTTATGTACTTACTGGGATAGTCTTTTGTGTATATTTCACGCAGGGAACTATTATTCAATAAGGTTCAAATAAATATATAAGCAAATGCAACAAATAACGTAACCTTCTACTCAACCTTGCATATACGAATATTACGGTACGCGACAGCTGGGTGATGGACAACTATTTTATTATGTTTTCCCCTGAAAATCTGTGAAGAGCTTCAAATTAAGTACCAGTACCGGGTTATCATAAATAGTCAAAATCTAATATATTGTTTTAAATTATATACGAGTTTTAAATACCAAATTTGAGAAGTTTTGGATCATATGTCAATATATTTATTCAAGAAAATCTGTTTAAAGCTTCGCGTAAAATACCACAAAATTGAAAAGTTTTGGATTATATTTTAATATAGTTTTTAATTAAAAACTGTCATGTAAAATACCATACATACAGAAGACAGAAATTTTTGGAATACATACACGCACGCACACACACACACACACACACACACACACACACACACACACACACACACACAGAGAGAGAGAGAGAGAGAGAGAGAGAGAGAGAGAGAGACCCATTTTTAAAACTTAGTGAACTTAACATCTGGGTCGTGATTTAATACTTGCGATTTAGAAGTTATTTTAAAACAAACATTTTGACCAGTTTTTCCTTATTTTTGGCAAAAGCAAAACAATAGCATATCTAAGATGGCCCAAAGATGTCAAACAAAAATATAAAATAGATCATGGAAACTCACATTTGTTACAATAATGCATAAAAGAGATTTCTTTTATGATTAATTAACTGCATTCTAATTATTGTCAATATCACAAGTGTTTATTTTATTTTTGGTGTCATAGCTTTTCTTTATAAATAAATTAAAAATTAAAATATTTTCATCCTTTGTATTCCGGGCTTTTTGATTCACATGCAAATGAGATTTTAGTACAACACCATATTCAAGCATATACTCGTAGCTGTAAATTATGAAATCAATTATTAGAAAATGTATAATTTAGAACCAAGTGAAATGTTTTAATTTGTATGTGATTCGGATTTAATATTATTAAGTTAGGGGAGGAAAATGAAGATTATACATCTGGAATTTAGGGAACAGTTTATAGGAAATGACTAGGCGTAATTAAACCGTATAGCAATTTTGATTTATTAAAAGCCCGTGCGGATGCCAAACGCATTAGAATGCTAGCTCTCGATTTGTAAAATACTAAATATGAAAAACTAACTAGTATTTGAACAAAATGAGTTGCAGAAGCTTGACCTGTTGCTTAATTTAAATGTGTTTAGTTCTAATTTTCAAATTTATTAAAGTAAAGTAAATATTATGATCATTGCTGTTTCGGTTACAAGTAGTGACAGTAATGCCCTAACATGGCTTTGTCTAGAATAATTTTGAATTTACCCCTGTGGTGCACTCTCCAGAAATGAGTGCCCATGAGGTGAAGCATAGTAAACGTCCGCACGGTACAATTACGAATATGTCATCATATTTAATGATATATGTCCACCCTGTACTAATTTATTCATTTTCATTATATACATTCATGTTTTTAATTCAAATAACATACAGATTCATGATTTTGACATCGGAAAAACAATTATAACATGAACATTGTTTTGATCCAAAGCATACTCGATAATATTGCAATTTTGAATAATGGATGATTGTGATTGATCCCGTGTCATTAGTCATGGCCAGTAATATGTAGTATTGTTTAATAAAAAAAAGATGTATAATGAAGGTATTACTTAATCGTAGAAAATTTATTATTATTAATATTATTATTATTATTTTGCATGTATGTATATGTTTATGTAATCTGTACTTTGGAAGTTTTATAGAGCACTCTTGGAGAGTTAATTATAGGGAAACATTTTGGGAAAATAATTCGTTTCGTTGATGATTCCAGTAATACTCGTATATGTTAAGTTCAGTACTAAGTTACACTGCGGAATTGTCATACTAAAAGTGGTGTTCATGATTTTCAAAATTTATTTCTTGAGTATAGTGAAACACTTGTTTCTAGAAACTGTCTTAGGCACGTGTATTTTTATGCGAATTACAAAATCTGTATTCATTTCCGTCAAAATCTCAGTTGCTTTCAGCTCACTTCATAAAAACTCAGTAAATTGTTGTTCTTTTTGAGCTTACTGAGCTGAGGGGTACTAAGTACTTGCATCCCCACGATAATTTATTCTACGTATTTACTGCGATATGGACACATATAAAAATCCTTTTTTTGCGGAGAAAACACCACAGAGATCACATTTGTACTCTTTGAATATTGGAAATAATTTTCATGTTTCAAATTTGACGCCGATTGGATTCGAACCTAGGCATTCCTAATTAGAACTAATCACCATATATGCTGCCTAAAACTGCCAAAGCACAAACTTATAGAAATTCATACCTACGTTAAAAAAGGATGATCCTTTTAAATCGATCAGATAGGTATATGGCATATTATGTTAATTGCTGTTCGCTTTAGCTCACCTTGTATTAAAAACTGAGATATATAAAATGGAAACAAAACCAGAAACATTGTTAATTTCAGTTCTTCTTTATTCAATTGAATATGAATCCTTTTTCACCCCTAATCCTACGCCTCCCTGTAACGCCACCACTGTAGATGTGCATCCTTATCGCGTGAGTCAGACGCGTAGCAGGCTGTGGTCGCCATGGCCACCTCCGACTGATGAAATATTGATATGTGTCCAGACTCAATGAATGGATTTGTGATGTATGTGCCGCCATGCTACATGGACTGATACATCCACTTGGCATTAGTCAGGAGATAGCACAGCACGTCTGCAATGCAGGATGAGGAACCTACGATTGAAATAGTCAAGTCTATTGGAATGAGATAAATGGGATAAGGTGGTAGACTGAAACAGACAATTCGAATTCGGTTCCGTGCACCTCATTAAATAGTCTGCTTCATATAGGTATACCTATTATTTATTTATTTATTTATTATTTATAAGGAAATCAACAGTAGAGAGTACCAATAACAAATTCAACTAATTTTAATTAAATATTAGAAAAAATAAAAAAGTACTTCAAGGTACATACATGTGCAATTATACAGGGTGTCCCAGATTTAAACGGTATAACTTGAACCATGGATTAAACACGTAAAAATAAGGTGACAAGTTCATTTGAGCAAATGCGCTACTTTAAAAATTAACTTAATAACGAGATATCAAATATTAACTTATTAAGTTGTGACATAATAATTAAATTAATTATGGGTAAATGTTTTGGCTATTGCCTAATTTCAATACAAAATTTAGTTTGCCTGGTGCATGCAGGTCAAGAAAAAAAGAAAATTATCGATGAATTCAAACAAATTTATTATTTATGTACAATAAAATAATAACTATTTTTTATAACATTTGTTTAACATGTTCACCTGTAGCAAGCAAACAGGCACGACAACGATCTGCCACTGCATTGGTCGCTGCGTGACATTGCTTGGGTGATTTGGTTTTGAATCAAAGAAATTCTCATCTTTGGTTACATGAAAATCCTCATGCAATTAAAAAGAAAAATTTTCACTATGAATTTCAACGTAATGTTTGGCTAGGTATATTATTGAAAATACTTTAATAGGCCTTTTCTTTTTGCCACATTGTTTAAATTCAGAGAGGTTCTACAAATTTCTAAATAATGATTTGAATGATTCAATGGAAAACAAGAAAATATTGGCTACAGTTAGATGGCTGCCCTGCACATTATGGAAGACAACCAAGAGAGTGGTTAAATTTACACTATCCACAACGGTGGATTGGTCGCAGAGGACCTGTACCATGGCGAGCCCGAATGTTATAAAAAATCGTTATTTTTTATTGTACATAAATAATAAATTTGTTTGAATTCATCGATAATTTTCATTTTTGCCCTGAACTTAGGCAAGCAAACTAAATTTTGTATCGAAATTATATATATATATATATATATATATATATATATATATATATATATATATAATTTAATTGTTATGTTATAACTTAATAAGATAATATTTGATATCTCGTTATAAAGTTGATTTTTTAAAGTAGCGCTGCTCCGATTAGAAAAACATGAATATCTCTGAAACAAAGCATTTACGGACATTTGCTCACATGAACTTGTCACTTTATTTTTACTTGTTTAATGCATGGTTCAAGTTATGCCGTTTAAATCAGGGACACCTGTATACGTGGTGGAGATTCTTACATCTAACAATAAGAAAAAGTAATTGTTTTAGATACACGTTGTGATCCCCACTTCATTTTCAGTCGTCATTCTGTCAAAACCAGCTTGGATCATCCTCAATCGAGTTTCGACTCTAACGAAATAGTTCACACCGAAATTTTACTGCAAAATATGAAGACATGTATTTCTTATTTACCCTAATTATTATTTTATTGATAATTTTTAGTCCATTGTTCTTGTATCAAGAATTTTGCCGGTGTAACGATAATTCATTTCACTCATTCTCTTCTACTCAGACCTCAAAAAAATTTAATTTAAACCATAATATATGCTACTTCGTTCAATAGTGATTCTAAACTTGTTACTCGAATTTTCAAGAGATCATGAAAAGCTCTTGTATGTAATGTGTACATTTTATTAGTCAAAATTAAAATCTTACCACTCACTCCCAATAGAAAGTACGTAGGTATGATTGAAATTATAGTATATTTTCCTGAAATCTAATAAAAGTGTGTGATTTAAACATTTCGAGTAAATGAATAGTATCCAAAAAATTCGAGATTAAAAAAATCTGCTTTTACTTAAGTTTAAGTAACACATATAGAGAGTATCAGGACTAGGTATGAAATAAATTAAAAGCGTATTCCTGAGATCATTTTGAGTAAAAATGTCATTTCAATATAAATCCCAATTCAATAACGTAACATAATGCTCTTCATTTTGGATTAAAAAATATTAAATATTTTGGGTTTAAGACAGCTATTTTTCCTAAAACAGATTGAAATTTTTGTCGTTCGGAGACTTTTTTATGGAATGCCGTTTTAGCATTTATTCCCACATTTTAAAACAGTCATACAAATTAATGTATCGAAAAAATAAACTCTCATTAAAAAGAAAGATTTAAACTGATTGTTGAATTAAAATGTTTGTTGATAATATAATTACAAATTTTTCAAACAAACATTTTAAATCAATAGTCAACACACAACTTTCTTTTTAATATTAGTTTAATTTTATGTTTGTTCAATTTATATGATTGTAGTTAATCTCTAAACAAACGTAAAAATTCAAGTATCATAGAAATGAAGTAACATTTATATGAATGAATTAAATTGACTCTTTATTTTCACGACACATGAATTAAAACGACTGTTTCTTTCTGTGATACTTGAATTAAATTGTTTGTTTCATTCTATGATACGTGATTTAATATGATTGTTGATAATTTTATAACAATCAATTTAAAAGGCACTGTCATATAAATTCATGTATCGTAAAAATAAACTCTTATTAAAATGAAAGATGTAAATTGATTGTTGTATTAAAATGTTTGTTGATAATATAATTACATAATTTTCTAACAAACATTTTAAATCATCGGTCAATACAAAAAAATATTTTCAATAATTATAGAAAGCAAAGTATCGAAGAAATTAAGTAAACATTTATAGGAATGAATTAAATTGACTCTTTATTTTCACGACACATGAATTAAAACGATTGTTTATTTCTGTGATACTTGAATTAAATTGTTTGTTTGATTCTACGATACATGCATTAAAATGATTGTCGATAAATTTAAATGTATCAATTTAATTAGCGCCGTGGTGTCTATTTCAAGAACTATTTGCAATTCGGTCATACTTTAACAGATGGCTTTACATATGAAATATATGCTTATGCGTAGCGAGTGAAGTTATAAGAACTATAAGATAGCTATAGGCCATAGCCTTTCGGTCATTTTTTATAAAGTATATTTTACTGTGCTCGCAATCGAGCGTCACTAATAAATTACAGATATTTGTACAGAGCTGCAATATGTAGAGCCATCTGCGGGAGAATGACCGAATTGCAACTAGTTCTTGAAATAGTCATGACGGCGCTAATTAAATTGATACATTTAAATTTATCGACAATCATTTTAATGCATGTATCGTAGAATTAATCAAACAATTTAATTCAAGTATCACAGAAATAAACAATCGTTTTAATTCATGTGTCATGATAATAAGGGTCAATTTAATTCATTCCTATAAATGTTACTTCATTTTTACGATACTTGACTTTTTACAATTATTGAAAAGATAGTTTTGTATTGACTGATGATTTAAAATGTTTGTTATAAAATTTTGTAATTATATTTTTAACAAACATTTTAATACAACAATCAATTTACATCTTTCATTTTAATAAGAGTTTATTTTTACGATACATGAATTTATATGACAGTGCCTTTTAAATTGATTGTTATAAAATTATCAACAATCATATTAAATCATGTATCGTAGAATTAAACAAACAATTTAATTCAAGTATCACAGAAATAAACAATCGTTTTAATTCATGTGTCGTGTAAATAAAGAGTGAATTTAATTCATTCATATAAATGTTACTTCATTTCTATGATACTTGAACTTTTACATTTGTTTAAAAAATATCAACAATCATATAAAATGAACAAATATAAAATTAAACGAACATTAAAAGGAAAGTTTTGTGTTCACCGTTGATTTAAAATATTTGTTTGAAAAATTTGTAATTATATTATCAAAAAACATTTTAATTCAACAATCAGTTTAAACATTTCTTTTAATTTTAGTCTATTTATAAGATACTTCAAATTCATTGATTGTTGATATTTTTTAAAACAATCATATATTTTCATGTATCAGAAAAATATACTAAAATTAAAAAGAAATATTTAAACTGATTGTTTAATTAAAATGTTTGTTGATAATATAATTACAAGCTTTTCAAACAAACATTTTAAATCAACAGTCAACACAAAACTTTCTTTTTAATATTAGTTCAATTTTATGTTTGTTCAATTTATATGATTGCTGTTAGTCCCTAAACAAACGTAAAAATTCAAGTATCATAGAAATGAAGTAACATTTATATGAATGAATTAAATTGACTCTGTATTTTTACTACACATGAATTAAAATGATTGTTTATTTCTGTGATACTTGAATTAAATTGTTTGTTTCATTCTACGATACGTGATTTAATATGATTGTTGATAATTTTATAACAATCAATTTAAAAGGCACTGTCATATAAATTCATGTATCATAAAAATAAACTCTTATTAAAATGAAAGATGTAAATTGATTGTTGTATTAAAATGTTTGTTGATAATATAATTACAAAATTATCTAGAATTTGTTAGAAAAATTTCTTATTGTATTATCAACAAAAATTTTAATACAACAATTAATTTACATTTTTCATTTTAATAAGAGTTTATTTTTATGATACATGAATTTATATGACAGTGCCTTTTAAATTGATTGTTATAAAATTATCAACAATCATATTAAATCACGTATCGTAGAATGAAACAAACAATTTAATTCAAGTATCACAGAAATAAACAATCGTTTTAATTCATATGTCGTGAAAATACAGAGTCAATTTAATTCATTCATATAAATGTTATTTCATTTCTATGATACTTGAATTTTTACGTTTGTTTAGGGACTAACAACAATCATATAAATTGAATAAACATAAAATTAAACTAATGTTAAAATGAAGGTTGTGTGTTGACTATTGATTTAAAATGTTTGTTTAAAAAATTTGTAATTATATTATCAACAAACATTTTAATTCAACAATCAGTTTAAATCTTTCTTTTTAATGAGAGTTTATTTTTTCGATATATTAATTTGTATGACTGTTTTAAAATGTGGGAATAAATGCTAAAACGGCATTCCATACTTTTTTGTATGACTCTATGTATATTAAAACATGAATTACAGAAGGCAACATATTGAAATACGAATTTGAGATTCACATACGAGTGCGCAGCAGCGAATATGGGAACAAACAAGTGCTTGAATAGCCTTCTGTAACGAGTGGTTTATACTATTTTCTCTATTCAGGCTTCATTTGACATTTTTTATTACAGGAAATTTTTGACAGAATAGTTAGATTGGTAACATTGATATGATGTGTTTTATTCTGTGCGTTGCATAGTCACAAAGAAAATAAGAATGCAGCATCAATTAGAAAATTTTCCACTCTTAATTTTCGATTTGTTTTAGCCTCCTGAATCAAATCTTAAAAGCACTGGCGTCACTTTCGATATATCTGTTCTGTATAAAATTTAATATTGTTCTTTTTATAAGGTACTCGTACTATATATATTTTGGTTAGCAAAATCAAGTTGTTATAAGCAGCCATAAAACAGATTTAACCGCAAATAAAGTTTAAAATATAAAAACCTGGTATAAGCGGAGTCAAGAAACACGTACAATGGACCAATAAAATAAACATTATTAGCATCACTAGTCATAAAGATATAGTATAAAACTTCAGTTTTACAAGTAAGTAAACAAGAATAATATCGAATTCGCGCAGTATCAGCAATTGTTTTGCACTGCGTTATTTTTTTACACATTTTATTACATACAAAATAAACTAAAACAAATTTAGGTATAAAACCAATGAACGTTTAAAAAAGAATCCGTGAAAAATAGTTTAATCCAATTCCAAATTGTAAAGTAAAAAAGAATTAATTTTCTAATAATAACCGAAAATGAAAAAAATGTTAAATATTATACCCCTGATCACATAACTTATGTGATCAGGGATTATACTTACCGTTACGGTATTTTACATTTTTAAACACATTTATATACCTTTGATATACGACTTTATACCTTAAATATTATATCGTTAAATTTATTTAAAAATAGTTTAAAGGTAGTTGGTTAAAAAAAATGAGAGTTTACATTTTATCCACTTTGAAAATTTCCTTGCAGCGTATACGTGTATAACAATTGTTTTAAAATAGGGTAAACCCATTTACAGTGACCATGAATATCCGAATCATTTTTTTAAATTTGTTTACATCCATTTGTGGCCTCTCGGAGAACGATGTTGGATTTAATAACTACATACTAAAAAATAACTACATGTGTATAACTGAATAATAACAAATTCATTAATTGTTTTCAGCTACTCTCTCTTTTCTTGTTGTTCCCTTCCACTTACGTTTCCATTCTACCTTCTTTTGAAAATGCGCCCAATCTCTTTTGCTTATAGAAATATTTTGGTTCTTAAAATATAATAATGTATGTTATTTTACTGCTTTATAAGTAGGTATATTATCTCCTGATGAAAAAAATAAATAAAATAAACACGATTTTCCATATTATTTGAACTTTCGTTCATTCGGACCAGATTCGGTTCAGTCAAATTCAGATAAATGGATTTTCCCAGTAGCAATAAGTACATAAATTACAAATATTAAAACCCTACATCATTTGATGACTTTATCTTTAACTATATATTTTTATTTAAAGTTATTAGACGCCTCCAGCCTCCACCATACTTAAAATTAATGAAAAGTTTTCACATATACTAATGTACGCATTATTTTTTTCTAAAATAAGAGTTAGTTAAAATATAGCTTTAGAATAATTTTTATACATCGTTCTATAAAAAATTGGATTCAATGCGGAACTTGCTTTATAATAAAAGACCTGATAAATGTGAGTTAGCTAAATGGACCCATGATCTTTATTTGATTAAAAACTGATTATAATTATTTTCCATATTTAAATAAGTAAATATATTAAAATTTCATTAAAATGAAGCAATCATTTTCAAGTTTGTAAATTTTGAAACGCTGAATCATCCTGCACATGAGCACAAATATCGATTTCCAAGATGAAGTCAAGCCAAGTAGAGATGCTGCACAGTAAGCATGTCAAACTAGATTTCTATTAAAAACAAACTCTTATCACAATGTTATTAGCTAAAATTCATTTGTGGTTATGTGTTAGTTTGTTTTGTTTTTGTCGCAGCGTATCAGGTGAGTCGGAAAAATGTTAGTATCGCACTTTCTATTTATATACCTATCTAATATTATTTTGCATCAAACCAGTAGATTAGTATTCAAAAATCTTAGTAGATTCTTAATAATCTTCACCTAAACCAAAGTATCTGGTCCCAAATTCAACTGTCTTTAATTTCTTCAGCTGTTTTCATCACTTTATCCATTTGGTGTGACACACCCCTTTTCTACTTCCGTCTTCCGTGTAAATAGATTGTAAACTTATTGCACGTAATTGTAAGTAAAATTTGTCATAAATACAATAACTTTTTGAAATTTTCCAAATTTTCACCATACCATGACGTATCCTTTCTATTTTGATTAGTTTTTTCCTCGCGACTTTTCGAATACTTTTATTTTGTGGTTATTTTTAACTAATGCCTTTGTAAATAATAATATTAAATAAGAAACATCTAATTTATTTCATAATGGCCAATTTAATTACGTTAAAAAAATTCCGTTCAAATTAGACCTAAACTAGGTAATTATTTTCAGTAAACCAAAAATATGTCATATAAAACTGTATTAATATGTATATAAATAATAATTGCACATAAAATATTATTTTAGTTTCCTATAATGTGAAACTTTAATATAAATATTATAAATTTGTAGTATTATACTAGTATTTCTTTTATTTCATTTTACTTTCATATATTAAAATTTATTTTTCAATGTACAGCGATTTAAAAATCTATCTTTATTGTATATCATTCTATAAATACTTGTTAAATTGATTTTTTATTTTCATTTTTTAAATAAAACATATCTTGCCATACACAATATATTCAACTTCAAACTGTAGAAGAATTCTACATAGTAATATTTTGTACAATTTTATAATATCTATTAACACGTTCACTGCCTATGACACATACGTTGTGTCATCTGGTATTTTGCGTGCTATGCCGATGACACAACGTCTTTGCCATCATTATATACATTCTTCTATGCTTCAGCATCTCACAGGCATTAGGAACTTACAGTTGCGCTCTTATAGGCACCTTAGGTACACTTTATTCAGGTACATAGTTGGTTTTGGGTTTTGGGCACTCTGAGTTCTACAATGGACAATCAATTGCCGGGACCATCGGTGCAAAAGAAAGTACGTTCTTGTCGTGACAAAAAGCTTATATCAGATGCAGAATTACAGAACAAAAAATTTGGAGAAGTATTAGAAAACCAAAAGCGATAATATAATATAATCAGTATATGTCGGGAGTAAATTGCCAGGACTAAATGCTGACATGCCAGTGAAAGGTAAACCATGAGCTGGTATAAAAAAACTCATAATACATCTCACATTACTAATTTCTAGAGTCCCATTACCAAAAATGTAATGACACAAGTGTTCTGTCATATGGCATAGTAAAAATAATAGTGATATAGTTAGTTTCCACAACTAAGACCCGGCATAACAGGCAGTAACAGGGCAGATGATCGGCAGTGAACGTGTTAAATGTGCTATATTTTTTGGAATTAATGTTGATATAGATATAATTATAAAGAATATTATATTCTTACTGCCGTGGAAAAATGTATCACATATTTCATTCATTTTGGTAGGTACATACCTATATGAAGTTAGAGTTAATAAGTGTCCCTCTATTAAATCCCATAGGGATTACAAAAAAAATGCTTAATTGCACACAAAAATTAATTACAATAATTATAACTGTACGTTTTTACCACGATGTATAAACATAGAAGGTGTGACAACTCAATTTTTGTTGACAAATTGATGTCGGCGATTAGTAGGCCGAGATTCTAACCTTATACGCAGCTCCTCTGCAATGTGCTGTACCATATAGATAACATTCTAGAACTAACATGACAAATGACATGTTAACCATCAATTAATAGGTTTGTTCGCGGTACCGATCCCGGACTAGTTTGAGCATCACACGCATGCGCAGTTTCGTTTTAATCGTTCGCGGTACGATTCTGACTGATAACTCGGTGTTCGCGGAACACTGTGGACTGGTACATGATTGGTTACGTACTAATCAGACCAGTCCGAAAATTGAAGCAAGTACTATAAATCAGGGACTAATTGCGAGTGTTCAGTGCATACTTTTCTATATTTAATTACGTTTATTTTAACAATTTCCCAAACTTTAAATTAATAAATATTTGAAGGTAAGTTTATAATATTGCCTCCATTTCAGTTCAAAACTATATAATATTTTCATTCAGGTGCATAACATACATAACCTCAAACGTCAAAACGGGCGTTCGCGGTAGAAAAAATCCCAAAACAATCTCGGATCACGCATGCGTATTTCACGATTTATGAATTAGTACGGAACAAGTACGAAATAAGTTTGGGATCCGTCAGGGACTGTTACCGCGAACAAACCTATTGTGCTGTCAACGTATAATCCAGGCATATGTACATAATTGTATCAAAATTGCAACTAATTAAGAGAATATATTCTGTCTCTGATAATATCTCTTCTGAAATTTTAAAATAATTTACAATTTTCACAAAACACAAAAGTGACCTCTGTGGTGCACTCTCCACGACAGTTTTCAGAGCCCGTGAGGTTATGCTTAGTAAATGTTTTTAACAGTACAGAGATATATCGTCATTTGAAATCTGACAATAGAAGCAGCATAGTACACTCAGAACTGGGTAATTAAATTAGCCACGATAATATATTTAATTATATAAAATACGTACGTTTTCAGATTACTATTCTAATAAAATATCTTTATTTTTAAAATGTTTTTGGCAAATACCATCTTTAGTACCAAGGATTTTATTACTTGTAGAAAGTAAAACTTTCTGTCAGGCATATATTATGGTTTGCGAAGGATAAACATATTTTTTTCTTCATTGGAGGTTCTTCCTGATGTACAACCCCCCAACGAAATAGTATTTTCGGTATTTATACCTGTTTCAAAATATGTAAATAGAAATAATTAACGTATTTGAATAATTAGAATATGTACTATTAAAAATGACAAATCAACAATTTTAATTCAAATTGATAGATGACAGTTATGTGTTGGGAACATTTCTTACCTTACATGCTGAGACATATGGCGGATGCCAACTTCGTAAACACAATGGCCCATATTCTGACATCTTGAAGTAGCGCTACTTCTGAAAAATCGCTTCTTCAAGTATCAATTGTCAACTTTAATATTAAAAATAAAAGAAATAAAAATAAATTAAATTATAAATGCCACTTATTTCAAATATTATAGGTTTCATTTACAATATGAAACCTATTCTTGTCTATTCATAAAATAAAATAAAATTTAAAAAATCGAAATAGCGCTACTTCGGAAGTAGCGATTCTTCAAGAGGTGAGAATACGGGCCAATAATGTTTGATGAGTAGTCTCACCTTCTATATTTACACACCGCAGATTTACTCTTTTAGTCTAATCCGGATGTGTTCAAAAAATAGAGGTCACGGATTTAAAGATAGATAATACATCTCAAAACAATAAAAAAGTTCATACAAACATATATCAGGAACAGTCTTTTCTTTTTCCTTATTTGTTATAATTATTGATACTGTTTGTTACAAACACAATTTTATCATGAATAATTTCACTTTTTCCGAATTAGAAGATATGCATTTAATGTTCGGTCATGCTCACGGTGATTCGGTAGAAGCTAGACGTTTGTACGATGAGAATTTTCCAAATCGGAGGATACCTACCAAATAGAAAATTCTCTTCTTGAGAAGATTCATTCAGGAACTTTGAAATATAAACTAGATGTAAAATTAACAATAAAGAAAATAGCTATTAATCCATATTTTTTCAATTACCCTATACGTGTGTCCCATTTAGAGGTGCCACCATTGGGATCTCGAGAACTATAAGAGATGCGATGTCGGTTAAATGGAACTTTTTGTGCGCCTTTGGGAGGCCATCTCAGATGTGCTTTTATTTTTCCAAAAATACTCATAGGGCACTAGATAATGACGAAAAACTGAATATTGTTGATTTTTTCTTTTTCAAATAACTTCTAATCTATTAATAATTGAGAAAAAAGTTTCAAATATAAAACATAGATATTTTTATTAACTAATCAGTGTCGTGCGAAATAAATTTTTATATCCATAAATTTTTGAGATATAACACAAACTTATATTTTTTTTTTAAATGGAACCCATATATGATTTTAGTCTCAAAAAAATAAATATTTTTTTCTCTTTTCAACGATGTAAGGGTTATTATGTTTTATATTTGTTTTGCCTTCAAAATTATTATTTTTTCCTTGTTTTGTATTAAATTTACAATTATTTTGAAAATATTGGTAGATTTCTATTTGGAAATACTCCTTGTATTTAAATAATTTATTTCGTTAAAAAATTTTGCTCAAAACTCGTATGAAATTAATTTTTATAAAATTTTGTATCAGGTCGCCCTTGGCCCATCATAGTGTAATTTGTAATTATGAGTCTAGAATGAAAATATTAAGTAATAAAGGCATAAAACAAATTATTTTGATCAAATACAATATAATTAATAAAAATAATAATGTTTTTTTGGGAAATAATAAGAAAATGCAGGAAAATAAAGAGAAAAATTAAATTTTAGGAGCAAAACAAATATAATACATAATAACCCTTACATCATTGAAAAGAGAAAAAAATAATTATTTTTTTGAGACTAAAATCAGATATGGGTTCCATTTAAAAAAATATAAGTTTGTGTTACATCTCGAAAATTTACGGATATAAAAATTTATTTCGTACGCCACTGGTTAGTTAATAAAAATATCTATCTTTTATATTTGAAACGTTTTTCTCAATTACTAATAGTTTAGAAGTTATTTAAGAAAGAAAAAATTAACAATATTCAGTTTTTCGTCTTTATCTAGTGCCCTATGAGAATTTTTGGAAAAACAAAAGCACATCTGACATGGCCTCCCAAAGGCGCACAAAAAGTTCCATTTAACCGACATCGTATCTCTTATAGTTCTCGAAATCCCAATGGTGGCACCTCTAAATGGGACACACTGTATAGGGTTTATCCATTAGCCTTTATTCATTCTACATATCTACTCATCTATAGCGTTTATTTTTCTATGTAGCAAATGAATTAATTAATAAAGCATGCCTATTGCCTTATATAGCACTTGTATTTTTAATATAGCATTTAATTTATTTTTAAATATTTATTCATTATTCAAAAAAAAAATATGGGTACAATGAGATCTAATAAGTATTCAACTAATAAATGTATACATTTAATTGAAAACAAATTTTGTTTGAAACAGAAATCATTCTACATTTTGTACTAAAATGGTTCAATATATTGTGTAATATTATATTAATTTATCTTTTATTTTAAATATTTTAGAAACAATTAAGCAGGCAAAATAATAGAGTATGTAAATAATTAATATTTATATTCAAATTCAAATGAAAAAGTAAATCAATTTGTTAAATTGTTCATCTCTAAAAAAAGGTTTTTTTTAAAGTTTTTATTTAGTTTGATAGTGTTTAAGTTTCCCACTGAGTTTGCCTGGTCCTAGAACACTTTGTGTTTCCCGCACTTATAGCTGGTGTTAAACAAGTAGAAGCGAATCCTGACGCCAAGCGTTTGTACGACGACCTGCTGAGCAACTACAATCGACTGATTCGACCTGTGATCAACAACACCGAAACGCTGACAGTATTGTTGGGACTCAAACTCTCTCAGCTCATGGAGGTGAACCTCAAGAACCAGGTCATGACTACCAATTTATGGGTAGAGCAGGTATGTGGAACAGATTATTGCAGGGGTGTAGTCGAGGGTATACGCGGGTATACGCCGTATACCCTCTGGATTTTTTAGGTGCCCGAGCGTGTACCCTCTACTTTTAAATATTTGAGACAAAAATTATAAAAATTAAATCAACTAATGAAAATTTTATCCCACAATTAATATCATTTTTTTAGAAATTATATTGAAATTATCTTTATGTTTATAAAATGTACTTTATTTGATTGGCGTCGCCATCTATTATTGAAATTTTAATTTTGATTTTTGTTATATAGAAGCCGTATACCGTTTTCAGTTTTCGCAAAATGTACGATTCGTAGTAGGCAGGTTTGCGACTTTGATACGTAAGGGAGTATTTAATTATTTTATTTTTTTCTTTGTGTTTCTAGTTTTTGTATTTTGAATTTTAGTTGAAAATTTAAAAGATGACATTAACTTCGTATTAAGTCACAATGTATAATAGTCGCGCGCATGTTGTGTTGTGTTTCGATTTTAGACAGTTTATCCAGATAAATATATTCTCTTTTGTAAAATGTTCTGTGATCTGGCAATTTATTTTTATACATGAAAGGGAAAAAACTTGCAACTTCACATCCCTTGAAAAAATGTAATTTTCAATTATAAGGCATTTGACCTTGAATGAAAAAAAATTTGGCCTGCGGCGCCATTTTTTTTAGTTATTCCTCCCCCCCTGCGTATTTTTTTCTTCTTAATTATTGCCCCCCCCCCTGCGTATACCCTATGTATATGTATATGTATACCCTATATTTTCAGCGTATACCCTCTGCTAATTTTATGACTACAGCACTGGATTATTGTAATGGTAAGATTTTTATTATCCATTGATGGGAGACATTCTTTTACCCTTTACCGTACACCGTACTGATAATACCGACATATGCAATATATTAAGAATTAAATATGGACAATACTATTTTACTGGTCGAGGTAAGCAATTTTTAGGACGATTCATAGGCTTATTAGTATTCCCGATAATACTTGTATATTAAAAATAGAATATTTACTAAAATGTGACACTCAGGAATACAATTAATAATAGAAAATGTCAAAAATCTGTGTTTTATATATTCGTTACCTCAGAAATTTATACTGTTTTCAAATATTACTTTCTCATTGAAAAACTATCGAGAAATAATAATTTACGCAACAAATGCATCGTGGCTGATATTTAAATCAACGATAAATTAGGATTTGGAAATAAAATAAGGCATAGAAAGGGTTGACATCTTAAGAGATTGGTGGATTTATTTCACTTTTTTGTCAGAGTGACAGTACAATGCCAAAATACCGAAGATGTAATAGTAGAAAAGAGACCGATAATAACCGTATCAGTAAAAACTGACTGACTGAAGTTTCATCTTATTCACGGACATGTTGGAAACTTTACCTTTTGTTTGATTAAAGTTATTAAAATGTTTAACTATCTTGATCGCTTCTCGTGACATGCAAACATGAAAATTAATTGTAGTAGATAAAATCTCTATGTCCTTGAGATTTGTATTATTTATAGCTGCAAGACATGTTCAGCAACAGCTGAACGAACTGTCTCGCCTAGTCGACAACAGCGTTCATATTCCTTCATTCTGGTGTTCATTCTCCTCATGGTTGCCACAGATGCACGGGATCCTGTAGTAGTCTGGCAGGGAGAGCGAACCATGCTTGATTTTAGCTGATATATAATCCTTATTTGATATTTTTCAAGTATAGAGCAGAGCCGACTCTCTTAATAAAAAGTTGTACTGCAGAAGATTGTTATTTTTAACCCTTTTTTAAATGGATGGCACGTTTAATTTCTTTAGTACAGTAACTATTGCGAAAAGTTTTGTGAAGATGCTTCAGTTCTTTATCGAGTTGTTCAGGCTTGCATTTTCACTCAATTGGTAAGAGTCTTCATGATTTCATATATTTAGGTGATTGGACATCTTCTGTCTTGTGTCCCAGTCGAAGATTTGTAATTGTGCTTACCAGTATCTAAGTCAAGAAAAGCGATTTAAAAATTCCGTTCCTTTTCCATGATGAAATGAATATATACTGATGATGCTGTTAAGATGATGGAAGAATTTATTAAGATGCTCATCACTATTGCCCCTATTACGGACGTGTCACCGACGTATTCTCCACCACATTTTATGCTTCAGCTCGCCAGATTGAAACACTGTCTATCGCACTTTTCCATAAAGAAGTTAGCAATAACCGAACTATGTAGACTACCTATCGATAGGTTTATATTTTACCTATTAGATCACGGCCCAACAACCTGGAAAACAATTTCTACATAGGCACTGGCAATGAAAGCTTCAGTAAAACTTACAAAAAAAAAATATTAAAGTTTCAAAACCTGTAACTTTCAAAATGATACTTGAAGTAGATAAAGAAAACATTCATAAAAACAGAAATGATTTACCTCCTAACTATGAAATATATTTCAGTAACATCATTGGCTGCAAAACAGTTAGTAGTAAATAATGTAAAGAATAACAAAATTACTTAATTGTATTCAGTGCGAAAAAATGTAACTTTCTTCTTTCTTTACAAGAAAAGTTCTAAAAATACCTTTTTTAATGATATTTTCCAGTCGGCTGTAGGTAAATATCATTACCAAACGTTATCTAACTCTCTAATTGACACCAAAAGATGTTATGAGAGATACACAGCTATGGTTATTGTAAAAGAGAATAGTTATTTATGAAACAAATGTGTGAAGTAGGATAAAAGTGCTTCATACATGAGTGTAATACAATATTTAACTACGAACCATTAAAAAAAATAAAATTGAAATACCATCTATATTCTATTTTATACAATATTACTGAAATTATTTTTTTTTTGCATTAACATTAATTGTTAACTTTGAAGAATTACCAATATTACTGATTATAATATTAGGACTTTTTTTCATTTTCTCCGTGAATTATAACCTCTCTTTCAAGAGAATATGTCTGAGAAGATGGCAGGATCTGCAGCTGTTGATTTTCTGTGCCAAATATTTTTTTTGTTGTTTCTTTTTTATTATTTACTGAATTTTAAATATAAGTTTCTTCAACGATGGAGTTTTTCCATCCTCCATGCCGTTTAACAGCAGTAATATCCGCATCCGTGTCTGCTATTAAAGAAGCAGACGATCGTCTGAAACAATGTCCTGTATAGGTGTCAGGATATGGTAAATTAAGAAATGTAGCTATTAGAGAAGGCATTTTGCCAAATTGGTTTCGTTTATGATTAGTTTCTGATGGACGTAGGAAGGCATATTTTCGATAAATTTGCAAAAAAAAACTTGGAATTTTATCCTTGATGTCCACAACAGTAAAAGTTCTACGTATTTTATTTTTGCATTCCCGGATAGTTATTATTCCTGCATCTTGAATATCATCCATTAGAAGCTCGGATAATTCATGTCGACGGCATGCTCCCGAAATAACAAAAATTGCCACAACCTAAATAGTAAGTTTTTAAACATTGCATTTAATTAATACGTGTTTCTCATTTCTTACCTTTATCATTAGGAATTAGTTATCCGTAGCGTCACAGATAAATTTTTCTATTTCTTGTACAGTAAATATTTTTGATTTCTTTGGTAGATGATTTTCTGATATACGTTTTAAAAACGTAATTAGTCTGGTGAATTTACTTATATCGATATTTTTATTTATAAGTCGTTTTCAGCAACGAATAATGTGACCATAAGGTCGACGCCTTGCAACTTCTGGACTTCTCCGAAAAGTAGGCGATGAAGACGTTTTCTGTATAGTTCTTTAAATTTTTTCCACTACACTAATCTAAAAAATCTTTGTACGTATTCATATAAAGCTTCTTTGATTTTACAGGCAGCAAATTTGAGGTTACGGCATTTATTATCTCAGCCACATCTGGAGGTGTACAAATTTCGTCCATTATAAATTCAGAATCTATCTAGAATAACGAAATTAATTGTTAAAATACTGCAATATTTACACTCCTGGACAAAATTAACGCATCACTTTTAATTTTTCGTTTATTTCACAGTTAGCTTATTTTTGGCACGTTTTATGGTTTTTTAAATTAGTCCTTTACAGATATTTAAAAATTTGTAGAAAATATCGCAACATAATATACCTTTAAATTAAAAACTACAATATTATTCAAAATGAAGACAATGTGATTTTTTTTAAATAAATTATAATTTTAAATTTTATGGGAAAAAATTATATAATACTTGGTATTATCACTTCTTACATTAATTATGGCTTGCTTTCTTCGTCCCATGCTTCGAAATAAATTTCGAATTGCATGGTGAGGTATGTTTTCCCATTCTTGTAGCCCAGCATTCTCTAACTCATCTAGAGTGCATGGGACGGGTACAAGACCTCTTTCGCTTCTTTTCAGCATATCTAATACGTGCTCTATTGGATTTAAATCTGGACTGCTAGCTGGCAATTGCATGCGGTTAATTCCTATCATATTTCAATATTCATCTACGCCTCGAGTCCGATGCGATCTTACATTATCATGGATAAATATGAAAATACCTCCAATTACCAGCGAAAAAGGAGTGACATAGTCTTATATGGCATTCTGCACGTATTTCTGTTCATTCATTGATCTTCCACGAAGCACCGCCAACTCTGTGCGTCCCTTAAAACAATTAGCTCCCCGAAACAGTATTGAATCACCAAAGCAGGGCTCTTGTGGAGCAATTTATCACTGAGTATATCGCTGTCCAGGTCTCCTCCAGGTATGATCTCTTTCGGCTGGTAATTTTAAGCCGACTCATGTCTCATCAGAAAACAAAACACGGTTCCAATCAACCGAACTCCAGGAAATATGTTGTCTTACAAATTGTAAGCCAGTTACTCAATGAGTTCTGGTGAGACACGGTTCTGTGTTAGTACATCTATTAGTCAGTCTTGCTTCCTCTAGTGTTCTTCTTACCACACGGGTAGAAATCGACGCAGCACGGGCTTCAGGAATGTGATTATTTTGAGTTTTACTTGTAATTTGTCGTCTTCTCAGAGTTTCTAGAGTTAGAAATCTGTCTTCTCTTTCTGTCGGTGGTTTCGCACGACCTTTCTGCGTCTCCTAAAGTTGAATCTAGTCTCTTTAAGCCTCCTTAAAGCTCATTACTGAGATCAACTACCAAGTTCCTCAATCTTATGACGGCGGCGTTGGCCCCATCCAATAGAGTTAACGCCCGAAAAACCTCAAATTCGGACAAATATCAACCTCTATTAATTTTCCCAATTCAATTTAATGTTAATTTCGTAGTAAAACCCAAAAACATGAAATCAAATTTAAATTAAACGTAAAAATACTTTTTCCTTGTTAACACAGGAAACAATAAAATACTCATATAAACAAGAATTGATTCTTAATTGTTATTATTTTCATATGTCTAGAACCCTAAATTTTCAACTGCACCCTAAGAAAAATTCATATATTATTCTGCTTTAAAATAAATCGCGAAAATATCAGTGATGCGCTAATAGGCTCTTCAACCAATTTTTTTAAAATGTATTTTTCGAAAATAGACGTTAATATATGAATATTTTTCATATTTTCATCTGTATTGTGATATAATTAAGCCTGTAATTAATTGGAAAAGATTCTATACAAAATTGAAATTTCCGGTGTGACGTCATACCGCCTGATGACAGAACAACGCCGCCCGTGTAGAATTGCGGAACTATTCAGTCAAACTTTTAAACATTTAAACAAGTTGACACATGAAAGCTGATGTTTTTACGTTGTGAATTGTTTGATATTTGTATTTATGTGTAAAGTTGTATTTAATTATTCTATTATAATATTAAGAAATAGTGACAGAGCAGATGACTAAATGCAAACGGCAATATTATGCGCGCGCAATCTCTCTCTGTCACAAGTCGGTATGACGTCACAGTCGAATTGGAGGTAAAAAAATCTACTTTTAATAATTAATTACGAGCGTAATACATATTTTTTAAATATAGTATTATATTTTTCGACATTGTTTTTAAGCGTATTATTGAAAATTAGTATCAAATATGCTAAATTTTAATGTGGTTGTAGAGCCTATTTTGTCCAGGAGTTTATTAGTTTATTTTCTCACCGATATGATTGAACAAGTTCCTACACAATACGAGGAACACAAGGTTGAGGTGGTTGAGGTACTCAAAGAAGATAAAGACAAAATGGTTGCCTTGGGTTGCGTTCAGTATCTCAGTTTTGCAATGTCGATGTAGTGTTACAAGTTTGAAAAATAAAACTACGGAAATTTTCATATTTTGAAAAAAAATATCGTATTTAGAAATGAATTTTTATATGTTGGTATGACACTGGTAGCCTTGTTAACTGTTAGTAGAACACGCTGTTAGCACTGAGGTTTTATGACCGCAATCACTGTGCTGAAGATTACATTTATCATCAGAAATCGTTTAATAATAAAAGGTCCATTTAATTTGCATTGGTCTTTTACACACGATTCGAATTGTTTCACACACGATTTCATTAATGACACACTTCACACACAAAAACATGTATATTAATATGTTCATTATAGATTGTGAGTAGATAAACATTATTTTTGAAACCATTGCGATACCAAATGTATTTATTTCACTAAATATTTATGTTCTCTACGCGTTTCAACATCAAATTGACATGTCGACTGTTGTAGAGTCGTTGTAGATTTGTTGTAGACTATTGTAGACTGACTGCTGCCTTCAATGCCAGGGTTTTATATAGTCCAGCGGGCGTCGTTTCGAGAATGTTCTAGTACCTTCGATGCGATAAAAACATCGCACACAAAGGATTAGGCGAGCGCGTTAATTAAACTTATCTCGATTGTCTGTTTACATAGCTGGTGCTCGCAACAACTAGGTCACCGACTCACCGACAGGTTTAGACTTGTCTGGTCTGTCCGGTGGTGTCTGCTGCACTCCCGCCACAATGCATTTTTAGTCGTTGAAACCAAACATTCGTATGTATACTAGTAATATACTAATTGTTTTGTAAGCCTAGAAGCAAACTAAACAAAAGTTTGTAAGCAAGTTCTTTTCTTCACTGATATTTGTAAGCAATTGTCTGCTAATTTTGTAAATAGGATTATCACGAAGACTATTTATCCCCAGAGAGCATATTATTCTTGCCTGATTACATAGAATAGATAATTTTGTTTTCTTCCTTTCCCTTTTCATCCTGCCAATCTCGTCAATGAATTGGAAGAATCTCGAACATTTAGAAGAGTAGGAGGAAACTTGTTCATAGAATGAATTGAAAAATAAAGAATAGATGTAATTAATAGATATTTACACACCAAGTGAGCTAAGGTAATGTTTATTCATGAGAAGAAAGTTTAGCTCACGAGCCCCTAAAGGCGAGTGAGTTAATTTCTTCGAGTGAATAAACATTCTTAGCTCACGTGGTTTGTACAATAATTTATTCAATTTTGACGAAATACTAATAAAAACCATTATAATATTTAATTTTGACCAAATAAAAAAACTGATCAGTTAGTAGGCTGAGCATGACAATTGTCACTGATAGACAAGTTATGTATTTAAAATGCTTTATTGTCTATCATTTGTGCAGTGAAAAATAATGAAAATGGCTGATAATGTCTGATGTATTATTGTTGTAGAGTGAGTTAAAATTTTGTGAGAGTGATTTAAAAAAGTTTTAATTCACATGTGAAAAAGTGTTACTTATAGTTGTTGCTATGGAGTTAATAATAAACAGATTTCTTTTAGCTTGCTTTGCTCTTTAGTTAATTTTAGAATACATAATTTTCTAAATTCAGTTAAATGTAAGGAAATGTTGAATTTTATGTTTCAAAATTCATTCAATCGAACGAAACATTGTGTTAGTCAGGGACTTGAAACTTGAAACTGAATCCGTACCTGAACCGAATATCCAAATTAACCCGAATTTTTGATGAACCTAAATCTGAACCAAACCTTTATTTGTCAGGATCAATAAAGTTGAACCGAATATAAACCGCTTTAAATTCAGATTCGGTTTAGACTTGCTAAATACGAGTAAATAATTAAAAATTGTAAATTCAAATTTAATTATTAATATGATTTTAAAGATAATAAATATTACCATCTTCCTGTTCTTGCGCTCTGAACCGAAAGTCGAACTCGAACCCAAAACCGGTAAACCGTTATAAATTCTTTTTCCTGAACCGAAACTGAACCTGAACTGACATTTATATCCTGAACCTGAACCAAACCTGAACCATAAAAACGTTTCGGTTTAGGTTCCTGGTGTTAGTATAGCAAATTTTTTTTCCAGAAAAATTTGAAGGCAGAATATTAGTTAAAAGGTACTCTTTCTGACAAGTTTAGTTAAATTGCCCAATTTCAGGCTCAGGAATTTATAGTTAAGCTTAGTATACGTATTATAAAAGCATCTATATATTAAATTTGTGATATAATTTTATGTACCTAATATAAAATTGCTTTGATTAAAGGTATTTTGCTAGCTAAACAGTTTTATGAAAGATTTTTTTATTAAAAAAATTAAATGCTTAGCTACAATAAAGAAAATTTGATTACAATACTGAAAATGACTAATCACAAATACTGCGCCTTATTTCTAAATTTGCCGATCTGTCAGTCTACCACTGTTAAAATTAAACAACCCCGTTCTAAAATGAATTGGGAAGATATGGGGATTAAAAATTAATTTCTCGTGTTAAAATTCCTCATTCGAGTTTTTGATGAACATCCTATCTATCCCCTATTTTCGTGTGCTACGCACGAGTAAATTGGGATTTTGTTTTTGATTTCAGAAATGGTACGACTACAAGCTACGCTGGGATCCAGAAGAGTACGGCGGGGTAGAGATGTTATACGTCCCCTCCGAACACATTTGGTTACCCGATATTGTTCTCTTCAACAAGTAAGCTCACAATTACATTACACATCACGGCATAAACTTTCACATAACGTATCGCCCTCTCCGTATAATAACATTATTTATTTGTCACGAAATATTGCCAGACTAGTAAGCACAGCTTATAACAGGATATAACATCCAAATACGAATATGTCACATGTAGTAGCTAGTATATTACATTTACCTACATACATTAAATGATGAAACTATTTACACTTAATTATATATTGGCTTAATGTTTCGTATATGATTCAAAAAGGCTGTTCTAAACAATATTTATGAATAGCATTTATTTTCAAACTTTGATATTAAAGGTGCTTTACTCTTTCACACCTTTTTTAAATTTCTGTCTACTCATTTGTACAATAAACAGTTAAAAATCATATTATTTTTTTGTTTATATATCTACAATACGTAGACATCTACAACCGTGAAGAAATTTGTTGAATCGGAATAATAATGAGGTGTACATTTGTTAATACATACATTTTTCAATCACACTGATAAATGCCCAATTAAAATCTAAATAACATTTTTTTTTAATAATATGTACTGATCCTGTTCATATTTCAATTTTGATTAACATAGTAGGATAAATCAGTGACTCTCACAAAATATGTGAACTAAATTTTGACATTTTAGTTTTTTACTTTTAATGAATTTATGTACAATGATGATTGCTTGGCAGTCGAAATGTAAACTTTGCATTATATATAAATTGTGAAAAAAAGTTTCCTACAGTATTGATATTTAATAATATGTAATTAATTTTTATGCTTTCCAACATGCGGTACAAAAGAAATAGTTACTATTTATCCGTATTTGTTTTCAAAGCCAGATAAACAAAACACTAATTTACTTTTTAAAAATAGTAAACTATTTTTATTGTTCAACTTAATTATTCTGTAAGTATGACATATGCTTTGTAATAAAATATATAAAGTAAAATACCTCAAGGAACAATAAAGTTCATTTCTTATAATTACTATAAAAACAAACCTGAATTAAAACTAGGTTAAATAAAGCAATAAATATATATATATATATATATAATTTATTAGTAAAGTATAAACAATAAATTTATTTGGTAATGAGTAAAATAAATAATTTAATAGCAACGATGCTCCATAAAATTAACCTTGATTCACAATACTTACACGTAAACAAATTTAATGACGACCTAAATTACTCTAAGTTTCAAACTAAAGCTAATTGCATCACGAACGAATTAAACTCCAAACAAATTAACTGAGATATAAAAATAGTTAACAGTTCCAATGCACGATACAAGAATATTTATTGGTCATATTTCCGCAGTAAATTTTATTTTTTCTCAGATCGTTGCTATGGTAATGAAAGAAACACCGCCGCCATTTTGAAAGTAGAACTACAATTGAGCAAGTGAGCAAAATTTACAGGTCTATAAAACAGAATATAAAACGTATAGAAATGCAATTTTGTGAGAAAATTACACTTAAGATATATGAAAAATTAAACCATTTTTATTAGAGTTTTGTTTATTTATGGCTTCATTGTTTAAAATAAGTTTTGCTCTGATTTCAAAAAACAAAGAAATTGCAAATGAGTATTTGTGAAACAAGTCGGAAAATAAAGTTTGGTAGATTCTAAATTATTGTTCCTCAAATTGCATTAAACTTTATAATCTGTTGATGTAATACAAGTGTACAATATTGTATTGTTGAAAATGATTCAATAATCAAAATATTATTTTATTCCATCTTCAAAAAATATAACAATTTAGAAGTCTATAGAAACTAAACTTTGAATTTTCTGAAAAACACTTTTCCTGTTGCTGATGGGAGTCACGGATGAAGTAAATAGCGGTATAAAATAGTATATTATGTGGCAAGTGTGTGAAGCTGAAATTTTTACATGAGGGTGGAGATTGCGACACGAGCCAAAGGCGAGTGTTGCAAACCACCCGAATGTAAAATAGGCTTCACATACGTGTTACATACTATACTTTTTCTACGACCTTGCAATAAAATATATTTTTTCTTCAAATTTTCATTCTTTTACGGTAAAGCCTCTGTATTATCGACTTGTGTAACCATGGTTACCAACGTTACGTGTATTTAACAGCTTTGTTTTATTAAAATACAATTCAGTTTGTATTATTTAAAATAATGAACGGTGCGTGAAACGTTACTTCACGCACACTGTGCGTGAAGTAACACTTCACGCACTGGTGCAAAAAATTAAACTTCACACATAAAAATTGATACGTGAAGTACTCACTTCACGCACGGGAGTAGAAAAAATAAATTTTGCGCTTCGAATGATTAAAATGAATGTATTCCTACATAATTCACCAAACAAACTATTAGTCACTAGTAAAATAAAATCGACAAAAATAAGTGACATTTAACGATGTTTCTTATTTCAACTTAGTAATTTTTCATATTCAGGTAATGTACATTTTTACAGATAAAAATATTTAGTATGTTTGATTGGATACCTACAGGTAAATAATTTAGCCTTTCAGAAAAAATAATATTGTATCTTATGTTGAACTAAAGTGACTTTTTGCTTTTCATTTATAGTTGTCGCTTGCTGATTCGTCACAAAAAGTATGACTAGTCTTTCCTTATAAAATAAAATACTCTTCTTAATTTTTACCTCCCGCTACCCTTGGTAAGGGAGGTATAGGGATCGTGTTAAAAATCACATATCGAGATTTTAGTAAATGACCACGTTTTAAGGTCCCTAGAATCCAATTTTAACATGATAACACGAGGATATCTGTATGTGTGTATGTCTGTATGTATGTGTGTGTATGTATGTGGGTGTGTATGTATGTGTGTGTGTATGTATGTGTATATGTGTAGGGATTTTGTCTTCGCTCTAACTCAAATACTATCATTCAGAAAATTTTTAAACTTTGTATTTATACCCTATTCTAATATAAAAAGAAGCCATTAGATTTTGGTGTAAATCGGATAACCGGAAATGGCACTTTACTTAAAAGTCATAACGGTTTTTCTTCAAAAAATACCATTAAATGCCATTTTTCCGCATTTTGTCGTTATGAAAATTAAAGATTATTCAGCTCGATTCTGTAAAAAGTATCTAACATTGTTACTTGTTAGCAACGTTACTATGAAGTTACTCTGATAGCAACTATCCTAGTAACTGAATACATATTTTGTATTTTGTAATTATATGGTTAGAAACGTTACTACCAGAGTAACTAAACAAACTTAGTTACTAAGATAGCAGTGAAATGAGGAACACGAATTGTGGTGCGCATGCGTATTTCTTCTTCTGCGTGTATTCTAATCTGACAAGTGACATTTCTTAGTGTTTATAAGTGAATAAGTGTTATATCTGTTTGCATCATGGTATATAACAAGCCTAGGGCTTCAAAAACAACCAACGAACAGTTGGAAATATTAATAGCTTATTTAGAAAACCACAAAATAATGCTCGAAATGAAAACACATCCTCTGAAAACTAATGAGCTTAAATTGTCATGGGAAGAACTTACAAATATTTTGAATAATACAAGGAAAGGCGCCAAGTAAAATGTACAGCTTACTTTTAAATGAATAGGTACGACTGTTAATCTTTTTGAAGGTTCTGCTAACGGAGTTACTTCTTCAATAAGATCTTGTACAATAATTGGTTTTGGTAATCGGAACATTTTTTTAAATTTTACATCCGAAATTAAGAAAGGATTACTCTCGACTCTTACAAATCTATTTTCTAACCTATTTCTTCTTCTGTGAAATAAAAATATAAATTTATCAAATAAATTTTCCAATATCATAAATAAACGTTACCGAAAATTATTTACAGTTACTTATTTATACATACCGATTTTCCAAAGCTGCCAGTGCTCTATTAAATTCAAAATTCATCCAAATTCCAGCCGTTCTGAAAAGTTACTACACCTTAAATACTACGTTTGGCTAGTCTCTAGCGTAATAACTTGTTTAACAACTAAGTACTGTAGTAGTAACTGACCTTCATTTTAAAGACTATTTTAGTAACTTTATTTTAATAACTTTTCTTACAGAATCGGGCCGATTGAATTTTCTACAGGAATACATCAATACTTTTTCTATATATTTTACAGATAAATTTAAAAATATTTTTTTTTATTAGTCGCGAAGCCTAAGATAAAAACTATTCCTTTGTTACACAGTTCATTTTTCAAATGAATGTAACAAACAGTAAATGTCACTGTCAGAAAACTTATCACTTCAAATTAATAATAGTGACATTTTAAAAAGAAAATAGTAAATAAAGCAATAGTTTTCTGCAATGGAACAGTTTGCAGCGTTAGTAAATACGTAAGTAGGTATGTATTTAAATTAATAAAAATTAAATAGCGGGAGGTTTTGTGTTGGCCACATCAGATTTTTTTATTGCTGTAAATATGACTTTTGACTTAAAATAAAATATGAAAAACGTTTCGGTTGGTTTTAGATAAAATTATTTCCGTAACTCATAAATGCAACAAAGCTCATATTTGAAAATTCTGTTTTGATTAATAAAAATCATTTTAAATATATATGTATATATATATATATATATATATATATTATTTAGAAAAAAACTTGCCTAAACCTTTTGGTTATTGGCATAGGTTGTATATATAATTATACATAGTATTGTTGCATGGTTATAATATTGTTTTTATATTTTATTCCATATATTTGTGTATTTTAAAAAGTCTATAATTTTTTTGGTAGTGTCGTTGTTGTTGGTTAAAGCTTCTTTGAGTGTGACTGGGATCTCGTATTTCTCTCTTTCGGCTCGGTACTTTTGGCAGTCGATTAGTAGGTGTTGAACTGTGATGGGTGTGTTCGCACTCTGGTGGCTCTGTGTGTTGAAACAGGTGTTGGTCTGTTGGTGCGTGATTCTTGTGTGTCCTATTCTTATTCTATTCATGATTACTTGGGCTTTTCTTGTTTCGTTTGGTATCCATCGTTCTGAGTTTGATTTTATGGATTTTAGCTTGTTATTGCTTTCTTGTAACCAATTTTCTTGTCATTTTGTTATAAAGAGGTGTTTTATTGTTGAGGTGATGTAGTTTGAGCGGGTGTTACATCCTGTGTTGGATTTTGTGTAGCTTCCTTGGCTGCTTTATCTGCTTTTTCGTTTCACGTTATACCTATGTGAGTTGGTATCCAAATGAATTTGTGTTGTTATTCTGTTTTAGTGTTGTGATTCGTTCTTGGATGTCTTGAATTTGTGAGGGTTTGGGATACAATCGTTTTATAGCTAGCAGTGAGCTTAATGAGTCGGTGAATAGAAGGTAGTTGGTATCTCTATTGTGTTGTATTATATCTAGAGCTTTTCTTATGGCGTATATCTCTGCTGTGAAGATGCTGCTGGTTTTCGGTAGGCTGTGTTTATAAGTTGTGTCTTCTATGATAATGGCTACTCCGACTTGTTCTTGATTTTTTCTTTTGGAAGCATCTTTGTAGATTTCTATGCTGTTCTGGTGTTCTTCTCGGAGTTGGTAGATTATGTTCTTGTACAGAATAGGGTTGGTGGATTCTTTATTGAGATTGGCTAGTTCCAGTTGGAAGTCTGGTTCTGTTGCTAACCAAGGGGGGAGGGTTGTGTTAATTGAGTTTCCTTGTATGGATTGGGGTAGGGTTAGGTTTATAGTATGGATAGTGTCGTGTGGTTATGCGGAGCGCATTGTGTTGTATGACGTCTAACATTGCTAGATTTCTGGGTGTGGTTGTTTGAAATACTATAGAGCTGTTGTCTAACTTAGAGCGAATTAACATTTGATATATTGTTAGCATGGACTGTTCGTGAGCTCCCCAGGACAAATGGCTTATTGTTTTTAATATGTTGAGCCTTTTGAAGCATCCTGCTTTTAGATTCATTAAGTGGAGTTTCCATGTGAGTTTGTTGTCGAATGTTAGTCCGACAAATTTGATTTTGCTTACTGTTCGAATGGTGTTGTTGTTGAGTTTTATTTTCGGTTGGTATGTATTTTTTCTTGACTTACAAAAGTGGATAAGTTTTGTTTTAGTGGTACTGAAAGTGAAACCCGTGGTGTCCGTCCATTGTTCAATTTTGTTTATCTCTGTTTGTAGTTGTTTTTCGGCTGAGTGTACGTTTTTGCTTCTGCATAGCAATGTTAGATCGTTTGCTTACAGTAGGGCTTTGTTGGGGAATGATATTTGTGTCGTAATTTGGTCTATTGCTATTAGAAATAGTGTTGTACTGAGAGGTGAACCTTGTGGAGTACCGTTTTGTTGATGTTTTTCCTGGGAAAGGCAGCCATGGGATTAAATATATTTTAATCGTAACTTTTTATTCAAATCTATTCATTGAATATATATATATATATATATATATATATATATATATATATATATATATATATAAATTAATTATTATAACTTTTTTTTTTTGTTGTTTCAAAATCATGTTCCCAATTTTAAATGGCACAAAAGTGACCCCTGTGGTGCACTCTCAACACCAGCTATAAGTGCCCGTGAGATGACGCCTGGTAAGCGCCCACACGGTAAAATATATCGTCATCATTACCGATGTCTATATGTGTTGTAGATAATGGCACACCCAGAAATGGGTAATATGCCGTGATGATATATTTATTATTTATTTATAAAATCATGTTCTCAAATTTTAGCTTAGCAACATTTCGAATTAGAAAGAGCAAGGTTATTTGACGTATGTCTATTTAATTTATGTCGGATACACGTATAAGTGATGGCATTGCCCTCTACCAAACTTAAAAGTAGTAGTGATGTATGTCGTAGAACTACAGAAATGTAATTATATACTACTCTGCCCTCTGTGTTAATGTTCATCCAATGACGTTGACATTTAAATCAAAATACATATTGCTCAGTGAGTGGTTTATGTCAAGTTTACATTTTTGTTTTATGCATAAACACAGGTGAAGAAGATACAATTCTGAGAAAAACAGTACATATATACTGTGAGTATTTTTTAACGTGAAATATTGGGTTTGTCTTATCCATGGTTACGACTTGACATTTGATTGACAGCAATGTATTTGCCCGTTTCATTTAAAATGAAACATACGGAACGAATTTGACATTTATACCTGCATTCTAAATTAAAATTAGTTGTAGAAAAAATATAGTGTGCACCTTGTGCCCGAGTGGTTTTCTGACTCGGCTAAATTTCTTACAATATTTAAATATAATACTTCTGTCTAATTCTAAAAATTAAATTTAGATGTAGAAAAAATACTGTGTGCACCTTGTGCCCGAAATATGTTTAGTTGTCTCGAGTGGTTTTTTGACTCCACTAAATTTCTTACAATATTTAAATATAATACTTCTGTCAGATTCGTTCTCTATGTTTCATTTTAAATGGAACGGGCAAATACATTGCTGTCAATCAAATATCAAGTCGTAGCCATGGATATGACAAACCCAATGTTTCACGTTAAAAATACAATATATATATATATATATATATATATATATATATATATATATTCGCTAAATTTTTTAACGGTCCGTTTACATGTAACGGATTTTGTTTAGAATATACCCATATATATATATATATATATATATATATATATATATATATATATATATATATATATATATATATATGGGTATATTCTAAACAAAATCCGTTACATGTAAACGGACCGTTAAAAAATTTAGCGAATCAAGTAAACTGACATATAACAAAATCCAAGTTTTTGTTATGTGTCAAGCGACTTCATTCGCTAATTTTTTTAACGGTCCGTTTACATGTAACGGATTTTGTTTAGAATACACCCATAAGTGTGTTAATTAAGAACCTGGCCATAGGCGTTTAACATGGGAAAACAGTTTTTCTTTGCGCAAAAGTCCCCAATTAATTTTAGACAAAAATATTTCAAATAAATGTTGCAGATATTAATATTCTACGCCTAAATTACTAAACAGATTTAATTTTTCACGTTTAGTTACTTGTAAAATCTTATTTGAAATTGTATAAATATTGCTCACTTGTAGCGATACCCATGAAATTGAAACAAAATTAGAAAGAAATTCATTTCGTTTGAACTGTCAGAAATTTAATTTTATAGATAGAATGTGTAAAATAATAATGATAAAAGTTATTTAAGTGTTAGATTTTAAAAATAATACCTGTGTAGTGATTTAGGTGCAGAATTGAATTATCTGCAATTTTTAATTGAAAACTGAATTTCTGACAGTTCAAACGATACACATTTCTCTGTAATTTTGTTTCAATTCCATGGGTATCGCTAGATATGAGCAATATTTTTATACAATTTCAAATTAGATTTTATAAGTTACCAAACGTGCAAAATTAAAACTTTTTACTGATTTAGGCGTAGAATATAATTATCTGTAACACTTATTTGAAACATTTTGTGTAAAATTAATTGGGGACTTTTGCGCAAAGAAAAACTGTTTTCCCATGTTAAACGCCTATAGCCAGTTTTTTAATTAACACACTGTATATATATTTACATGTTGTATCCCTATGGGAATTAAAAGCTATGAAGTTATCTGTAAAAAATATTGTATCAGACAGCTTATATATGACCTTGAATTGTGTTCTTTCGTGAGTTAAACTATGTAAATATATTAATTAAATTAGAATGTTTAAATATGGAATTTTTTATGTTAAAGTGCCGATGGTAACTACGAAGTGACCCTGATGACTAAGGCAACGCTGAAATTCAATGGAGAGGTATACTGGAAACCTCCTGCAATCTACAAGTCTTCCTGTGAAATCAATGTAGAATACTTCCCTTTCGACGAACAAAGCTGTCTGATGAAGTTCGGATCCTGGACCTACAATGGCGTCCAAGTAAGACTGAACATATTTTTTCTATTACGTAATGTCATAATGATTAGTAATAAGTACACAACACATATTTGATATAATTAAGTACTTTTTAATTCAACGTTTCCCGAACTTAATTTAGTACGTATTTGAAGTAGTTTACAACTTATGTTATACTATACTTATATTAATAATATATTTGCATTAAAAAAACATACAAATCAAGTATTTGTTTTAAATAATATTCGTATTTGAAAAAAATCTCCATTCTTTGTGAAACACTGCTTTAACATTAAATGATGAATATTGCAGATTATCAAAATATTCTCTCTCTCTCTCTCTCTTATATAGAAAACATATAAAAGAAAAAGAGAAAAAAAATGTGACAGGTGTATCGCACCTACGTACGAGTATATTAAAATACAAATTATATGTATCTATAAATTCAGAATTTCACAATGGGCTACTTGCGTACCTTTTTTTTATTTAATATTTTTGAAGAGAAGGTAAAAACTTGCTACCCATATTTTTTCTTTTGACAAAATTTTTATTAATTAGCCAGAAAAAAAATAATGAAATTTGATTATTTGAATTTCCGCTATGTATGACGTAGAATTACGCCGCACCAATGAATAGTCGTAAAGTCAGAGCGTGGTGCCGTCCCATAGTAATGGTATGTTTGTGCGGGTAATGTAGATCACCTGTTTGACGTTTCAATAATAGTTTGGAAGTTAGTATTTTGGTTTATCTTTTTGGTATCGGTATTTTAAATTACAAGTAACTACCTATGTGTTTATTTATTAAGTAATTAATGTATTTGAGAGACCAGAGAGAGAGAGAGAAAAATGAACTAATGTCAAATTCAAATTAAAACTTTCTCGCACGCCATGCCATCTATTGATAACATTCTTAAACATGCTTCCCCTCCCCCAGTTCAATATAAAGACGTAACAGAAAATTTTCTTTCTTAATTTAGTAAAAAACAAATAATTATTTTAAAATAAAATTTATATTTTTATACATGTTTTCAATATAACATTACGTATATAGTGACAGAAATCGGATTTTCAGTACCACGCAAGTAGCCCATTATAACTCGAACCACAATTTGGGAATCACTGCTATATAATCGATGATATTGCAATGTTAAATACTTGGCTATTTTAAAAGGTATAACAAATTTTTATTTAAAGCTATTGAATGGAATTGTACTGTTTGCTATAAATTTTAGAAAATATGATTATTCAGGGAAATACGGTGAATGACATATATTTGGCTTTTGATTAAACCTACTTATAAAAAAACCTTAAACAAATTTATTCATAAACTTATATACACCGATCGGCACAGAAAACGGGCCACTTTTTACCTCCCGCTACCCTTGGTAAGGGAGGTATAAGAGCTTGCTAAACTAGAAATAACCACGTTTAAGGTCCCTAAAATCTGATTTTAACATCTTCATGATGATGCATGGGTGTGTGTGAATATGTATGAATGTGTGTGTGTGTGTGTGTGTGTGTGTGTGTGTGTGTATGTATGTATGTGTGAGTGTGCACGGATTTTTTTAACTCTCTAAATTAAAAGCTATCATTCAAAAAATTTTGAAACCTTACATTTCTGCCCGATTCTAATATGGAAAGAAGCCATTATATTCTGGCGTAAATCAGATAACCGGAGGTGGCAGTTTACTTGAAGCTCAAAATAGATTTGCCTAGAAAAATACCTTTAAAAAGATATTTTTTTCCAATTTATGTTACTATGAAAAATAAAGATTATTAAATTTCTACAAGTATGCATTAATATTTTCTATATATTTTGTAGATAAATTTAAAAAATAATGCATACCTATGTTTTAATGATAAACACAATTTCTTAGTTACAGAGTTTAAATTTCAAATTTATGTAATTGCACTCTCAAAAAACATATCATTTCAAATTAATAATGGTAGCGTTTTAGAAAGAAAAAGTAAATAAACCAAAAGTTATAGTTATTTTATACGAATGCAAAGGAACATAATACAGTCATTTAAATTAATAAAAATCTGTTGTAGCCAGCACAAAACTTCTCGTCATTTTCATTTTATGTTACATAAGTATCGAATTTAACATTTCTTGTAGGTACACATAAATAATTCAAATTGTCAGTGGCGTATTATCACAGAAGCCCGAAAAGCCCGGGCTTTTGGCGCAAAATTATGCCAGGAATTAAAAAAAAAACATTTCTTTTTATAAAATATAAATTAGAAGGCGCAGACATGAGTTGGACATAATAGAGTAAAAAGATTAATGCAAAATAATTTATTTTAGCTATCCTTCTTTCTTTTAACTATTTAAAATTAATTTGATAATTTTGACAGTTTTCAAGTTACCCAGAAATTAGTTTGAAAACATTCCAAAAGAATTGGTTGGGAGTATGTATATTATTGTTAAAAAGAACTACTTATTTTGGACATATTCATATAGTCATTAATTTATCTCAAAACTTGTATCTATTGTGTCGTTCTATGAGGAAACAGTTTAGATTCCCATATGGAATCATTGATATGTCGACTTGTTCTGTTCATAATCTCTTTCTTTCATTTTTGATGTGATTTTTTTTCTTCCATTATCTTTGTTCCAAAACTTTCAATAGGTACTGAAAACGTTTTTTTTACATACTGATGAAGGTCATCAACTCTTTCATGTTCATTTACGTATAAAGTTATATCTTCTGATTTTTCGCACAATTTATTCTCGTTCACTCTATCAATCCGAGTTTTAAACCAGTAGTAATTTTCGTGGACGACCCAACCTAATTTACATCTTGTTGCAACGGGTGCATTCTTCGGGCCTTCTCGTGCTTCTCTTGCTAGTATTAAATCAATATTGTTTTATCCAATTAGTAGTTGAGGCTTCGCATCTTGTAGTGTTTCAGTTTTAATATGTTGCAGGTGTGACCATTTATTAGATGCCGATGGTGAAGAGAGATCTAAATCCTCCATTTTAGTGTTGCCAGAAGTCGAGACGAGACGAGACTTGGGGCCGGTCTTGTCTTGGTCTTGACTTGGTCTCGACTATAGTGGTCTCGTCTTGGTCTTGTCGAGACGAGACTTGATATCAGTCTCGTCTCGTCTCGAGTCTCGACAAGACTCTCGACTTTGCTTCCATTAACATTTTTTTTATAATCCCATCTAATAGTACATGAAATTCTAAGAACAGCAGTACAATCGCGATTCAAAAATTCCAAATAATATTTGAGATATTTATTATTTTTTTCTGTAAATATCATCAACTTGATACATGAGCTCTTGAAATAATTAATATGAAAATATACATACATACCGAGTGTTGTTTCTTATTAATAAACATAAAATATATAATTTCAATTCCTTGGCTACAGAATAAATCACAGCAATGCATTTCTATTATTAGCAATAGTTAAATAGATATGTATATGTTTAAATGAAGCAGTAAGTAAATGGACAAAAATCCCCAAAAAAGTAACTTCTTTTGCTATTTTTTTTTTTATATTTTTCTAAATAAATATTAAATAAGTAGATAACTAAAACTTAGCCTTTCGCGTATCCCCTAGTACGCGTACCACAGGTTGAGAACTTCTGCTTTATATCAAAATTTTGACGAATAAAAATATAGTTAGTCATATATTTATATATTATTTATTTGCCTGAAAAATACACTTATTCCAAAAACGTATTTAGAATAATAATGGTATATTCAATAAAAACTGTAGGTAGTTACATAAACACAATTCTCTAACAAAAAAAAACACTTATTTGAAAAACAAATAAATTATAATAAACGTGCTTAAATTTATAAAATTAGTAAAAAAAAATAGTTACTAAGAAACTTTAATAATAACAGTTGTACGGTTTAACGAATTATAAATAGATTAACTTTCCAAAATCAGTCAGCTTTACTATAATCATAGAAATAGCTGATATATTCAAAAAATTGTAATTGACAGATGTCAGTGTCAAGTACAAAATACATAACGATTGTTCGTGTTATAATTGTGTTGGATTTATATTTTTTCCAAAGAACGTTCGGTACGGAATTTGTAAAAAATAGTATATGTTCGTGTTATAATTTTATTGAATATATAGAATCTTTTCTAGGGAACTTTTGATGTGGGATTGGTACAAAATACATCAAATTGACGGAAGGTCTTGTGCTAGCCACAACAGATTTTTTATGTACCTACTATAACTTCTTTTACATGTTGTAGAAGGTAGAGTTAAAAATAAAATCAAGCCATGGAGTAAAAATGGATAGATTTTTTTGGAGATATCTAATATATGGTATTTCTTTCTCAAGAGGTTCCTCTTTCCACTTATGAAACCATAATAATGATTCCTCATAAAAATTGTCTATATTATGTTTCATTTAAATATTTATCATACGTTTATACTTTTCTTTATTACATGGTTTTATATTTTTAGGATGCAAAATTGTTAGATTGACTAAAGTATTGTATTCGGAAATATTTGGATTTGGGTTGGGCAAACCTACCTACTTTTATTACTAGCAGATGTCTAAAAGTGGTTATTATTGTCTGGTAATATGCAGCATTTAAAGCACAGGCCGTTGTAAAATTTATTGTTCCATTATTGGATTTATACAAGAAAAGAAATGTTGTGTTATTTTTTACCCATTTTGTAAAAATTATATTATATTAGGGAATTGGAAAAACAGTTTGTTTTACACATTTGTGCATACAAAGTTTTAAGAAAATTGTTAAAGAAGGGCTTGTACATTACGACTTTTATATTTCTATTTTCTTTATTATTATTTTCAATTTTTTCATATGAATGAATTTATACAATGTATTTTAATTTTCTCAGGGGGCGCAAGCGCCCCCCTCCCCCCCCCTGGCCCCCCTGTATACGCCCATGGGCACCGGACGTATGTACTTGCATTTTGCATGTGTTCCTACGAAAAATGCTTAATACCAGTTTCTTAGAATATCTGATACCAATTTTCCTAAATTGTTATACCTGTAACTACATATTCTAACAATGTCCCTTACATTTCACTTTGTTGAGATAAAGTTTTACTTTCATTATACATCACATAAAAGATACATAAACTTTTATCTTTTGAAGCACATATTTTCCAATTTTTTTTTTTTACTAAAATGATACATTATGATTTTTTTGTTAGTTTTTAATGATATCACTAGAAAATGTTTTATTTTCATTGATGGAAAAGTAATTTTACATAAATTATGGATACAAAGTTTGAGAAGAATTAAATCTTCGTTTTTTTATATTTTTACTGTTTCTTTACAAAATAATTATGTAACTGATTTGTTAGTATTAATAATTTACATTATTTGCAATTAATATATTCTTTTTTCTACATGCGATATGTATTCATATGTTTCAATGGAAGAATTATTTAGGTGAATAAGAATTACATCCGTTGAAAATGTAGAATATGGTTATTTTAAAACGGGAATTTCCCTAAGATCGTAAAATATTTGTGTGCATTTTCGTAAAATTCTAAGAATCACAATAGATTCCTTAAAAATAAAAGAAAAATAATGTATATTTGAAGGGAACGTTACTTTTGTTATAATATATTAATTTAATAAATAAAACTGAAGTACATTGCTAACTAGCAGAATGCACCACAGATGTAACTTTTGTGTGCTATTTGAAATTTGGAAATATTTTTGAAGATGTCGTCAGTATTTCATATACCCAGTTGTACCAATATATTAATTGAGAATTAAACAAAAATTAAATTAAAATCAACATGTGTAGTATAAAATAAAGGTTGATCTTAATTTAATAAAAAATATTGGTGCATTAAAATAACATAAGAATTCTAAATTGATACTTCTTTCATTTCATCCCACTTACATTGTAATTTAAATTCATTTAAAACTTATATTTGGATTATTTAGATGAATAAGGAATACATCATATTTACATAAATTAATGTTTCTGGGACACAATTGGACGTAGTTATGCAAATAGGAACCAATCCACAACAAGTGAGTTTTGAGTAAATTACGTTTTAAGTTTAAAGCTTGAGACTGATTTATACAATTACACGTATTTTTGCAGTTTATACAGTTATGTTGTTCGAATGTTTCAATATCACGACTTTCTGTCTGTATAAAGAATTTTAAAATTTCATCAGTGAATTTTGAAAAAAAAAATAATATGTGGCATGGTTCCATTTTGCAAAAAACTATATAAGCCCAAAAAAAAAGTAAATTTGGTTTCCATATACTTTATTTGGAAAATAATCTTTATTCTATAAAAATATGAACAATATTCATAAACAAATGAAATACAATGTACAGTATATGGTATAATTATTACAAACTCTAAGTAATTGAAACATATTACTCATCTTCTATAGAAAAATCGATTTTAACTCCAAATCCGTCAATATCATCTACTTCGTCCGTATCAGTAAACAGTTCATTATAAAATGAAAGACAATCATTTGGTATAAGGTATATCATTTAGTTTAGATATCAGAATCCGTTGAAGATTTATTCAAACCATCTGGTTGATAATCATTTGGATACGCATCGGAGTCATCAAACAGAACATCAATAAATTTCAAAAGTTCAGAACTCAAACTAGGAGGCGGTGAATAAATGAGCTTGATCTAAATAAATGCAGAATATTTTTAAATCAATTTCTCAAAATTAACGCATTTAATATTAACCATATACCTATAGAACAAGAACGGAGATTTAGATTTACATCCCCATCTGAATCAAAACAATATATTAGCAAAAAAAATACTCAAAAAACCACAATAACACGTTTACTATTCTAAAACCAGAATGTATACTGATAAAACAATCTACTTTCACAGAGTATCACTGGATCCTAAAAGGAACCATCCCTCATAACATTAATTCCTAAATTTGCAAAAAAGAACCAAGCTATCTGGTTCTGTTTTGTAAAACTATATATATTCATTTTAAGATTGTGGTTTGGTTCAGTACGATTTTCTATTAACACGTAACAGTTATGGCTTGGTTCTATTTTCCACAACATAAAATGGACATTTAACAATCTAAATTTGACCCAAACTCAATTTGTGCTTCATTGTGGGATGGTTCCTTTTTGCATAACTACGTCCAATTATGAAAGTAGAAAATTACAAAATTTGAAAACTTAATATCTCTCTTATTTATTCGAATTTTCAATCAGTATTTACAGCAATACTCTCAGTTTTTGAAGCACTTATAGAATAGGTATATGTTTAAAAAAATACCTTTGATCTGAAGTCGAGAGTCTTGTCGAGACTCAAGACTTTCTCGACAAGACTTGATGCTAGTCTCGTCTCGTCTCGACTTTTCTAGTCGAGACCAAATGATGGTCTCGTCTCGACAAGACCAAGACGAGACGAGACCAAGACCAAGACTGGTCTTGGTCTTGTGGCAACACTACTCCATTTTAATTCCTCTTATTTTTATATCAACTTTCATGGATTCTATACTTTGTTTTGTGGTTGAGTTTGTCCACCTTAAATGAAGTGAGTTAGATGGACCAGTAGCTCCAGTTCCTCTAGCCACAACTGCATTTACCGTTGGGTCCGAATACTCTTAAGAAAACTTCTTTTCGACGCTTCATTATTGTTGTGTTTATCATAGTTCTTTCTTCTATTTTTTCTCACAATCATATTTTTCTTCACCCTTTTCTTCTGGATTATTCTTTTTCTTTTCTTCTATGTGTAGTAATTTATGGTGACGTTTTTACACCCGAAAAAAAAATTCTTCTTTCCTGGAAAAATTTTTTCAAGAAATGTCCGGGTTGAATGCAAAAAAACAGAAACAGCTTTTTGAAAAAGTAATAATTTATCAACTTGTGATTCGTTTTCTTACAAAACTGACAGTTTAACACTTTCGTAGCAGTTGTTAATAATGATTTTACAAATTTATTTTCTTCTTTTTTTGTTTAAGTTCATTTTATATTGATGTAGAATACGAGTATAAGATTCTGCGCTTGACCTTCCAGTCATTCTGCAAGATCTTCCAGATTCATTTGTGTTATTAGCTATTCTTTTTCCCCATTTTATTTTATAACAGATGGGAAGTTTTTCTATCAGTTCATCCATTAAGAATGTATTTTCTAAATAGTACTGTTTTTCAAATGAATATAATGTAGCAATGAGGTTTTTCACTTGGCTTCAATATTCTATTCATTTTTCGAATTCGTAAGTCTTCATAATAGAAACTTCTCTGATTTTCTATATCAATCTGATTTCTGACACATTTATTATTCTGTCTAAATTATTTGGATGAATCATAAGACCTTTCACTGCTTCTCGTGCTCTTCCTTTTAGACATCTCTGCAATCTTCCGATATTATCGACGTTGTGCACCATTTACTTGTTGAATGTCGAAAATTTGCTATAAATAACGGCCATTCTTCAGGTTAACCATTGAAATCAGAGCAAATCAGTTACTTTTTGTGGATTGACAATTGTTTTTTTTTTTTCAACTGATCAGCAAACGCTTGAGCAATGTAACTCAGGGCGAAATTTTCTGAAGCTCATTTCTTTTAAAGGTTCACCATCTTCATTGGTTTCTTTTTTCTCAAAGCTTTTTTCGAAATAAATAGTTTGTTCTGATATTTGATGTTCTTCTTTCTTGAAGTCTATAATTCTTTCTGTTTTCTTCGTTGTAAATACTTATATTTGATTTATTTTCTACGTCTTGAATACTTATATTTAGTACTTTTAACCTAATACTTGCAAGCTTTTTTTCATGTTCCAAATTCTTACGAAGTTTTTCTTGCCTTAATTTAAATTCAAATTCTTTTTCATCTAGTTTTTCTTCGATATTTGCCAGCCTATCTTCCTCCAATAATTCCGATTTCAACATCTGTAGTTGATTTGATTAGATCTATTGGGAGACTTGCTGCTGTTGCTTTTTAATGTAGTAGTTTCATTTTCAAGGGCTGCGGGAGGGTATCACGTCTTTTTCTTGGGTTTCTCTACGACGTAGTCTCCGAAACCGCCGTGTGATATCGAATGTATATTTCTAAATATATTCTAAAGTATCCCGTCCTGTGAATGTCTACCAAATTGACACTTTCCTGTCGAAATTAAATATTGTGTTGAAGGACCAAATAGCAAGAAATTCTTTTATAGAGCAAAATATACTAGAAATCTTATAGAAAACTCAAAAATAAGAAATCAAACATGACATTTCCTAATAACATTTTTAAATTTTTTTTTTCTCCCTTGACAATCACAAGTTTCTAAGGTAATCAAATTCGTAAAATACTTGCCTACATACAAATCATCATCTATGGCACAACAGCCCTTGTAGGGCCAAGGCCTCAAGTACCGTAGGTACTCGTTTCGTGACCGTAGTACTAGAACAGTCGGTGTACTTAATCCGTGCGACGACCACTGATTGCTATGCAACCAGTGCGGCAGCGGAAATACTCCTTCTACAGCTAGCACCACCTATGTTTTAACATGGACAACTGGTCGGGTCATCGCATGCGAGTGCGATCAATGCCTGATATTGTGGCATTTTAACGACTACGCACTTAGCCGGCCGGTAGATTAGAACCGAGGAACCTGTAGAGACATAGCGCTTTAATGCTCACGGCCACTGCACCGGCAAACATACAAATATTAACTTATATTTTTAAAAAAATCTGTTGTGGCCTGCACAATACCTCTCGCCAATTTCATATTAGGCTATATAAGTTTTGTATTTAACATTTCTGGTACATCTATTCTTTATGTTGCAATTCATTCTGGTAACAAGTTTCCTTCTACTCTTCTAACTATTCGATATTCTTCCAATTCATTGACAAAATTTACGGTATTTCTGAAGCATATATAATGAAATATATGTATAGCAAGCGCGTGTTTAGTTGACACTGTTACTGTATATACTTTGGATTATAAATAAGACCCATTTCTTTGTATACAGTGTGTCCCATTTAGAGGTGCCACCATTGGGATCTCGAGAACTATAAGAGATACGATGTCGGTTAAATGGAACTTTTTGTGCGCCTTTGGAAGGCCATCTCAGATGTGCTTTTGTTTTTCCAAAAATTCTCATAGGGCACTAGATAATGACGAAAAACAGAATATTGTTGATTTTTTCTTTCTCAAATAACTTCTAAACTATTAGTAATTGAGAAAAACGTTTCAAATATAAAAGATAGATATTTTTATTAACTAACCAGTGGCGTACAAAATAAATTTTTATATCCGTAAATTTTCGAGATATAACACAAACTTATATTTTTTTAAATGGAACCCATATCTGATTTTAATCTCAAAAAAATCAATATTTTTTTCTCTTTTCAATGATGTAAGGGTTATTATGTTTTATATTTGCTTTGCTCCTAAAATTTAATTTTTCTCTTTATTTTCCTGAATTTTCTTATTATTTCCCAAAAAAACATTATTATTTTTATTAATTATATTGCATTTGATCAAAATAATTTGTTTTATGCCTTTATTATTTAATATTTTCATTCTAGACTCATAATTACAAATTACACTATGATGAGCTAAGGGCGACCTGATACAAAATGTTATAAAAATTAATTTGATACGAATTTTGAGCAAAATTTTCTAACGAAATAAATTATTTAAATACAAGGAATATTTCCAAATAGAAATCTACCAATATTTTCAAAATAATTGTAAATTTAATACAAAATAAGGAAAAAATAATAATTTTGAAGGCAAAACAAATATAAAACATAATAACCCTTACATCGTTGAAAATAGAAAAAAAATATTTATTTTTTTGAGACTAAAATCAGATATGGGTTCCATTTAAAAAAATATAAGTTTGTGTTATATCTCAAAAATTTACGGATATAAAAATTTATTCTGTACGCCACTGGTTAGTTAATAAAAATATCTATCTTTTGTATTTGAAACTTTTTTCTCAATTATTAATAGTTTAGAAGTTATTTGAAAAAGAAAAAATCAACAATATTCAGTTTTTCGTCATTATCTAGTGCCCTATGAGAATTTTTGGAAAAATAAAAGTACATCTGAGATGGCCTCCCAAAGGCGCATAAAAAGTTCCATTTAACCGACATCGTATCTCTTATAGTTCTCGAGATCTCAATGGTGGCACCTCTAAATGGGACACACTGTATATATACAACATCGTAAAAATGTTGAAATCGGTTTGTAGAGACCTTAAATCGTTCTTTTTCACTAAAATCTGCATATGCGATTTTCAGCATGAATCCTACCTACCTATCTTAGCGAGAGGTAAAAACAGGGACAACCCGAAACTAAATGAAAATAAAATTTATACTGGAGCACCAAAATAGGAACTTGACAAAGTAAATCCTTATTTTTGAGAAAATATAGATAATAGAAATCACATCTTGGAAAATATTTATTGTGTAAAAGAAATTGCACCATTTATAATTATTATCCTAAATCCAAATAAGATAATTTGAATTTTTATTCTTCCGCATACATTTTATAAATATAATATAATGATATTTGCTCGCGGCACGTATATGTACCTATCTTATTGTTCGGATTTTCTTTTGCATAATTACCTTGTTTCTGACAAAACAGAATAGACTGCAGTAGTCGTCCAGTGCCTTCTTATTTATCTCTCCCATATATTAAAACCTTTAATGCTGTGCTTTTTTTGCAAATTAAAATTAATTTCTCGCTCGTCATGCAACAAGCTTATCTGGGTAATGCACGCCAAAGATAAAATACCCCGTCCGTCGTGGAACATTTTTATAATATACAATTACAATAATTACAAACAAAATCACAGTTTTAGTAAATTTGCAATTCAATTAGAGTTAATTTGACATGCTACATCATACAACGGTTGGTTGAAGATGAAATATGGCATGGCAGCTACGAAGCTACGACACCTAAATGACGTCAAATTGTTGGAAAGTTTATTCTGTCTAATTATTAATTCATAATATTCGTTGTTCAGGTTAAATTTGGACTGAAATATGTTTGAAGGTTTACTTTGTACCGTGATATTAAATAATAAAATATTTATTTATTCAGTCTACCTAGGTTACAATATTTTAGAGACATTTACGTTCTAATTTACAAAGTTACTTGTATAAGTATTTTATTCTTTAGAAAAAGTAATAAATACTTACTTTAATAAAAGAAATCGACATTTTCATGTTCATATCAAAAATCAGATCATGTTTAAATTGAATAATTTTTTGGTTATTTTCAATTAAAGAAAAAGATGAAATTATTATTTCTATTCCACGTTTTATTTTAATTTAACATAATTAATTTTATGAATTTTGTTCATCGACTTGATAAACTAAATCGTAATATTAATCTTGAATTAGATTTTCACTTGTTTCTCGATAATTTCGCCACCACAAGATTGCTTTAACAACTGATGTGATTTTTCGCACTGATTATTTTTACCTCCCGCTACCCTTGGTAAAAGGAGTGTAGGGATCTTGCTAAAAATCATATATTGAGATTTTGATAAAAGACCACGGTTTAAGATCCCTAGAATCCGATTTTAATATTTTCACGATGATGTCTGTATGTATGCGTGTGTGTGTGTGTGTGTGTGTGTGTGTGTGTGTGTGTGTGTGTGTGTATGTGTATATGTGTGTATGGATTTTGTCAACGTTCTAACTCAAATACTATCATTCGGAAAATTCTGAAACCTTATATTTCTACCTTATTCCAATATGGAAAGAAGCCATTAGATTTTGGTGTAAATCAGGTAACCGGAAATGGCATTTTACTTTGAAAAATACCCTTAAATACAATTTTTCGCGTAGTATGCATTCATACGTTTTCTATATATTTTATAGATAAATATATAAAATAATCTCGGGGCCTATGTTTTTTTTTTTTATTAAAGAATTTTAAAGGCACTTCGGCGCATGGACCACTAGTGCCTTGGTACATTGAGTTGTTACAATTTAGTATAATATTACATTATATTTTATTTAGTAATTGTATGTTTTGTAAGTATTTTATAATGTTTTTATTGTTTTCTGTGTTGTTTCCTAGGGCTTGTTGGAGTGTAGGTGGTATGTTGTACAGTAGTCTCTGTGTTGTGTATTTCGTTCATTGGATGATGATATGCTGGACGGTGATCTGGGTGTTACATGTTTCGCAAATGTTGGGTTGTGTTTTTTGTAATATATGACCGTGTGTTATTTTGGTATGTCCTAGTCTTAGTCTTGTTAGTATTGTTTGTATTTTTCGGTCTTCTACTGTTGGCCATTCTTGAACGTCTTCTTTTATTTGTCTTAGTTTGTTGTTTGTCTTTTCCCTCCAGTTTTGCGTCCATATGTCTTTTATTTTTCTATTTATAATACTTTTCAGGTCTTGCGCTGGTATGTCGATGTTTACGAGTTCTTTCCCTGTGCCCTCTTTAGCTGCTTGGTCCGCTTTTTCATTGCCCTGGATACCGGAATGAGAGGGGATCCACATTACGATGATGTCTTTGCCTTGGTTATATTGTGCTTCGTGAATGTTGGCTTGGATGTCTTGCAGGATTTTTTGTTTTGTATATATGTCTTCTATACTTTGTATTATGCTAAGGGAATTAGTGCCTATGACGAATTTGTTGTGTGTCTCTTTTTGAATGATTTCCGTTGATCTGCATAGGCCGTAACTTTCTGCTGTGAATATGCTGGCGTGAGAGGGTAGATGGAAATTTACGGTCGAGTTTTCTGTTATCACGCTGGCTCCTGCCTCGTTGTGGTGCTTGGATCCGTCAATTTATATAATTGGTAGTTTCCGTGATTATTTTTTATGATTTCGTACTGTTGGCGGTAGAGCTTAGGAGGAGTGTCTTATTTAGGGTATTTGGTTAGGTCTAGTATGATATTTGGGAGAGATAGTGACCAAGGAGAGTGTTTATGGTAAGTTAATTTTTCCATGGATGGGAGAGGTAGTTGTATTTTGTTCAGAAAGATATTAATTTTTTGTTGTAAGGGGGGCCTATGTTTTCAAGACAGATAAATGTCACTGTCAAAGAACCTATCATTTCAAATTATTAATGGTAACGAAAATTGTAATAATAAATAAAACAATAGTTATATTATGCGAATGCAGAGGAACATAATATAGTTTTCAGCATCAATAAATATGTAGGTAAGTACGTATTTAAATTAATAAAAGTTTAAAAAAATAATAACGCTCGGTTCAGTTTCACAAGAAAAGTGTATTTTTACTTTATTGTACAATTTCGCCAGTTGCAGCATCATTAGAAGTACTGGCGGGAAGTATAGTGCTGTCCACAACAGATTTTTTTATGTTTTGTTATGTATTCTCAAATGACAATGTACCAGTAATATATGAGAACAATAAATTTTGAAATTTGTTCTAAAATAAGTGTGTGGCGATCTTTTCAAAAACACCACACCTCCCTGTCGGACCCTGTACCTATCCTAATCTATAATGACTCAAAACTTTGCCTGCGTCCTAAGGAGAATTAATTAGTACGAAAATTTTTAAACTTTTATGCAATTATCAAGACAATTTCTTCCTCATAAACTTTTCATTTCTAGTCTCAAGTCTACAAATTGATTAGAATCGTACTCCCTGTTCTACTCGTAGTTTAGTGTAAATAAAAATATCTACATCAATTATTTGTAATTTACTTGGGAGATCTAGATCCAGTTTAATTGGGACAAAAAACTTGGCGAGTTGAAGTAATTTAGAATTTCTCTGCAAGGAAAAAGTTATAAAATAACAGGATCGCAAGAACAAAGTTTAATTTAATAAAAGTACGAACATTATAGAAAATAATATTTCATTTATTATATAAAAATGATGTAACCAGCACATTACCTTCCGTCTATAGCGCTGTTGCACATTTTTTTACTTCTAAGTACTAAATTTTACGAGGTATTGTTCTTTAAAGAGCTTTAAATTTGAAAATATCACGAAATATCCATTTGATATTTTACAATTAAATATTGAAATTTGTGTAATATTTTGAAAAAAGTCACGTGATCTGAAACAGAATACGTCAGAGTGCATACAGTTTAACATGTGACAAACTATCGCCTACTTTTATTTATATAAATAACATAAACTGTTTTCCTATTGGCTATAAATGACTTGCTGTATGTACTCCAACGTTACAGGAGTGGTAGGGTTATTTTTCATGACTGTTTCTGGCGCCAATGTTTTTATTTAATTATTTACGAAAATATCCGTAAATTATTATTGTTATTATTATTATCTTTATTACTATGAAAAATAATGCATAAACTTTCATTGAAAATACTTTTTGAAAAATATGAAATCGGCTCATTCTGCAGAGTGATCCAAAATGAATGACTTGAAAAAGTTATGATTATGAGCAAAATTATCTTCCACGGAAAAAGTTAGCATCAATTTACCGTCAATGTCATATTATTTGCACTACCATTTTAAATAGCATTTTCGATTAATAATTTATTATGATTTCAAAATAAGATTTAAGTGGGGCTCGCTTGATTACGGACATAAGCAACGTAGCCAGTAGTTTAGACCTTGAGTGAAAGAACCAAAGCAGTTTAGTCCGCTTACATAAAAAAGGTTAAAGTGCTTATGAGTGCAAGAAAGTTTAGATTTGTTTTTAATGAATAAGCGCTTATCTGGCTAAAATTTGGTGCTGGTATAAAGAATTTGTACAAATAAAGGATTTTGTTCAACACCAAAAATGAACTGGTTGCCCTAATACAGCTGTTACCGAAAAGAATATTGCTGCTGAAGATAATAGAACCACTTATTTGGTAATAAAAGCATGAACTGAATATTGAATCCTCCGCTATTAATAGAATCATACGCATTTCATATCACATTAGCTTTCTGATTTCCAAAAAGCTGAACGTGTTAGAATTTGCTAAGATACTAACACTAGTAAATAGTGGGAGACAAGTGACGAACTCATATTCCTTTCTTCGATGTGTTTACACATTCTGAGAGTTCTATATGAATTTTAAAAGACACCAACAATATCAAAAAGCAGCGATTCATGAAAAAAGTTATATATTTATACACTTATGCAGTATGCTTTACAGGTATAGAACTGATAAATTCAATTAAGCTATGGAAGAGTGGAAAATAATTGGACACGTAGTCAAACAAAAATTATTTATTTCCTGGCCTACGTTTCGACTGTACTACATTCTTCTTCAGAGCCATAAAAGAAAAATTTCGTGCATCGTTCAGATACTCCAAATTTGGTTACAAAAATTGTGTGCGTCGACGTTCCAGCTAAAATAATTTAAATTTGACCTAATATATACAAATATATTTAATTACACCTAGTTATCTCCAATGGGTCATATATAGGAGTTCCCTATGTTAACTTTTATAACTGACCATTTCTAGCGCTGAACATCTAAATAGCATAATGAAAAACGTTTGCATGAAGTGCTCAGTATAGTTCCAGAATTATGGTCTTACATTATTATAAAGCGTCTTTCCATAGGACAGCTTCAACACTTCAGTTTTTTGTGAAAAAATAAAAGTAATAGAACATCCGCCTTACTCACTCGATTTGGCAATTTGCGACTTTTAATTACTTTTTGGAGTTGGATACAAGGTTTTCGTCTGAATAAGAAAAGATTAATGCAATTCATAATGATTTTGAAAGCATGCCAAAAGTAAATTGTCTGGGATTAGGAGATTTTAAAAAGTATAAGGAAAAAATAGTGAGCTGTACTATTGTTAAAAGTAACTACTTTAAACATATTTAGAATAAAATTCTAATTCTAGCGTGATCCTCGTATGCATAAGTGTTTATTTAATTTTGTGTGCCGCAACTGTATATAAAGCCGCATGCCGCAATGAAACTTTCGCTACAGTATCGCAAAATTTAGAGCAATGTAAAATAATTCAGGCATGAATTCTACATGTTTTCATTATTGTTTTTACTTTTTAATAGTTGTTGTGAATTAGTACACTTGGCCTTGCAAAAACTCTGAATAATTTGAAATCCGTAAAAGTAAATTAATTTTAGTCCAAATTAGCCTACTTAAGCGTATTTTACATTATCCTTAATTTACATGCATACATTTTTACTTCGTATTTGATCACTAAACTTCAGTGATTACAGGGTAATATATTTATAGGTTCATATGGTACCATACGATGTTGTAAAAAAATCTCAAATAGGGTATGTTCTAATTTTGAAGGTCAAATTTTAAAGATATTTAAGGATTTTACCCTCCCAAAGGTCGGGTAGTTCTGAATTTTTGATGTTATATAGGATCGTTGGTTAGTGAAAAGTCCAAATTTCTACAATCTTTCCTCCTCCGCTTCCTCCCCCAACTTGTAAAACCCCTGAAATTCGGCACTCTTTCAGTTTATTGCCTATATCTTCTTTCTGCTGCATTTAGCACAAAAATGTTATTTGCCGACTTGTAGAGGACAAAATTTCCTATAAATTTTCTATTTGAAATTTGTTTGCACGATTAATAGCAACAGAGCTATGAAGCTCATAAAAAGGCTAAAATTGCGTACTTAGTCAAATTTTGAGTTTCTTTCCACTTTACGTCACAATAGCTCCGAAACACATCATTTTAGCATTTAATAAGTAATATATATTACTTATTAAATGATTTTAGCGTAAAAGTCCTCATACTCAATCTTGTAGAGAATTACCTACAAAATCTAATTTTTTCCAAGACCAACGCAACAGATTTGGGGTAATTTACAAAGAAACAAAAAAGAGGCATTTTAAAGTTTAGTGCAGCAAGTCTCTTTGGTTAATTATTTCTAATTATTTCAAAAAGAATAATCTCTATAGATGCAACATGAACGTAATTACCTGTTGATAAACAAAATTAACGTCTTATGGGACTACCAGAAAAAACTTTTTAGAAAACAGCACTTGCTTCATTTATTTGCCTGCGACTTTTTTCTATTCAATTTTCTAAAACTTTAGAATATTATGTCTTTTATGAAACCAATAGCAGTGGAGCTGTGCCGCTCCTAACAAGGCAGAAATAGCGATCTGAGAAAAATATTGAGTTTTTTCTTACTTTTCCTTGCTATGAATGTCATTATCATCAAATATCATTATATTCTTATAGATGTTGTACTCAAGTCCTACAGTTATGAAATGGATGAAATATGGATTACACAGATTACCGCGAAACATCCATTTTGAAAATTGCTTTATTAACATTTTAACCACCGGAAATCGGTACTTTTTTCAGTATTTTGCTTATAACTTCTTTCTGGTACATTTTAACGCAAAAGCGATATTTGCTGACTTGTAGAGAACAATATTTATGAAGCTCGCAAAATAAAACCAAAATTGCGTACATGGCATAGTTTCTTTCCACTTTTCTCCGTAACACAATATTTTAGCGTAAAAGACCTTATGACAAATATTGAAAATTTACTTACCTACAAAATCCATGTAACAATTTGTTTATGATCACTGTAATGGAGTGGGGGCAAATTTACAAAAAAAATACGAAAAAATGTTTTTTTTTTAAGTTTAGTGCGCAACGTTGTCCCTCCTGTTTTTGACACTATAATTGTTTTTATAATGCAGAATTAACGTAATACGGATTCCACGTACATAATTCTGAGCAATAGAAAAAAATCGTAGGCAAATAAAAGACGAAAGTGCAGTTTTTTCTAGTACTACCACGAGATTTCACTAACGTTTCCCAACACGTAATTACGTTCATTTTACATCTATACAGATTATTCTGTTTGAAATAATACTATAATAATTAGAAATAATGAATCAAAGAGAGTTGCTGCACTAAACTTGTAAAAGCCACTTTTTTGCTAAGTACGTAATTTTACCCTATTTATGAGCTTCATAGCTCCGTTTGTATTACTCGTGCAAAAAAACTGCAAATAACAAATTTGCAAGAAATTTTATCCTCTACAAGTCGGCAAATAACTTTTTGCGTTAACATGCAACAGAAAGAAGTTATAGGCAATAAATTCAAAAAAGTGCCGATTTTCGGAGGTTTTTAAAAGTTGATGAAGGAAGCCTAGGAGGGGGGATTGTGGAAATTTGGACTACTATCTTGTAACATATCAAAAATTCAGAACTACCCGATTTTTTTAGGGTACCCCCCCCCCCCTCCATATCTTTTTCAGGCTCCGTTCACTGAACTATTAAACAAAAGTTTATATTTCATTTGTAGTAGACTAGTATGTTCTACGAAACTGTCTTTCTCAAAATCAAACGACAAGAACAGTAAACAAAAAAATTTATATAAAAATTGTAATTGTCGCATTTCTACGATGTAGTATTTCAAAGTTGACATTAAATTAATTTTATAATGGTTAAGTTTGTCAGACTTATAATTATTTTAAAAGTTTCAACAGAAAACAGAATTTATGACCAAGAAAAATTACGAAATACTTAGCAAGGATAAATTAAAAATACTAATTCTATAAATCCATAAGTGCCCGTGAAGTGATGTGATACATTTATATTTTTTTGTAAATCACAGTATTTTTAAAAATACAGGTCTTAGAGATCAAGCTCGTTACACATTAAAGCATATTATTCTTTAATCTGGGCCTTGGGCCTGAGGTACTTAAATTAAAATCTTTCTTTGTAGTTGAATGTAATACTCGTATAATTATCATGTATTTGATTATGTTATTTATATACCAAGAGTTCTGCGGTTTATTAACAATCTGTTTTTATTTACTGATGAGAAATAAATGAATAAACTCGTAGTTCAATATTTTTACGGTCTATAAATTATAAGCAAAAAAGGCAGACGTTTCATTTTAACGCTATACAATTATAAATAATATTTTAAATCCACGCACAAAAGAAGTAAAAGAAGAAAACAGTAAATTATGAACGTGAAGATTTTTATACATGGAAAGGTGTTGAATTACTGAATTTCAGTCAGCTTTATCCTACAAAAGGTCTGATATTTTTGAATTTAGATATATTTTATATTTGGAGGTTCTATTAAAATGTCCAGGTTTTCGACCTTTTGCTACAGTTCACTGCCATCTTAAATGATACGAATAAACGGTTACTAGAGCAAAAAAGTTATTATCCATTTTGTAGAAGTAATATTCCCTGCAACTTCTATCTGAAACTTTTTTTATAACCAATAGATAACGAACTAGAGAGTTTCAGAGATATTGACAAAAAGTGCTGGCTTCTTAACTATTAGTTATAGAAAAAAATGTATTCTACAGAATCAATAAAAGATCAAAAAATGGCATTAGTACGAATCAATCTTGAAACGAATATGCTGAATAGGCTAATTCACCGTAATTAAAAAAAGTTTATTGAAAATATGAAAGAAGGATACAGAAAATACATTTTTTTTTATTATAAATTACTTCCTCTAAAAAATACGGGGTGTTTTGCTTTTGATAACGCAGGACATGTTCGCGCGTGTTTGAACAAATGGGATCAAAATATGAATTCCTACTTTGTGAAGCTCCGCCTCAACTGAGAATATACTTTTTCGGATGTATCGGATCTATTTGGATGTGGTTCGGCCGGTTCGGATGACTTTTTTTGTAAAATGAGAAAAAAGTATATAAATTAAGTCAATAATTTATTTTATTTCTCTAATAATAAAATATAATATTACAATTTAAATATACATTATTTTGTAATTTGCTCAACATTTTTTCGTAAGTACATCACAAAGCAAAATTTAAATTCGGACTTTCGCATATGGTCTTTTTTCTAAAAAATCGTAGAATAGCATATTGTTAATAATTGTCAGTAATATTGCTTTAGGTAAGTATTATTTCTTCTGCCGTAGCTTGAATACATTATAAATTAGAAATAAAATAGAAATAAATATATCATCACGACATTCGTACCGCCTGGTAAATTACGTATATAAATATAACGAACAATTAAAAAAAAGTATTTTTTTAAACAATAATATAAATTTATCATCTTGTAGGTACTTTATTTATCACATTTTAGTTTGTTGATGGATTTAGACAAACAAATTTCTTGCTGATTGTAAAACTACTCTTAGCATAAATTTTATATAAATATACAAAATCATCACATGACATATTCGTACCGTGCGGGCGTTTACCAGGCGTCACCACACGGGCACTAATTGCTGGCATAGGAAGTGTACCACAGGGCCACTTTATGGCATTTAAAATTTTATAATGTACTATTTTTTTTTTAGTAGAAATTCAAATTGGAAATTGAAATTATTTGGTTTTGTACGCAGCTTTTTAGTAGTGGAGACAGTGCAAAATGCGGGTAGTGAGAGAAAGACAAGTAGGAAAGTAAATAGCTCGGGTAATTATTCACTTGCCTATCCTCAAAATGCTATAAAGTACTTGTACCAGTACTTATCCGTTCAGTACTATACCAATGTAAATGTCGCTTAACCTAATCATATTTCGTTCTATTTCTAGATAGGTTATTTAAAACACGTGTTTTGATTTTTCAAGACCACTCTACGGTAACTTCTGATTACTACCGCTGCAAATAATATTGGACAATGATTGCTATTTTATCATTTATGTTTTCAAGCTTAGGGGTAAATTATATTATTTACAAACAAATGCTGTGAAAACAAAATCATAAATTGTTGCATTATATCAGTGAATCACGCAACAACGTATAGTACTCACTGACTTCAAATGTCAACGCTCGGAATTTAGTGTTTGTTGATCAACGTTTCTATGAAATGTTTGACAATGTAATTCACATAAATTACTTCGTTGGGCAGATGTTTTGTTTGCTGTTTACAAATGGTATTTACAATGAAGTTTTTCTACACAATAATACATAATACTTTACAGGTCAGAACATAAAATTAATCTTATTTTTTTTTAATTTGATACTGATTTAAAATTAAAATAAAATACATCATTTTACAGTTTCATTTTCCTTTTTGATGCATTTTTTTCCAATATGCTCCTTTTTTAATTGAGTAATTTGTTTTTGATGTACCTCATTTTTAACTTTATTCTAACTTAGATCAAAAAGCTAACGTACTTAACACTTTAATTCGTATTCAGTAGCAATATAAAAATTGAAATGTTACATAAATATATTGTGGGTAAGTAACTTGCCGTTCTACTTTATTTAAATTTATAGTAGTAAAATAGTACAATATAACAAACTTTAAAAAATACTCATTAGATAATAATTAATATTTAACATAATGCTAATTAATTAAAATCGAACAAACTGAACATTGTACATACTCGTACTCGTATAATGTTCAAAATTAACATTGAATGTTGTTAGCAACATGGTTATCGTTAATTAAACTTTGTGTAAATGGATCTGTATGTTTTTGTTTTATATTTCTGTTTATAATAGAGTTATGTACGAGTATTTTAACATTGATTTTTTGTTTAACTTTGTTACAGGTGGACCTGAAACATATTCGGCAACAGCCTGGTAGTAACATCGTCAAAGTGGGAATAGATTTAAGCGAATTTTACTTGTCAGTAGAATGGGACATATTGGAAGTTCCAGCAAGCAGAAATGAAGAATATTATCCTTGCTGCACCGAACCATATTCAGGTGAGAATAAGAAATTTATTTTTAATTTGATTTATTGTTGCATTATTGGTACAAGTCAGGTGCAACTCAAATTAATTATTTCCTTCACAATTTCTTTACCTGATAAATAAAAGCCATAATGGGTGTATTCTAAACACAATACGTTATAAGTATTTAAACGGACCATTAAAAAATTTTGCGAATCCTGACATATTCAAGTTTTTGTTATATGTCAATCTACTTTTTTTAACGGTCCATTTACATGTAACGGATTGTGTTCAGAATACACCCATTATAAATTACATAACTTATGTAACTTTCTTTGTGTTATACGTATTACGAAATTTATTTGTTACTTGTTTAAACAAACCATAACATAACCTTACGACCTGACCTAACTCCCTGAACAGTATGAATTTGACAAGTTTTCTAAACGTACTTTATTCTCATTTGTACCGCTAACACTTAAATTTTAAACTTCAATTAAACAAAAAATGAAAATCGAAATTTTGATAGCTATATTCAAATACTCATTTGACATTTCGTTTCGATACGATATTGTCAATTTAAGGAACATTTAAAATTTAAGCTCCACGGCGCAGCTGGGCGTTAACTCTTACATAACCTAATTCAATGCATAATACGTATTATGTGATATCGGCCTTTGTTCGTTTTAAATTTACCCGCAATGCAGTGTGGCAGTGTGTATTCATATTAAAATGTTTACATTGGAAAAAAATTTTATCGAACGCTTCCACAAATTCTTCATATGACTTAAAATTTCTTCGTCTTTTACTTTTTCCATTTTTACCAGATAGAGTATTAAAAGTGCACTTAAACAATTACCTTAACTAGATTATGTTTATTGTACAAAATGTCCAAAAATAATTATAGCCTATTATACTTATAAAATAATATTGATTATATTGTAATATACTTTATAATAACACCACAGAAAGAGTGGAATATATAAAAATAAATTACATTTGACATTGATCCAAAAATTTTATATTAATTATTTTATTCTTGAAAAATCCCATCAAATAAATATCAAATATCAAATGCTTCGCCAATTTTTCCTTCAGGCAACAGATTATATTTCATTCACTGCAACCAAACAATGCTTCATTAAAATTTACATGAAATTCGATCTGTGGCCCGTATATTAATAAAAAAATTGAATTATGAATAACATTCAAAATATTCTCATCAAGTTTAAATGAAAATAAATGAGTGTAATAATAATTACAAGAGTGTTTAATTCAGATAAAGTGTAAGACGTTGTAGAATGATGAAACCGAGCAGGAAGAAGATGTACTGCTTGACTAAATTCATTAATTTCCGAATGAATTTTTTACTATTAGAGTTGGGAAAGTTTGAACATCATTAATATAGAACTTTTACTTCAACACCTGCCACCCATATAAACAATTTACCATGTGATTAATTGATGTGCGGGAAGAAACAACACTTGCTTACTTGATGAAATAAAGTCGATGAAATGGAATACTGACCTATTGAAGTTACATTACTGATATACACAATTTTTTCCCTCTCGCCAATATAGATAAGAGAATTATAGAAATAATGATAAAAACAGAGAATACGCACGTTTTAAGCTCCCTAGAATCAAGAATCCGATTTTAACATTTAACGAACCTGTGTGCGGGGAGAGGAGATTTATTCAGGAGGATTCCTCAAATACAATAAAACTAAGGTCCTGTTTCACCACCAAGAATTGAAATTTAAACTTGGTTTTATTCAGTTAGCCAAATAAATTTATATTAATTCCTGTTGAATACTTTATAACAAAGTTTAAATTTTAAGCGTTAGTGCTGCAACTGCATAAAAAGTATAAAATTTCGTATTTCTAACATTAATGTAGAGAACTGATTGAGTGGAGTGAAAGTGGAGTTGCCATTTCTACCAAATAATGAAAAAGATACTGCAACGAACAGATACAGATAGACTTAGAAGCTTTCAAATTTCAATTTTAAATGACATATATAAACTACTTCCCTTCCTCTATAGATTAGTTACTATCTCCACATCTGCTATACGGTCTCTGTCAATGACGTCACTGAAAGTTTAATGGTGGTTTCCTCTATAAATATTTAACAAATTACCTAAAGCAGAAAAATGTTTTTTCTTTAAAAAAGTACATGCAAGTATAATGGTTACGCTAGGATTATTGAAGATAAAAGAATCAGGTAAGCCGTTGATAACAAAATGTCCTCTATCATATTTTAAACAGTTTCTTATCTGTTATTTGAAATTAAGTTGCGAAAGATAAGTTAGTTAGAACCAGGGATGGTAACCATAAAAAATATCGGTTTAGGTTACACTTTCGGGCATCGTGAAAATAAAATTTCTGTTTTGATTTCAGTTTCGGTTTTTATAGAGCAATCGGTTTCGGTATAGGTACCGCCTTTACTAAAAGGGTTTCGGTTTTGCAAAAGTAATTTACGAGTATATAATTTTTATTTAATTTTTTATTCTTGTAATTCATAAACATACCTGGTGGCGCTCGAAATCCGTTACATAGGCATTTAACATGAGAAATTAGAATATTTTGAATATTTGCTTCCCATTAAAACTGATTGTTATAAAGCGTATGGCGCTCTAACTTCTTAAACCGGCCCTAATAATTGGTACATATTTGAGATTTTCACATAGCAAAACTACATGTTTATCTTTAAGGTTTGTCAGTTTTGAGAATCAACATTTTTTCCAGAGAACACAATGATATTTATATTCTTAGAAATTTTTTACCCATGGAATAATTGGTTAGTTATAATGAGCTCAATTTTTTTGTAGAAAACGTATAATATAAAAATTATTGCCAGATATACTATCTATGGCGTTAATTCTACCGTCGGTTAAGCTTTGTACGCTTACTTGAATACCAGCCTGTATAGAAATACTTCATTTAAATAAAGAAAGTGGTTCCCAATTCTACATTCAAGATCTATTAATTTAAAAAATTCATTTTGTCGAAACTCATTATACACTTTGAGTTTGAATTCCTTTCAAAGACAGTAAACCCAACAAATAAAAGCAAAATGAAAGAATGAAATATTTGCCCCTTAAATAGGTAAAATGTTCTAAAAGGAACTCATAATTTTTATTCTTTATATTTTAGTAATCCTGTATTACGAGTATATCGCACTATTTTTGGATTTGTTATTATGCAGGGTGTTCCATTTAAGTGTGCCACCATTGCTATCTCGAGAACTATAAGAGCTACGAGGTTGGTTAAATTAGCAAAGAACCACCATTTTACAAGACTATTACAATGAGTAAAAATTTTTTTTTCGACCAGTGGTTCTCAAAATACGGGACACAACTTTCTTATTTTAAATGGGAACATTTTTTTTTTTTAGGTTATTCGTTAGAGTATGTTTTTCTGAATTCAACGATATAAATAATAAATAAATAAATAAATAAATTCTTTATTAATGGTTGGAAAAAAAATACACCATTAAGGGCGAGGTTCAGCTAAAAGCTGTTCTACCACCTAACCCAATTTACAAGAAAAACAACATGAAAATAATATTAAAAGTATAAAGACAGTATGAAGAAGCAGTAACAATAACAATTATAATATATGAAGACTTAAATACATTTTGAAAACTTTAATTTCTGCTTGAAAGTATTGACAGATAAAACTTTCAAATCTGAAGTTAAGTTATTATATAGACTGGGAGCTAAATACGAAAATGAACCTTGGAATTTATTTTTCTTAAATGAAGGAACTTTAAACAAAGAAGAACCACGTAGGGAATATTTAAAATCTTTTTTTGTTAGCTTAAACATAAACTAATATAACAAAATAACTGAGAAAAATGCATGTTAAATTTATATGTATTTTATTTATATCTGGCTGAAACAAGAGTGCTATGGATAGAAAACAATTGAAAAATAAACAAATCAAACAATGGTGTAACTACAATAATATTAAAATTAATAAATATTAAATTATAAAAATTGTTAAAAATTTCTCCCATTCTGATTAATGCATAATTGAACTCTTTTAAATAAACTATGTCTAACTTTTTTTTTAGTGATGACATTTTCAATATTATTTCTTAAACTTTCAACATCGGGATGTACTGTAGCATAAACTTTGTCTTTTAGATAGCCCCATAAAAAGAAATCCAATGGGCTTAAGTCAGGGGTTCTTGCGGGTCACGCAATTGGACCTTTGGTACCAATCCATTGATTTGGGAAATAATTATTTAAATACTCGGCTACTTGATGAGAGTTTTAAGCTTGGTGCTTGGTGCTCCATCTTGTTGGAAATATACGTCTCGCAATACTAATAACGGCAGATCATCCAAAATATTGTCTACCATGTCCCTGAGAAATTCTAAATATCGAGCGCCAGTAAGCGTACCCTCGTACATATAACAGTAAACGTGATTGTTTAATGTGGCACACCATACATTAACACTAAATTTTTCTTGAAAACCATCTCTTGTTATAACAGGGTTGACGCGACTCCAATAATGCGTATTGTTCCTATTGAACATTCCATTATTTGAAAAATTGGCTTCGTCGATCCAAATTATTTCCTTTAAAATTTCATATCCCTCATTAAGTAATAAATAGCAAAATTCTAATCTTCGCTCATGGTCACCAAGATGAAGATGGTGGATTTTATGGTATTTATATGGTTTATACTTACGTTTTTTTCAATAGCGATGCACTGTGGCCACACCCACATTTCACTCGGCAGCAACCATTCTTATAGAGGCTGTTGGATTTGCTTCAAAATATGCCAAAATGTCTATTTCAATATTATTTCCAACACGTACTCGCTTACAATTGAATGCTTGAGTATTCGCACGAAGCCTTGTTTCTAGTTTCCTGAAAAATCGTCGTCCGGGTACTTCTCTATCAAAATACCGTTCTCTGTACATGTTAACTGCATCCCGAGAATTTTTATGACACAAAATGTACACTTCGAACATGTCAACTTTTTAATCGTGAGTAAAATTATTCATTTTCTTCTTAAAACTGACAGTTTAAGAACATAAAATTTAACAACAAATAATGAAACAATGTTGGACAGAACAATATGTCCAATTGTTTTCTATCCATAGCACTCTTGTTTCAGCCAGATATAAATGAAATACACATAAATTTAACATGCATTTTTCTCAGTTATTTTGTTATATTAGTAAATGATATGTTTATATCGTTGAATTCAGAAAAAAACACTCTATCGAATAACCTAATAAAAATGTTCCCATTTCAAATAAGAAAGTTGTGTTCCGTATATTGAGAACTACTGGTCGAAAAAAAATTTTTATTTGCTCATTGTAATACTCTTGTAAAATGGTGATTCTTTGCTAATTTAACCAACCTCGTAGCTCTTATAGTTCTCGAGATAGCAATGGTGGCACACTTAAATGGAACACCCTGTATATTTTCTGGTTTAATTTTGAACATATGTAATTTTTTATTAAACATATATTTTCTTAATAACAAAGAAATAAAATTAACAGATTTTTAAATTTTTGTTCTCAAATGTATTCGTGGGTGTCCCAGTTTAAAAAAAATCAATGTGCTGTCACCAGCAGATAAAATAACTCACAAACTAAATCTGAAGAGTACTTTTCTTGAATGGGGTCCTATACCATAGTCATATTTTAACTATCTTAAATAAGAAGACGAAAATATACATAAATTAATGAGTATTAGTGAAAAAATTTTCTTTAAATATTAACTAGGTCACAAACTATAAGCGATTGAAGCTGATTACTAATTGGGTATGACGCGTTAGGTACTAAGAATTTGATTGGTCGCCTGATTTTAAAAGGAGATTCGCGCATCTGCAGCGGTCACCTTTAAAAGAATATGAAATGTCATGTTGTTCTATAACCTAACAAAACATTTAACAATTTTGTGTTTGATGAATTTGTTTAATTATAACATCTAGTAATATTAACAATAATAATAATATATTTATAATTAAATCAATTTGTAATATTAATTAAATTAATAATAATATTAATTAAATTAATAATAATATTAATTAAATTAATAATAATATTAATTAAATTAATATTGAAACTTCAAAACAGCCAACACTAACGCCATCCGTCGTCATACTTTGTGTAATAATATTGTCAAACTGTTTTAATGTTCTATAATTTAAAATGCTTATTATTCACGTCATTTATACTTAATAATAGTTTCTTCATGAATATAACGTATAAGTTTTTATATACAAACATTTCAGCTATGCAAACATGAAAAAAATTGTTCCCTCTATAACTAACAGTTCGTCCCATTGTTTGTCGATCAGTTGTTAGTACCTGCTACGTCACGCACAAATTCTTAAACTTTAGTAATTCATATCTCGCTTATTACGTAAAATTTTTAAGTCGCGTTTGCACTAGAATTCTTATTGTATCCTGTTCTTACAGAAAAAAAAAATAAAAGAAAAATGGTATAGGACCCCATTCTACTAGTAGAAAAGTATAATTTTACAACCTTGTCAGGAGCCAGAATTAATTGTAATGGTCTTCTTGTATAACTGTAATCATTTATATGGATAAATACTGGCCATCATCTTCTGAATTGTCAAGGACAAATAACATATCATCGCAGAATTTTATAACAATTATTAGAAAGTCCATAATGTATGTATGTCAGTCTTTTATAATTTGATTCCACATGGAGCAATCCCTCGTTTAATAATGTAAGTAGGCTTCTTTTATAAAGCATCCAATTAAATTATTTCGAACAATTAATATTTGAAAATGACTATTTCCGACGATAGTTAAATAATAGGCATACCAAATAAAAATTAATTACTCTTAGGCCCGCGATAGCCACCAGCTAATAATAATAATAATTTTTAATAAAATGTACGAAGTAGGTATGCTATGTGAATGCTTGTGTTTGTTTCTTAGGCTTCATTCTAGTGTCCATATATCAATTTCTTGACAATATTACCATAGCAACAACTCATAATGCCCTTGGGTGTTATTTGTTACATAATTACCATGGAAGCATGGTTATTATGATAATAATATACCGGTTGGACATTAATGTTTTTTACTGAAAAAAAACTGAGTAAAATATTGAACACTTAAATATGTGACATATGTATCAATATCCTTCTAATATGTAATTTCTTTACAGATATCACCTTCAAGTTGACAATGCGGCGCAAGACACTATTCTACACCGTTAATCTCATCATCCCTTGCGTTGGTATCACCTTCCTCACAGTGTTGGTCTTCTATCTTCCTTCGGACAGTGGAGAAAAAGTTGCGTTGTGCGTGTCCATTCTGCTATCGTTAACTGTGTTTTTCTTGCTGCTGGCCGAAATCATCCCGCCAACATCCCTAGCCGTGCCACTCCTAGGAAAGTATCTGCTTTTCACCATGATACTTGTCACGAGCAGTATATGGGTTACTGTGTGTGTGCTCAACGTTCATTTCAGGTAAGGATAAAAAGAAACTGCCACGGGAAAGTTCCAAACTTCGGGAGTGTATTATATCACACATAAATAAATGACTAAAATACCTAAAAGTTATAATTCGATTTTTATTTGTTTTCGAGTTACAGTGCTGATATTTCTTTATGCGAGTCCCAACAATCAATAAATGTATAATGAATTTATACATATTGATTGTACACTTATGTTTTGTACAATTCACTTTTCAACCAGCTCCTCGCACGAAAAGGTCTAATGGAGCAAGTGAATATATGGCATTATTTATCACTTTTAAACAATTAATAATGAATCACACGTTATTGTTTGGCAATTAAATTAAATCACACAAAATATTTTTGGATGTAAAGTATGTACAGTAAAATTTTTTAAAGAAGTCCGATCAAGGACATCCGTATGATGAACGAATTTACAAGTTGGCATATATTTATCTCTCTCATAGTTGCTAGACAACACGCGCGCGCGAAAGGGATGAATATAAAACGTTTGTCTTTCAAAAATTTATATTGTTTAGACAAAGTTACGACATGCTATTTTATAATAATGCTCGTTATTCTTAAAACTGTTGCTGTATCATAAGTTTCACGTAAGTTCATTTATTATTTCATAAATAATTACTTGATCCATAGCCGTGCGTTCATTGTTTTCTGTCAGTGTCAAAATTTGATTTATAACATATTTCGATTTGTATTTTTCGTTCGTTTTAATCAAGTTTATTTCTGGTATCAGTATGAGCAAAAAGGGAAGAACACTGAAAAAGCAATCTCGGGAAATGCTAATTAATTTGCATGATTATTTTCAACGTGAAGAAGCGAATGGAGGACCTCTTCAAAATATTCATTCAGTTAATCAGGTGTGTAATTTAAGACATTTCTATAATAATGGTACAGTTACAATTATAACCCTTTACATGTATTTATAATATTATATTTATGTAATTACAGAATAACAGTATGTTATGTACTCCCATAAAAACTAAGTAAACGACGCTGCTGAATTTGTCAAAATCTTATTTCATACGATTCGAAGATGACCTTGATCGGACTTTTTTAAAAATTTTTACTGTATATGATTTTTTTACGTCTGATAAAAAAAGTACACTTTTTTTCATTAAAATGGATTTATAACGTATGTAATTTTTAACACAATAAAAGTGTGAAAAAAGTTACTTTTTTTAACACTACAGAGTGAAATAATGAAACGTTACGGCATTTTTTTACACTTTTATTGCAGACATAAAAAAATTGTATGCAACTCGAGTAAAAAGTGTCTTATTTCACTCTTAGGTCAAACTTTCCTATTCTTGAAATAAGACTATACTTTTTACACTTGTTTTAAACTGTCATTATTAACTCCATAGCAACAACTACAAGTAACATTTTATTCGCAAGAGATTTAAAAAAATTTAAATTACTCTCACAAAATTTTAACTCACTCTGCAATAAATACATTCAAAATAACATCCAGAACGAAAATAACACTCGCCACATTATTAATCAGACATTATCAGCTCTTTTCATTATTTTTTACGACAGAAAATAAAGCTTTTTAAATTGATGACGTCTATCACGATTGTTATGCTCAGCCAACTAACTGATCAGTTTTTTATTTTGTCAAAATTAAATATTATAATGGTTTTTATTATTATTTCGTCAAAATTGAATAAAATATTGTACAAACCACGTGAGCTAAGAATGTTTATTGACTTGAAGAAATTAATTCATTCGCCCTTACGGGCTAGTGAGCTAAACTTTCTTCTCATGGATAAACATTACCTTAGCTCACTTTGTGTGTAAATATCTATTAATTTTTTTTAAAAAAATCCATTTTTCTTCTTATCTGTGATATAAAGGATATATGAATTTAAATTTGTTTTGTCATAAAGCAATATAGAAACAAAAAATGATTGTCTGAAAAAAAAAATACTACAAAGTGATCAAAAATAAATGATGCAGTTTGCAATACAATTCTGAAGATCTTTTTATTCCACAGTTTGCTCAACACCAGGTGAAGGCGGAAATACTATTTGACATTTTAACAATGAATATAAAAAGGTTATATCAGAGCAGTGGCCTAACAGCTAATAGTATTTTGAGTGATTGAAATGCTTTAGTAGAATGGGTAATGTAAGAAATAAAAGTACGTAGGTAAGGGGGAAACAACAACCATTTTAATAAAAAATTGTAAATATACCCAAATTTAATTTTTCAAATGACACTGTCAACACTGTCAAGAACAGGAAATTAATTTATGTGTCAATCTTACCAATTTCAAGTATTTTTCAAGTATTGCCAACTGAATCAGTTATTTTTGGTCACTCTGTAGTACCTAATGAAAAATAATGGATTTATTTAGGAAATAACAATAAATTTTAAGAACAATTATGAAAAACATTCAAATATTCACGGGTGGCGGTATATCCAGATCCCAATCGTAGCAACGCTGTACTTGCAATATGTGTTTAAAATTGCCGCGCCAATTCTGAATTCTGCCAAGTGCTCGGTTCATTGGTGATCCGATTCTTTTTCGCGAAAAGAGAAACTACTCCTAAAATTCGTGGCTAATTTTTGTTGTTTATTATTGTATAAACAAAATAATGTTATGATTTTAAAGCGAAAATAATTAATATTCATGAAGAAGAAAGGAGGGAGCGTCACTGTCACTGGTGAAATATTTCAAAAGATCGAACCAACATTCCTGTACGTTCAAAATTCAATAATCATCAATGAACTTTTAATAAACAGCGTTCAAATTTATTAAAATTGTCCCTTTTAAACGGTTAGGAAAATATTAGGCTATTAACTAGAACATTCAATGAAGTTGGTTTAAGAGGGTTAGCGATACTTATTGTACGCCGGAATCTAGAAACTCATTATTATACTTGTACATAGTAAATATATTGAAAAATAAATAAAATGTGGTCTGAAGGGCAATCCAAAAATAAAATGTTTTGAAATATTTCCTGCGCTTTGTATCTGTATTTTACTCGGATATTATCCTTTTTATTAATTAAAGAAAATAATACCTTTAAAAGATAAATAACTAAGATAATTAATAATGTAAAAAGTACACCAAACTCCATTTACTTATCTTTTAATTTTAATGTATCTATTGGCATTGTCCACAATAAGAAGTTTTGTTGGAAAGCTAAATTGATTATATTGTCAAAATAATTATTTATAAAAGTTTCTTAAAGAGAAAGATATAAAAGACGATTCAAAACGGGTGGAACAAAATTATACCATGTATGGGGGAGTCATTTTGAGTAAAAAATGTAGCTATGTCCGGAAACGTTTCGTTACAGAGTTACAACACTTTTAAGTTGCACGTCGTCAGACATTTTTATTAATAACTCTAGAAGTAGTTGCATTAAAAATTTTTGATATATTTTAAATTTTAGAAAAAAACAAGAATCCAAAATATTTAGTTAAAGATTAGGAAAAAATCAAAAATGCGTTCCGTTTTAAAAAAAGATAAAATAATATTGTAATATTTTTATTTGATTTTTTTTTTGATAACTGATAGTTTAGAAAATATTTGAAAAAAAAAAATAATGTAACAGTTTTTTGCCATTATTTAGTGACCTAAGTCGTAGATCTTACAGTTTCCGAGATACCCATAGTAGCCCTGAAAAAGAATATC